>JAQPPZ010016409.1:13000000-13352039 GCA_028583015.1 Wollemia nobilis
GAAAATTTTGCCCCAGAGTTCTTCATATACCGATCCTTGGAAGGGATTGGATCGTAGCTACGGTCCAATTAGGATTAGGGAGCCTTTTGACCCTACTGCCCCCCCCATTTTTGAGTACTTGAAGAGCTCCAGGAGGACTTCCAAAGCTAGGTCGTGTGTCGACTTAGATCTGGGTGCCTTTCAAACGCTGGTCGTGTGTCGACCGGATCTTGAAAGGAGAGCTACTGGTGGGAGCTGGTTGCTCACATTTGCATAATTTAAAGTTTTTCAAATTTTAGATTAACCCCCCCTGGTTAATTTATAATTTTTTTCAATTTGTTATAGAAAAGCTTTAAATTTATTCTATATATTATTTTAATAATATATTTGTCGTTGCTGTATTTATTGTAAAAAAAAAAAAAAGCATTTTTATTTTAACATTTTGCAGAGCACTCGGCCCACCTCGGCTGCATTCGGCAGCTTCAGCAGCCTTCGGCTGCGTTCGGCAGGCGGTCGGCCAACAAATTTTTGGCATCCCCGACGCGTATTTGCGGCAGGGGGCAGCCGAGGGCCGGCAGCCGACAGCCTTCGGCTGTCGTTCCGCACTGTCCGCGCGACAAGTCAGTCGGGCCGAGGTCAGTCCAACGACAAAGATCGCGATCGAGGCCGTCCCGCGACAAAGACTACGGGTCGAGGCCCGAGCATGTCGACTGACAACAGTCAGTCGACGCCTCGACATTTCTATCGTGCATGACAAGACGCGCTGTCACGCTCGACGGCGCGTCGGCCTTCCGCCCGCGCTCATTCGCCGGGCAGTGGCAGGTCCGCCGCTCGACAACCAGGGTCAGCACGGCTCGACAGCGCTGATCGCTGTCGTGGTCAGCACGGCTCGACAACGTTGTCGTCCGTCAGTGGTCGAGCGACTCGACCCGGCTGTCAGAAGTGACAACGTCGTAGCCAGGCAGGAGGCCTGGCTACGCTGTCCTTTGGCAGTGCCGACGACGGCGCTCAGAGGCAGCCGCACGGGTGCGCAGCTTGGGAGCTCGCACCAGAGTTTTTTTTTTTCCTCTACCGGAAACTGCACCACTATCCCTGAAATTTGTGCCTCGAGAAGCGTGCAGAGGACAAATTGGGAGCATGCAAAATTTTCATGCACTGTAGTTTTTGTCCAGTTTAACAGCAGAGAAAGGGTAAATTTATTGTAAAATTTTAAATTTTTACTATTTTAAAGTTGCATGTTAAAATTTTATTTTATTAATTTAATTTTTAATAACTTAATTAAATTCTTTAATCTTTTGATTAATTGAAATTTAATTTTTGATTAAGTTATTTTTAAATTAATAAATGTTAATTTTGCACTTTATATTAGTTTAAAAATTTCAAAATTGATAGCCTTAGGAGTAAATTTTCCATTTTAAGCAGCACTCCATTGTAACAAGGAAATTTGCATTGTACTTCCTTGATTTAGTGCTTTCTTAAATTTTACTTCTGGCTTATACCCGAGAACACATGGCTTCTGACTTGGCTGCCCAAGTGGCGTAATTGGCCCATGTTGTAAACACTTTGGCGAGATAAGGCTAATGACACTACAATGGCGAAGTCCTTGGCAATCTTGCCATGAAGGTAAATGACATTTCTTTGCATAATGCCTCAACTTCTTGCTCACGATTCTCGTTTGAGAGTTCGTTGTGAAGTTCCATTGTATGATGGATCCAGGAACCCTGATGTCTTGAATAGTTGGATTCTTGACATGAGTTCTTGGTTTGCTTTTTCTCAACTTTCAGAAGATGATGTAGTGCCTTATGCTAAGCTTAAACTTTTTGGCTTAGCCAAAGTACTTGTGGAACGAAAACGAGGACAAGAACTCACCACATGGGATGAGCTTGTACAATGTCTTAAGACCAATTTCTATCCTTCAAATTATTCTAGAGAATTGGTTATTAAATGGTTTCGTTTTCGCCAAGGTACTAATATGTCTGTACAAGAATATATTTTCCAATTTAATAGGTTCAGAATACTTGTGAATGTGGAGGATGATGTTCCAGGTTTGATTCTCAAGTTTCAAAGTGGCTTGTTGGAGCATTTGTATAGGGAACTAATGTTTGTTTCTATGGAAACATTGGATCAAGTTTTCAACCAGGCGCAGCTTGCGGAGGACAAGTTCAAGGCGCAATCGCAGGCATTCCGCACACTTGTTACTCAAGTGGTTGCAAACTCATCAAAAGGGAATAATTCTTTCTCACAAAAGAAGAATTTTGCTCAAAAGAAGAATGTGTCTTCTCCATCTCCTTCTTCTCCTTCCCCTTCCACTTCTACTCCTTCTTCTTCTTCTTCTAAATCTTCATCTTCTTCTTCTAAGAAATTCTGCAATTATTGTAAGAAGAAAGGGCATGAGAAAGCTGATTGCTTTAAGCTCAAAAAGAAGAGTTTAGTGATTACTACTCAAGAGGAGGATGCTTCCAAGGGTCCCCTTGAGTCTGTAGGAGAGAGTAGAGTATATACGGAATTACGAGGTAAGCTTAATGAAGTTACCTTAGTAAATGTAAGTTCTTCAGATGGGGCTCGTGATGCTTTGTTCATCACTCGAGCCCACTTACTTCACAACTTTGCAACTGATTGTATAGTGGATAATGGCTCTCAAAAAAATCTAATTGCGAGGTCCATTGTCGAGCGTTTGAAGTTACCTATGGAGCCTCATCCTCAACCTTATTCTTTGGGTTGGAAGGATAGTGGAAGAGGCTCGTAAATCACTCACACTTGCACTTTAAAATTTGCACTTGGCCCACAGATCATAGATCAAGTCACTTGTGATGTGACTCCTATGGATTGTTGTGGGATTTTGCTTGGACAACCTTTTCAGTATGATAGGAGAGCTGTTTATGATGCTTTTAAAAGAACCTACACACTTCAAAAATATGGTAAGGTCTTTCTCATTAAAAGTACCAACACTCCTAATATCATTCTAAGTTCCAAGCAAACGAAAAGAGTAATTAAGAAAGGTGGTGATGTTGCTCTAATTTTCATTCGCTCTCAAAACACTTCTACATCTACATCCATTACAAAGCAACACTCTTCAATGGATAAAATATTGCAAAGTTATTCACACATATTTCAGAAGCCAAAGTCTCTTCCTCCAAATCGCACAATTAATCACAAACATTGAAATAATTCCAGGTTCTTCTCTTCCTAATGCTCCCATGTATAGACAATATATTTTGCAAAATGAAGAAATAAAAAAGCAAATAGAAGATTTTTTGTCTAAGGGTTTCATTAAGGAAAGTATTGCTTGTGCCTCACCTATTTTTTTAGTTCTTAAGAAAGATGGCACTTGGAGATTATGCATTGATTTTCGTGCTTTGAACAGAATTTCGTGAAGAATAGATATCCCTTACCCCGTATTGATGATTTATTAGATCAGCTTCAAGGAGCTAAGTTCTTTTCAAAAATAGATCTCAAAAGTGGATATCATCAAGTGCGTATCCAAGCCGAGGATACATGGAAGACAGACTTTCAAGACGAAGATGGGCCTCTTTGAATGGTTGGTCATGCCCTCCGGTCTTACTAATGCTCCCGCAACCTTCATGAGGTTGATGAATGATGTATTTCGTGAAGTCCTTGACAAATTTGTCATTATATATCTTGATGATATATTGATTTTCTCAAAAACTTGGGAGGAACACCTTAGGCATATCCAAGGAAACCCTTGATCTTCTTGCGAAGAATCAATTATATGCCAACTCTTCCAAGTGTTCTTTTGGCAATACTTCAGTTTCTTACCTTGGCTATGTGATTAGTGAGAGTGGAATTCAGGTAGATCCCCTAAAAGTTGATGTTTTGCTTAAGTGGTCCCCTCCTACAACTCTCACTGAGTTAAGGAGTTTCCTAGGACTTGCGAATTTTTATCGCAAGTTCATTCCTCAATATTCCACCCTTGCAACTCCATTGCATTATCTCACTAAGTCCAAAACTCCATTTCATTGGGAGAAAAGCCAAGAAGTTGCCTTTGAGAAACTCAAAAAGAAATTGTGTACAGCACCTGTGTTAACTTTACCTGACCTTTCTCAACCTTTTGAGATTGAAACAGATGCCTCTAAAGTTGCCTTAGGAGTTGTGCTCAAACAGAATGGTCATCCAGCTTGCTTATCATTCGTAAACTTTTTCTCGCTGCTAAGTTGAACTATTCTACATATGACAAGGAGTTGTATGCTTTAGTTCAAGCCATTAAGTACCGGAGACACTATCTTTTGGGAAAAGATACAGAGAGTACACACCGATCATATGCCTCTCAAGTTTTTACAATCTCAAAGTAAAATTGAAGAATCAAGACATATGAAGTGGGCCTCTTACCTCCAACAATTTCACTTGGTGATCAAGTACAAAAATGGGAAGAGTAATACTCGTTGCTGATTGTTTGAGTAGGCCTCCAGCTGCTCTTGCCTTAACAGTTATGTCCACTTCGCACTTGGGATTTCAGACTTGGCCTAATCAGCATTCTCAGGATCCTGATTTTGGAAAAATATTTGAGCAAGTGAGTAAGCCTTCTTCTTCCAATTTGCGTCCTTTCCAAGATTTCTACATCAAAGAAGGACTTCTTTACAAATTGGACAAGGTTTGTGTTCCTTGTGAACCTAGAGTGTCCCTTCTTAAGGAAGCACATTCTACACTTTATGGTGGTCACTTTGGGAAACATAAAACACTTCATCATTTGCAACGATTTTTCTATTGGCCAAAAATGCAGAGGGATGTGTTGAGATTTCTCAAACAGTGTGCAGTTTGTTGTCGCTCAAAACCAGCTAATAGAAAGTTTGGCTTAGGCATGCCTTTGCCCATTCCTTCCCGTCCTTGGGAAAGCATTTCCATGGACTTGGTTAGTGGTTTTCCTATGACAGTGCGCCAACATGATTGTGTGTTCGTGGTGGTTGACAGATTCAGCAAAATGGCTAAGTTTATTCCATGCCGCAAAACAAGTTCTGCATCAGACTTAGCTCAATTTTTCTTTGACAAACATTTGGCGTTCCTTTGGTCTACCTACCAACATTATCTCGGATCGTGATTCACGCTTTGTGGGTCACTTTTGGCATTCTTTGTGGAATATTTTGGGAGTTTCCCTTAACTTTTCTACCGCCTATCATCCGCAGTCCGATGGGCAGACTAAAGTGGTAAACCGTACACTTGTGCAAAGTTTGCGAATCTATCATCACGCTTCACCAGCAAAGTGGGACTTGAGTCTCACGCATATTGAACATGCCTATAATAGGGCCCTACACTCTTCTACATGTCATTCACCCTTTGAAGTTTGTATGGGATTTCAGCCCTTGGCACCTTATGAGTTACCTTTGTCTTTGCCTTCTCCTGTCACTTCACATCTTCAGAAGGAGCAAGACAAGGCACACTCATTTGTTCAACACTTGCACAATCTTCAATCAAAGGTGGTTGAGATTTTGCAAAAGACACAGCAGCGACAAAAAAAGGCCATGGATCGACATCGAATTCCTCATCCTTTTCAAAGTTGGTGATAAAGTTTGGTTGCATCTTGACAAGCGACGTTTCACTGATAAGACTCATAGCAAAATCAAACCAATTCGCTATGGGCCTTATACTATTCTTCAACAGGTGTCCGAGAATGCTTTCCGCCTTGATCTTCCCGCACACTTGGGAATTCATGACGTCGTCAATGTAGATCTCTTGAAGTTGTACTTTGACTCTACATTAGAGACTGCACCAACTATCAGTCATCCCGTGGATGTGGTTCCTAAGGCTACGCTACCATTGGATGCAGATCAGATCTATGACACGAAGACTCGACGAGACTCGCCGTGGGTCTACCACCTCATATCTTGTGGCTCGACGAGGACAGCTGCCGCATCGGGCTCGTTGGATTTCTTTTCATCGATGTCTCGTGACTTTCCTATTCTTTTGAAAGCATTGGAGTCCAATGCTTCTATTGTGGGGAGGCATGATGAGGATTGATGTTAGATCTTTCATATGACCCCTCTAGTAGTTCCTAGCTTAGGTTTGCTTAGTTTATTTCTAGCAAATTCATATTGTAAGTGAGTCTCTTTCTCACATGCACTTGTGGGCACTAGTTGTCTTCTAGTTGTCTTTTAGAGTGTTAGTTAGCAAGTGTGAACTCAAAGTAGGAAGTGTGTGCTTCAAGTTAGCTAAAATGGATCTTCTAGTTAGCAATCTTAACTTAGAAGTTTACGTGCATTCTCCTTTGCACCTTTGTAGCTTTTGGTTGAAGCGTATTGAATCAAATCCATGATTTCATGGGTTGGTTATGTATTTTGGGCCATTAGTGCCTATATAATGTTTTGTAAATAATAGAACACTTAGTTGGATTTTCAATCCTTTTCAGAGTGATTCCTACCCCACCTTCTCTTGAGAATGAGTCATCCATTCTCATTGATGAAACCATAGATATTAACATAGGTTCTGAGGAGACCCCTAGGATCCTTAAGTTAGTCAAAACCTTGTCCATGGATGAGTAGGAGCAATTGACCGATTTGTTGAAATAATTTCATGACATATTTTCTTGGTTATATGTCAACATGCTAGGGATTGACCCTTTCCTCATTATGCATTATTTTGTAGTGAAGCCTAGTATTAAGCCTGTTAAGTAGAAACTCAGGAATATGCATCCTAAGGTCACCTTTTCAGTCAAGGAGGAGCTTTAAAAACTTCTTGATATTGGTTTTATAAAAGCTATTGACTATTCTAATTGGATCTTGTTGAGTGTTAATTTTACCCAATTGTGAAATTACACTCTCCCTTAGGATTTTGATACAAAAATAACCTCTTGCAAAGAAGTTAAACAAACAACTTCTCCAAGGTCTCCGCTATATTAGCATTTGCATGTGTATTAGTAATCTCAATAAAGATATATCAATTCAATGCTAGGAACACCTTAGTGATTGCAAGTAACTATAAACAAGGGGCATGTGTTGGTTTATTTTACCATGCTACTTTAATGATTGTTCATGAAACCCACATAAAAATAAATGTGAATTGGCCCTCATATGACCACGATGTAGTGCCTTAGTTCCTTTTATCTTGAGGATTTTAAGGTAGATTTTATCTTCCCTCATTAAGTATATTTTAATCAAGCTTTACCTTACATTAAATCCTACTTTAAACATGAAAGTAAAGATTAAAATCTATTGACCCAGGTGTTGTAGGTGAGTTGGAGAGGAGAGGGCAATCCTCCAAGGGAGGTCCCAAGTTCAAATATCCACCCTACCAAAAAGTTGAATTGGGTATCCAAAATCCAATTGATAATGTTGGTGTGAACAGGGTCGAGTGCGACTCCCAGGTGACTTTGACGGTGTAGAACCCCCTGTTCGTGGTCTCTCAGACCAAGGCGGCCTTGCAAGGGGTTTTTCGCTTTATAAAAAAAAAGGATTAAAATCTATCTATGAATGTGAATCCAAAATGATGAATAAACTCCTTAAATGTAGCTTCTTATCATTGAAGATAAAGATAGCCTTTGCTAATGAATAATAAATTATTCCTCTTTGGTGAAATTTATTTTCACAAAGAGACCATAATTTATAGCCTTAAAATAATGGCTTTAAAATGTCATTTAATTATCCCCCTTTAATGAAATAATTTTCATAAAGGAAAATAATTTAATGCTTCAAAATAATAACCTTCAATGTAATGCTTGAATTGCCTCTTTTTGATAAAATCAATTTTTTTTATGAAGAGAAGGGAATTTAATATTCCAAAATTGGTAGCTTATGAAATGTCATTAAAATTCACCCTCCTTTGATGAAATTGGATTTTTCATAAAGGGGAGTTCATTTTATGCTTGCAAATGAAATATAAAACTGAAAAAATATCAGATTCGATCTCAAAAATGGAAAAATAAAATTTTAAAATTTTAAAATATGCAATAAAACAACTTTAAAAAAAATTAAAATCCAAAAATAATCGCACAGCTGCATAGAATGTACATCAAAGTTTCATTTTGCACATTTACGTTTTTGTTCCGGAGTCATTTCAAATTTTAAAAAATTATTTAAAGTTTTTTTATTGCTGATTTTAAAATGGCGACTCTACTGGGAAATGCTCCTGAGCATTTTGGTAAGAACCCAACCTGAAATGAAAACACACAAGATCAGCGAGACACAATAATTTAGCAACGTCCCAAGAAGGTGGGGGTAAACAACTTTAGAATGAAAACAACTAATCCATCTGCCTTTGCTCAGTGTGTGCAAAAGTGATTCATTTCCTGCATTTCTAAAAATCCTCCAGATTCCATCATCCCTTTCTGCATTAGGCTATGAAGTATCGCTCATAAAAAAACGGCTATAGACAGAGCCCCACTACCAGTCAGGCATCTATAGCCCCGGTGGAGTTTATCTAACTCACCCTTGTGTTTGCTCAACGCTTTGCAAAGCCTTTCCTTTTACCCGAGCTATATCTAGACAGAGCCCTACTACCGATCAGGCATCCATAGCCCCGATAGAGTTTATCTAGATCTTGTGACTGATATGATCAAGCTTTTCAATGCTCGTTCTCTCTCTTTTTTCTCTCTTTTTTTATTTTATTTTTTAATATATAAATTTTTCCTTTTCAAAAGAAAAACCTTGCAAAGCTTCAAGCATCACTAGGGTAAGGCAGCCTACAAGTGAAGCATTTTAGATTTTTACCTAGGGTTGTAGATCAAGATAACTTCATCCTTCATAATTCCAGAAACACCATTTAATGTGTGTGAGTTCCATGTGGAGCTTTGGCTAATCTTTCATTGTTCCACTTTCCACCATTTTAGTCCCAAAATCTGAGCATGATCACCAAATAACTCATCCCCCTTTTCTTGGGTTCATCAGTTTTTAGATCAGGTACTCCAACCTACTAAGCAAAGAAACATCAAAATACCACCTTTTTTTATTCATCACTTTCAACTCATGTACTCCAACCTACTAAGCAAAGGAGCTTCAAAATAGAGCCAGAGACCATAAGTTAGTGACCACAAAACATCACCTCAAAACAAGGGAACAACCCAAAACACAAAACTCAAAACACAAACCAAAACTATATACAAATGTACAATATGGTACAAGATGGTGCAAAGCTTGAACTATCACTTCCCTGGATCCCAAACATGATTAGAACATTTCAAAAGACATATAACATGATAAGCATGCCAAGTTTTATAGGAATCCAAGGAAAACAAGATTAAGCCAAACAATACAACAATCTTCAACTTGCCTCTCTCACCCCACCAATTTGATTTAGTTCCATTAATAATCCTATAGGTGAGCTTCAAATTATTAAATTGATTAGACAATAATTGATCTTCAATTTTTTCTTGTCTATTCTTTAAGATGTCAATTTCACAATTTGATTCTTGATTTAGAATTAGGTTTTCCTTTTCAAAAATGAGATTTTGCAAACAAGAGCCTATTTCTAAAAACTTTAAAGCCAAATCATTTTTCAAATTTGTAGGCCAATCAAACTTATGCAACCACTTGCAAGCATCTAGGATATTTATTAAATGAGGATCATCATAAGTTTGTATCCTAGATTCAATAATTAATTGATTATGAACTTGATTTAACACTTCAAGCATATCAACTTCTTTTTCATTCAACAAAGCATTCTCATTAGTGGTGTGAGGAGAAATTAACTCAAATTCTTTATCAACCACAAATGGCATTTCATCATTGATAGTATTTGAATCCAACAATCCATTAGACAAACCTTCACCTGAAGTTCGAATGGTGGAACCCAAAAGGTGAGATTTTACCTTTTGCATATTTTCATTTAACCACACTTGGTGAGGATTTGTAAACTTTCTCTTTTCTCTCATGATATTCATCATCATCATGTAGCACTTCGTCTTTGTCCTGACCTGTTTATCAAAGACACCAAAATTAGGCACCCAATTAAAAACATGTCCATCCTTTTCAAACCATAAGTCTTGTCTATCTAGGGATGGGTCAACTAACACATCTCCATGATCAATCACTTGGGTTGTTTCAGATAACATGACATTTTCAATTGGATCATCAGTGATATCAAACCCAAACCATTCAAGTTCTAAAATTTCCTCATTTTGAGATGGCATAGACATTGTAGAACCAATAAGTGGATCAAGATTTTTAATTTCTTTTCCCTCAAAGGGACCCAAAGCAAATGGTTCTCCTTCTTTATCCATGGTTGTAGAATCCTTATCACTTTCCAAAATTTGATGAGATTCGAATCCCTCTTCCAAAACTTTCTCAAATTGTACAAGATTTGTAATATCCTCATGCGAGAAAACAATCGTATTATCCTGCATATCAATTGACACAAAAAGTTCATTAGAAGGTTTAGAGCGAGCATATTCTTCCCATTTCTTCCAAGAATCATAGTAATCATCTTCCAAAATCAAGTTGTGATGCTCAATTACTTCTTCGTCATCTTTCGATTCATCAACATGTTTCTCATCCAATTCATCTTCACCTTCCTTAGATGGTTCAATTATTTCCAAAAGTGGGTTATTTCTTGAATTCAAATTTGTAAGGCTATCATAATCCAAATTGGTAACCCATGATTCAATTTTATCACAATTTGGAAGGTGTGGATCTTCTTGGCCATCAATTTCAACAATATCATCCAAAGTATCTTCCGAGAACAAGTGGTGAAATTCTATTATGTCTTCAAATTCATTTATTGATTCTCTTTCAAACTCACTTTCAACCACTTTTGATGGCTTAGGGGTTTCTAAAATGGGATCAATTTTTACATCTTGCTCCAAATAGTTACCCCAATCTTCCTTTGTGAGTAAACATGACCAAATCATATCCTGATGGGTTTGTTCATCCCAATCCTCATTTGTGGGTAATGATTCTAAATCCTTTCTTTCCCAAACAAAATGGTGATCATTTGATTCCAACTTCTTGTTACCCATCCATAGAATTTCTTCTCCAAAATCTTCATGCTCTTCAGGACATTCTGAATAGGCATTTACTTCAATGTAAGTCACATCTAGACCTCTTCTATCATCTGAAGGAGCATAACATGGAATATCATTAAGATTAGTATCATGAATTTTCTTCCTAGGATGATTTGGAAGCATACATTGATGTGCTCATTTTTGTAATGGAACCACATCTCTACTTAACTTCTTAACCAACTTCTTTCGATCTTTTATTTTTGACACAAGCTCCTTGGGTTGGGTGGTAGAAGTAGTAGGATTAGTTGGATTGATATCAACAGGTAAAGCCTGAACACTTGTTGCAATGGCTCCATGAGTGACCACATGGTTCTCTAACCATGGAGTGGTTGGATGGATAGATGTACTCGTATAAGCGCATGTGGGAGCATAAGTGGGTATGGTAGGATAAAATTGATTGTGGGGCAAAGCGTTTGACATCAAATTCTATTGTGCCCATGCTTGATTTACCATCGAGGTTTGATTGCAAGCCCCTAGTTGTCCTACCATATGCAATTGCTCCATCCCATAACCTTGTGGCCTTAATTGTTGATCTACAATCATAGCTTCCATGTAGGCCGAGGCAAGATTAGTGACCAAAGGATTTGTCCTAGTGAACATGGCAAGCAATGGATCCAATGCCCCAAAGTATATTTGAAGAGCACCGCTCTCCTCAATAGTATGGGGAGCAATTAATCTCGCATAGAGATTTCAAAATCTCATGTTGAAAGTTCTCAATGGCTCATTAGGTTCCCTCTTGCAAGAAGCAAATTGATGATAAATCATGACAGGATCAATGGGCAACCTAAATTGATTGATAAAAGCAATTTCCAATTGGGCCTAGGACGTAATAGAGCCAGTGGGTAAATTGATGTACCAATCATATGCCACCTCATCTAGGCTCCAAGGAAACAATCTACATGCCACATCCTCATGTTCGACATTCCACCTAACTAGGATATCCACATAGGACTGAATGTGCTCTTCGGCTAATATTGTACCATTGTGCTTAAACTTGGGCAAAAGTTTCTCTATGTTCTTGGGTAAGTCATGAGCATCTCCACTAATGTTCAAAGGATTACCATGCATCCCATACCACTTTCCAGTATTTGTAGCCATTTGGTTAAATTGTGACGTGATTAACAATGAAAACACCAAATGATTGTTAGCAATGACTCACAATAAGAAATATTTCCAAAAGATAAACAGTTAGCATTAACCAAATCACATGCATCAATTAAACCATGATATCAAAGAACATTCTCAAATTTGCAAATAGATTAGCATTAGCATATCATCAAATAGAGAATGTTAGAATCAATGAAAGTGATCAACAAAATCTCATTAGTCAATACCAATGTCTTTAAATAAATATTTCAAGTAACATGAACAATTTAGCATCTACATAGCCATAAAATAAATCAATTCATATCCTCCTAGCTCCCAAAGTGTTGAGTGTTAGAAGAAACCAAAGATGCTAATCAAATGAACTTGAAATATTTAGCAATTCAAGAGCTTTCAAAATTATACCAAATCACATTATTCTTGTATGAACAATCCAAAAGCGTTAGATCAATGAATAACAATTCATGTCCTCCTTTTAGCACTACAATGTTAAGTGTTAAAAGAGGTCTAAAGATAATAGTCAATAGGGCATGAAACATTCCATAATTTAAATCCCTATAGCATTTAAAATCACAATAAAATAAACCACATCATGCCCTCCTTCTAGCGCCAAAATGTTGAGTGTTAATTTTACCCAATTGTGAAATTACACTCTCCCTTAGGATTTTGATCCCAAAACCCTCTCTTGCAAAGAAGTTAAACAAACAACTTCTCCAAGGTCTCCGCTATATTAGCATTTGCATATGTGTATTAGTAATCTCAATAAAGATATATCAATTCAATGCTAGGAACACCTTAGTGATTGCAAGTAACTGTAAACAAGGGGCATGTGTTGGTTTATTTTACCATGCTACTTTAATGATTGTTCATGAAACCAAAATAAAAGTAAATGTGAATTGGCCCTCATATGACCACGATGTAGTGCCTTAGTTCCTTTTATCTTGAGGATTTTAAGGTAGATTTTATCTTCCCTTATTAAGTGGATTTTAATCAAGCTTTACCTTGCATTAAATCCTACTTTAAACATGAAAGTAAAGATTAAAATCTATCTATGAATGTGAATCCAAAATGATGAATAGGCTCCTTAAATGTAGCTTCTTATCATTGAAGATAAAGATAGCCTTTGCTATGAATAATAAATTATTCCTCTTTGGTGAAATTGATTTTCACAAAGAGACCATAATTTATAGCCTTGAAATAATGGCTTTAAAATGTCATTTAATTATCCCCCTTTAATGAAATACTTTTCATAAAGGAAAATAATTTAATGCTTCAAAATAATAACCTTCAATGTAATGCTTGAATTGCCTCTCTTTGATAAAATCAGAATTTTTATGAAGAGAAGGCAATTTAATATTCCAAAATTGGTAGCTTATGAAATGTCATTAAAATTCACCCTCCTTTGATGAAATTGGAGTTTTCATAAAGGGGAGTTCATTTTATGCTTGCAAATGAAATATAAAACTGAAAAAATATCAGATTCGGCCTCAAAATGGAAAAAATGAAATTTCGAAATTTTAAAATCTGCAATAAAACAACAACTTTAAATAATTTTTTAAAATTCGAAATGACTCGGAACAAAAACGTAAATGTGCAAAATGAAACTTTGATGTACATTCTACGCAGCTGTGCAATTATTTTTGGATTTTGAAATTTTTTAATTTTTATTTTAATGTCTGAAAATTAAAAAAAAATCTGCAAAAATAAAGTTAGAAAAATAAAAAAATGAAAAACGAAAACAGAAAATGCTGCAACTTCAGATTTCTCCACAGATCCTGCAAGCATAAAATTCTGCACAAAAACCAGCATTAACGTTACCCTATTACGCAGTCAAACAATTAATGCGGTGCGAGCTTCTAAGGAATGGGTGCAATAAACATGGACATAATACAAATCAACCATTAAAAATGCATAAAATCTGCCATATCTCCATTATATTGCAATAAAAAATGATATTCAGGGTTTACAAAATGTGCAAAAATTTACCCCTCAAAAAGGCATCAAATGGTGAAAATGCAGTCAGTTGGCAAACAATCTTCAGAAATCTGGCCCTCCAACATGGTGCAGCCAGCTCTCAAAAATTCAGCTCATCCTCTTTGTTTTATTGCTGTATTTGAAAAACCCAATATGATGCTTCATTTTCCTTTTTCTTTGTCTCTTCGGTTTCAATTTTGTTGGTCAAGTTTCGTTTCATTTCCCTTCGAATGGCTTTCGAAACATCTCTTCTCCCTTCGTAAAGTTTGTTGGGGCAATAATGAAGCTATCCACAACTTCTATTTTTAAGGCAAGGCCTTTATTCTTATGTTTTAAATTTACCATAGTGTAAACAATTAAAACCCAATACCTCCACGTATGCCCCCCTTTAATCCTTTGTGGGCCCTTATTACCTTGCATAAAGCTCTCGTTTGATTTTAACATAACAATGTTTTTTAAATCCTTTTTGTAACGACTTTTATTCTATCATTTACGCCATAAAATCTATAGCACGGGGTCCCATGTGAAAGCATAATTTCATTTCATAAACTTTCATTCTTGTTCTCTCTTTGCGCCTTGTGTAACGGTCATCAATTTCTTTTGGAATGCCACATTCTAATTCGGATTCCCCCTTCACTAAAATGAAATGAAAGATTTTAATTACGTCCGCGAGACCCATATATGGTCTATGGGACTTCAAATATGGAAGTACAATTGCTCAAATCATATCATATGATCTTTAATATCTTTGTGAAGGTTGTTCTTTCTCTTGCTGATTTGGGTTAGCAATTCCCCAAAAAAATTTATTTTACTGTCTTCAAATAACTCTATCATAGACTCGTTTCCAAGTGTTTCTTTGTATTTGCCACGGATGTCTAAAAAACTCGGGCACTTATAGATGAAGTGTTCCTCTGTCTCTACTGCCCCTATGCTGCATAAAGTACATATCCTTTCTTCCCATTGTTCTTTGGGTGTTGTTCATCTCCCTGTTTCACATCTAAGCCTATGAGAGCTAGTCCTTATCTGAGCAATGAGGATTTTTCCTTCCACTTGATTTCAGCACCTATATATGCTTTTTCCTTGTGATCATATGTTGGGTTAAAATTTGCAATATAATATTGTCTTTTTTTGCTTGCATTTTTCCACATTCCACTTCTAAAATTTTCATTCACACAGCTTTTGAAATGAAATGAAATGAAAGATTTTAATTACATCTGCGAGACCCAAATATGGTCTATGGGACCTCAAATATGGAAGTACAATTACTCAAATCATATCATATGATCTTTAATATCTTTGAGAAGGTTGTTCCTTCTCCTGCTGATTTGTGTTAGCAATTCTCCAACTTTTTTTATTTTACTTGTTTTCAAATAAATTTTTCATAAACTCGTTCCCAAGTGTTTCTTTGTATTTGTCACGGATATCTGAAAAACTCGGGCATTTATAGATGAAGTGTTCCTCTGTCTCTACTGCCTCTATGCTGCATAGAGTACATATCCTTTCTTCCCATTGTTCTTTGGGCGTTGTCCATATCCCTCTTTCACATCTAAGCCTATGAGAGCTAGTCCTTATCTGAGCAATGAGTATTTTTTCCTTCCACTTGATTTCAGCGCCTATATACGCTTTTTCCTTGTGGTCATACGTTCGGTTAAAATTTGCAATATAATATTGTCTTTTCCTGCTTGCATTTTTCCATATTCCACTTCTGAACTTTTCATTCACATAATTTTTTGTCTTTGTTGACATTTGGGCATTCATTTATGTTGATTTTCCAACGTTTCATCCATTTCTGATTTTGTTTCATCCACGTATTCTTTCGCCTATGCAACTCTTCGTCCCTAGATGCCCTAGGCCATCTATAATTTGTTATGTTTTCTGTTTTTTTCAAGTAACATAACAACTTGGTCATAGCAATTGCTTCTAAAGGGAACATTCCAGTTTCATCTAGAATAATTTCATAAGGGGTTGTGGCCTTAATTTTGAGAAAGTTTATGATTAGATATTTTTGAATCATTTCTATTTGCCTCCATTTTGCATTTGTTGTGCCACTAGCCCACACCTCACAACCATACAACAGAACCGGTGTAACAAGTAGGCCAAATAAGACCTTGGTGGTCTTCCAGTCCCACAACTCGACATTCCTACACCTGTTTTGAAGTGCATATAGTGCTCTCCAACCACTTTGAGTTATTTTCATCCTACATGTATTCCAATTAAGTTTGTCATGAAAGTCTATGCCCAGGTATTTGTATTCTACTACTACATCAAGTGGTTCTCCTGCAAACTGAAATTTGAGTTGTTGCTTCTTTTTTGCTAAAAAAATCATAATTTTTGTTTTGCTCGTGTTCACCTGCATCCCAACTTCTTTACAAAAGAGTTCTAGAGCTTGAAGGTGATCTTCTAGATCTTTGGCTGTTTTGGCCACAAAAATTACATCATCTGCATACATGAGGAGTTTTACCACATATTTGGCTAAATGCACACTCTCTCCCCCAAATTTGTTTATCCATTCTTCTAACTTGTCAATGTACAGCCCAAATAAGGTTAGAGATAGAGGGCAACCTTGTTTGACACCTATGTCACTACCAAAACATTCAGATAAGCCTTCCTATGTTCTGATTCTAGCCTTTACATGCTCATATAGTCTATGAATTACTGCCCTATAGTGAATTGGAACCTCTAGCTCTTCCATTCTGCTCCATAATTTTTTCCTTGGCACTGTGTCAAATGTCTTTTTGAAGTCTACAAAACAGCAAAAAGCCTCCTCTTTTTTGTCCCATATTTTTTCCACTATGTGTCTGAGCGTGATACAGTGATCAATAGTTGAGTGCTTGGGCCTAAAACCTGCTTGCCCCTTTGTTCTCTTTCTTTTTTCTTCTGCCCATATGCTGATCCTACGCTCTATCATACTCCCAAACAACTTTGAAAAGAGAGGGTTGATCATGATAGTTCGATAGTTTGAGGGATTATTTACATTTCCACTTTTAAACAAAGGAATGGTCAAGCTAGTTTTCCACTCAGTAGAGAAGCCATTTTTTATGACCTCATTGAAAATTTCTTTGATTTGTGGTGCCAAGATATCTACCCCCCATTTTATATGCTCTGCTTGAAGATTGTCTATGTCACGGGATTTACTAGTTGCTAACTTTTTTATCCCTTGAATAATGTCTTCAATCATGAAAAGTTCTTTCTTGACAATGATAGTAGGGGGTGTCTCCTGCTGGTTACTACGTTGATACAGTTGTTTTGAATACTCCAACCACTGATTAACTGTTATGTTATTTTCATTTTGCATCATTTTCACACTTAGTTCCTTCCAAAATTTATTTGGTTCATGCTTCCCTAAATAAATCAATTCTTTCCTCCTTGTTCTAGTGTATTCTTCTTTTTTTGCCCTTACCAGTTTCTCATATGCTTTTTTGTTTGCTCTTGTTTTACCCGTTGGTTCCTTTAGTAATCTTTGCATTTTTTTGCAATCTTCATCGAACCATGGGTTGGTTGGGAAGCTATTCCTTTATTTCTTTTTAGGTTTAGCTCTCTTGCATTTGTTTAGAGCTTCTTTTTGATGTCTGTTGAAATTTAGGCATTCATTTATGTTGATTTCCCAACGTTTTATCCATTTCTGATTTTGTTTCATCTATGTGTTCTTCTACCTATGCAACTCTTCATCCTTAGCTGCCCTTGGCCATCTATCATTTTTCATGTTTTCTATTCTTTTCAAGTAACATAACGGCTTGGTCATAGCAAGTGCTTCTAAAAGAAACATTCCAGTTTCAGCTAGAATAATTTCACAAGGGGTTGTGGCCTTAATTTTGAGAAAATTTGTGATTAGATATTTTTTAATCCTTTCTCTTTGCCTCCATTTTACCTTTGTTGTGCCACTAGCCCACACCTCGCAACCATACAACAAAATCGATGTAACAAGTAGGCCAAAATAAAACCCTGGTGGTCTTCCAGTCCCATAGCTTGGCATTCCTACACCTATTTTGAAGTGCATACAGTGCTCTCCAACCGCTTTGAGTTCTTTTCATCCTACATGTATTCCAATTGAGTTTGTCATGAAAGTCTATGCCCAGGTATTTGTATTCTACTACTAACTCAAGTGGCTCTCCTGCAAACTGAAATTTGAGTTGTTGTTTCTTCTTTTTTGTTGAAAAAATCATGATTTTTGTTTTGCTTGTGTTTACTCGCATCCCAAATTCCTTATAAAAGAGTTCTAGAGCTCGAAGGTGATCTCCTAGATCTTTGGCTGTTTTGGCCACAAGAATTACATCGTCTGCATACATGAAGAGTTTTACCACATATTTGGCTAAGTGCACACCCTCTCCCCCAAATTTGTTTATCCATTCTTCTAACTTGTCAATGTACAACCCAAATAAGGTAGGAGATAGAGGGTAACTTTGTTTGACACCTGTCACTACCAAAACATTCAAATAACCCTTCATGTGTTATGATTCTAGCTTTTACATGCTCATATAATCTGTGAATTGTTGCCCTGTAGTGAATTGGAACCTCTAGCTCTTCCATTATGCTCCATAATTTTTTCCTTGGCACTATATCAAATGCCTTTTTGAAGTCTACAAAACAACAGAAAGCCTCCTCTTTTTTGTCCCATATTTTTTCCACTATGTGTCTGAGTGTGATACAGTGATCAATAGTTGAGTGCTTGGGCCTAAAACCTACTTGTCCCTTTGCTCTATTTCCATTTTCTTCTCCCCATATACTGATCCTACGCTCTATCATACTCCCACGCTCTATCATACTCCCAAACAGCTTTGCAAAGAGAGGGTTGATCATGATAATTCGATAGTTTGAGGGATTATTTACATCTCCACTTTTAAACAAAGGAATGGTCAAGCTAGTTATCCACTTGGTAGGGAAACCATTTTGTATGACCTCTGAGGGATTATTTACATCTCCACTTTTAAACAAAGGAATGGTCAAGCTAGTTATCCACTTGGTAGGGAAACCATTTTGTATGACCTCATTGAAAATTTCTTTGATCTACGGTGCCAGAATATCTACACCCCATTTTATATGCTCTGCGTGAAGATTGTCTATGTCATGGGCTTTACCAGTTGCTAACATTTTTATCCTTGAATAATGTCTTCATTTGTGAAAAGAGCTTTCTTGACAATGATAATAGGGGGTGTCTCCTTCTGGTTACTGTGCTGATAGAATTGTTTTGAATACTCCAACCACTGATTAAGTGTGCACTTTCAAAACGTCTACACCAACGATGATTTCTCCAATTACCGCGACCCTTGCTCGCGGTCATGTGGTCCACATCAGCTCATGAACCGTGTCTGCAATAGGTGTATTCGTGATAACATTATCTCCAATGTGGCCTTAAAACCACTGCACAGTTTAGTGAGTGTTACTCAACTAAATGAACTCTGGCTCGGCGCATGTTTCCTCGTCCGTCGTCACAATGTGAGACGACTGGTGGTTTGCTATGGTTACTAGATATCCACCCATCCACATGATTCAGTGAACCTCTAACATCCCTTGTCGCTGTTTGGATTCGAATTTTCCTTCACACATGTACACTCCGGTCCTTTAGCTATCCACGCGTCATCGGCCTACAAGTGTGTTTGTTGCTGTGAAGTTTGAAAGAGGGATTCGGGAGTCGCAAATACCCTTCGTGGCTCCGGCTTCTACTACAACCCACGGTCATTTTATCCCTATTGTCATAGCCTGAAGACATGCGTAAGACTATAGAAATAAACCCTTGTACTTCCATCGTCGACCCGTCAATCGACATGGGTAATTTTATGCTCCTGCTGACACAGAACAATCTACGTCTATCGCTATTGGGTTTGGGTAGCCCCATCGATCTGCAATGATCTATTTCCATCATCAAAACCACCATAATGAGCAGTCCACATGTGTCATCGATGTCGTATGTCATTCGAACATTAGCGGCGCTATAGACGATGTCCAGGTGGGCGAATTTCTACCTCCATCCAACGCTGGTTCCCTTCGCTGTGTTGCTCCTCGATCGGATCCAATGACGACTGCCTCTGCAATAAACACACCCACATTCGAGCCCCACTACTGTGTATTCACCCCACTGCGCACTTCACCTTTATGTTGTTGTTGTGATCTAAATACTGCTATCAAATGTTACCTCATGGGTCATATCTCCCTTCATCTAAGCATCGTAGGCAATCTTCATTTGCTCCATTAACACCCCACTTCAACCGAGCGCTACTCCTTTTTGTTTCTCACAGCGCTAATCCACGCTACGAAGCCCTACGCACATCCGGCGGGTTGTTTATGTGGGTCTCCCATGTGAGCTATCGTGTTTGAGCATACCCACGACGTCCACGGCTATCCTGTGCGACTGTTTAAAACGTTGCTAGGTTTATTTTTGATAATAATACCTTTCAAATTCCTATCTCGGTGGCATCCAAAGCTTGGGTTCGAAAAACCTAATCCCTGGCATCTCCAACTGCCACAAATTTGTCACATTCTACCATGTTGGTATGTCCATGACATTCGCCTCGGAATGCGTGCAAGTAGTCTGCCTCATCGTCCCGGTCGTGTGCCACGTGAGCCCTCACGGATCGCGTCTACGAACTTGACCATGCCAATGATCCCCGTCAGTGTCCAAATTAGGGTTCGAAAACCCTAATATTTGTCATCATCTCGCATCAGGTTGCCACGTCAGTGTTTCTTCTTCACCCAAGCTCGGCATGTCCCTGGCATGTCCCTGCGAAACAAATGCCACGTTTTAGTATTTTCACAATTAAAATTTTAAACTCACAACTTAAAGAAAATGATTTATTTCAAAGACTGACACCCTAAATTAAATTCATATGCAATCTAATATTCGGGCAATTATATATATATATATATATATATATATATATATATATATATTTATTGCTCTATGAAATTTTATTTTTGTTTATTTTATTTTTAATTTTTTAATTTTTTTTATTAATAAATATTATATATTATATACCAATATATATATATATAATAATATATTATTTATTGGGACAATTTTTTTTATTTTCTTTTATGCATTATTTGAAACAAATAAAAAGAAGAAAACACAACACTTAACAATAAAGCCAAACAACAACAATGATGATAAAAATCGTCAATAATTTGACGATGAAAATCATCAACAACAATTTGACAAAACAAAATTGTCGACCAAAATTTGACGATAAAAATCGTCAACAAAAAAAAAATCATCAACAAGAAAAAGTCATCGATAAGAAAAAGTCGTCGATGATAAAATATCGTTGACAAGAAAAAGTCATCAATAATAAAATATTGTCGACAAGAACTGACAATAACTGCAAAACCCACAACAAAACGAAAGCATTAGACACTTAAAACAAACCACGAACATCCAAATACCAAACAAAATGTGGGTCCCCAATTTTGGGGTATGTTGTGGAGCAACCACAACAGATCTCCAACATTGTTGCTATAGCTAAGAAGGAAAGGACAATCAAAATATGTACCAACTTTAGGAACATCAACTTAGCATGTCCCAAGGATGATTTTCCCCTACCCAACATAGATCAGATTGTAGATTTCACTGCCAAATGTGGGATGTTATCTGTCATGGACGACTTCTCAGGATACAATCATATTATGATTAATCTTGAGGATCAAGCCAAAATAACTTTCATCACACCATGGGATACCTTCTATTGTAAAGTCATGCCTTTTGGCTTAAAAAATGCTGGTGCTACCTATCAGCAGGCTATGACTTATATTTTTCATGACATGATGCATGATATTCTCCAAGATTATGTGGATGATCTTTTAGGTCACTTCATACATCAACAAGATCATGTTATGACTTAAGGTGGATCTTTGAAAGGCTTTAACATTTCAAAGTCCACCTTAATCCTACTAAATGTGTGTTTGAAGTCACATATGGCAACTTGTTAGGTTTCATCATTTCTAGGTGATGTATTGAAGTAGACCTCACTAAGATAGTGACTATCACTGACATGCCTCCTCCCCGCACTCTAACTAAGTTGCATATCCTACAAGGTAAACTCCAAGCTATTTGTTGGTTCATAGCCTAGTTACCTGATAAGTGCCAACTCTTTCTTAATATTATTAAGAAACATATTGTGTTTTAGTGGGATTTTGAGTGTCAAAAAACTTTTGATGACCTCAAAATGTATCTCACTTCCTTACATGTTTTAGTCCCTCCTATACATAGCAAGCATCTAATGCTTTACATAGAAACCACAACTCACACTTTGGGGGCCTTATTGGCTCAACATGATGATAAAAACAAGGAACGAGCTATCTACTATATCACTAGAACTTTGGTTAACTATGAAACCAGGTCCACTCCCTTAGAGAATATTTACCTTGTTGTTGTGTTTGCTTCCCAAAAACTAAGACACTACATGCTTAGCCATAAGATATTGGTGGTTGCCAAGTTTGATCCTTTGTGCTACTTAATATCTAAGCCCCACCTTTCAAGTCAAACCACTAAGTGGGTTTTAGCCCTTAGTGAGTTTGACTTGACCTTCATAGATCAAAAGGCTATCAAGGGTTAGGTAATCGCTTAGCCTCTGCTCCCCTAGAAGTTGTCCATCCTTAGGTTGTTAAGTTTCCCAATGAGTGCTTCAACATTAATGTTAAAGAGCCAAAGTCCTAGACTTTGTTTTTTATGGAACCCAATACATGAAGGGTGCTAGTGATGGAGTCATTCTAGTTACCCATCAAAAATAACTCATCCCTTTCTCCTTCAAGCTTCATTTCTCTTGCATGAATAATACTATAGAATATGAGGCTTTAATCCTTGGCCTTAGAGTAGCCTTAGCTTTGCAGGTTAGAGTCCTTTCTATCTTTGGTGACTCTCAAATTATGGTTAATCAAATCAATGATATTTATTAAACTTGGGATGATAAACTAAAACCATACAAAGAGATTATCACCAAGCTTCTATATTCATTCGATAAGGTTACCATAGATTCTATCCCTAGATCCTAAAACCACCATGTGGATGCCATGGCCACTGCTACATCCTTGTTTCTTTTGGAGTTAGAAGATGATCAAGCATTTATTTCTATTAGATAACTCCAAGAGCTCGCGTCGCTTGGTTCTTGTCTTGTCTTGTTAGATGTTTATGAAGATGTCCCGTCTGAGCCATGGTACATCAACATATTTAATTTTCTTAAGGATGGTTTGATGCTTGATGGTTTAGACCACAATCCATGTAATATTTTGTGCAAAAGAGTGTATCGATTTGTTATAATTGGCAATAATTTGTATTAACATTCTTTTGAAGGTATCCTCTTATGATACCTTAACTCTGATAAAGCTTGGCTTGCTCTTAGTGAGGTTCTTGAAGGATCATGTGGAGGCCATTTTAGCAGTAATGTTATTTCCAAGAATCTCCTTCAGATGGGATACTATTGGCCTTCCATGGAGAAATATGTATGTGATCATATTTGATGTTATGACAAGTATCAATGCCATGAAAATCTTGTCCATGCTCCTTCTTAGAACCTTCAAGTTATTTCTTCCCCTTGGCCTTTATCTATATCATAATTGGACATTATAGGGAAGATTAACCCAGTTTCATCTGATGGTCATAATTTTATCATAACAAAGATAGGGTACTTCACTGAATGGGTCAAATCCATACCCCTGGCCATGATGATTGGAACTCATGTTTCCAAGTTCATCTTCAACCAAATCTTTTGTAGGTTTGGTATTCCTTCGATGATTGTTTCTGATAATGACACTCTTTTCAAGAAAAAGGATGTTCATAAACTATGTGCTAAATACAAGATTCAACATAAGTGGTCAACTCTGTATTACCCTCAGGGTAATGGATAAGTTGAAGCATCCAATAGGTCTTTGATCAAGATCTTGAAGAAGTTGGTTTCTAAGACTGGTCATGACTAGCATATCCAAATTTATCCTACTTTGTGGGCCTATCATACTAGCATGCATACTCCCATAGGTATCATGTCCTATATCTTGGTATATGGGTCTAAGGCGATGTTTCCTTTCGAACTTGAGGTTTTCTCATTGTGCATCTTGTTGTAAGAGGACTTGGTCGATGATGAGTATTGCTCAGATCATTTGCACCAAAGGGATTTTTTGGATGAAAAGTGTATTCATGCCTTAGAGCATTTATGAGCCTATAATAATAGGGTCAAGCGATCCTACTCTAAGAAAGTTTGCAACCATTTTTTTAGGGTTGCGGACCTTGTCCTCAAGGAAAACCAGAAGAACACCAAAGCTTGTTCTAATATTAAAGGTAAGTTCTAGGCCAATTGATTAGGGTCCTTTGCCATAACAACCAAGTTTGACTTAGGAACCTATCATTTATCTTCTTTAGAAGGTGAAGAACTTAGAAAACCAATGAATATAATGCATCTCAAAAGACATTATGCATGATCCATAATTTACATTGTACATTGCATATAGTTTCATATTGCATTTTGTTTGCTTGATCATTTTACATGGTTGCATGTCATATTTTGTATGGTTATCTCACATTTTGTTCCATTTGTATTTTTACTTGTCATACATTGTATTTTTACAAATTTTTATGGGGCTCAAAACCTTGATGGCCAGCAGCTCCAATGGAAAGTTGTGCATAACATGAGGACCTCAAGGGAAGAGTTAGACTAGATTATTGCTAGGGATTTTAATGCTAAATTATCTTCTAGAGATCAGTAAGGGGGTACCCCAATTTTGGACCCAGGGGATCGTCTTCTGATTGCCCAAGTCCAGGCTTTTCACTTAGTGGATATTAAAGGCCCTGGAACCAATTTCACTTGGACTAACAAAAGGAGGGAGCCACATAGCAGGAAGGTAAAGCTTGACCGTTTTTTGGTTTCAGAGGAGGCATTTGTCAAATGGAATACGAAATTCCAGATTTTGGAGGGTCCAGTTTCAGATCACTTTCCCATTTTTTTGGAGGGAAGGATTATGTCAGGGCAGCATCACAAACCTTTTAAATTTGAGAATTTTTGGTTACAAAAAGAGGATCTTCGAAAGAAAATTCCACAGTGGTGGGAAGAAGGTCGTCTTCCTTTTGGGACTGCAATGTTTAGATTCCACAAACAACTTCATTATGTCAAATCTCAACTAAAATAATGGAGGCAAGCTAACAAGACAGACTTCCAGCTCCAAAGAGCTCCTATGGTGGCTAGATGGGATGAGGTTCAAAAACACTTTAGGGAAGGAACAATTACAGAGCAGCTCAAAGCCGAGGATGATGCCTTGCATAAAGCGGTTGAGGACATTGATAACCAAGAGAAGACCTTCTAGAAACAGAGAGCAAGAACCACTTGGTTATTAGAGGGTGATAGAAATACCAAGTTTTTCCATCTGTCTGCCTGTGCTAGAAGACACATGAATAACATTGAAACTCTTCAAGATGAGAATGGTCATTCCTTTGATACTCTTCCTGGTATGCATTCCCATTCTATCGATTATTTTTCTACACTCTTTAAGGAAAGTATGGAGCAAGATGTAGAGGCTCAGAACGAAGTTATTGATGTCATACCCTCTGTTATCTCTGAGGAAGAAAATCAGACCCTTCTTAAACCCATTGATAAAGCAAAACTGAAGAATGTGGTCTTTGGAATGAGCACCGGAAAAACTCCAGGACTATATGGCTTTCCAATTGAGTTCTTTCAGGCCTTTTGGGATACTATGGAGGAGGATGTTTTGGCTGTCATTGAGGAGTCCAGAGGTAATAAAAGAATGCTTAAGGCATTAAATCATACCTTCATCACTTTAATTCCAAAATGCGAGGAGGGGGTTCATATTTCAGATTATAGACCTATTGCCTTATGTAATGTGATTTATAAAATTATCACAAAGGTAATGGCTGAGCGGCTAAAACCTCTTTTACATAACATTATCTCCTCTGAGCAAGGGGGTTTTGTAGAGGGTAGGCAGATCTTGGACGGGGTGGTTCTTGCTCAGGAGGCAATCCACTCAATGCAAAAATCTGGTAATAAAGGAATGTTCATTAAACTAGATATGTCAAAGGCCTGTGATAGGGTGGAGTGGAGTTTCTTGTCAAAGCTTATGGCAGTCTTTGTTTTTCTCAGGAATGGATAGATTGGGTCATGAGTTGTGTTTCTACGCCCTCTTATTCAGTTTTAATCAAGGGTATTCCCTCGCAGCCTTTTGGAGCCTCTCGTGGTCTTCGTCAAGGGGACCCTTGCTCTCCCTATCTTTTCCTCATTTTGGCTAAAGGATTAGGTAGACTTTTCTTGAGGAA
Source organism: Wollemia nobilis (assembly GCA_028583015.1). Taxonomy (NCBI): domain Eukaryota; kingdom Viridiplantae; phylum Streptophyta; class Pinopsida; order Araucariales; family Araucariaceae; genus Wollemia; species Wollemia nobilis. Next base: position 13,026,244 of record JAQPPZ010016409.1, read on the forward strand.
AAGACATCAAGGTTTGCTGACAGGTATCAAGGTGGGTGAGGAATTTTTGACTCACTTACAGTTTGTGGATGATACAGGATTGGTTGGAGTGGCCAGGGGAAGCAAGAGTGATTAGAGATACTCTTAATGTCTACCTTAGGGCTTCAAACCAAGTCATCAATGATAAAAAATCCAAAGTGGTTTTCCTCAATCTTGATCAAAGGCTACAGGATAGAATTTTAGAGATCTTGGGATTCACAAGGACTTGTCTTCCAGTGGTTTACTTGGGGGTCCCTTTGCATTTCAAAAAACTAACAATGGATATCTGGAAAGATCTTTTGGAAGGTATCAAAGATAGAATGAATCATTGGTCTCACAAATGGTTAAGCTATGGGGGTAGATTAACTTTTTTACAGTCAGTCATTCAGGCCATGCCAATTTAGGAATTCTCTATCCTGGCTGCCCCACACTCTATATGGAAAGAGTTGGACAATATGGCTAGAAGATTTTTATGGGAAGGATTGAAAGGAGAGAGGAAATGGGCCCTAGTTGGTTGGGATAAAGTAACCCAGCCCAAGGAAAAAGGAGGGTTGGGCTTGAGAAGATCCAAACTAAATAATATAGCTCTGGCTGGAAAGTTGTACTGGAGATGGATTTCCCAACCAACATCCTTATTCAGCAGAATCCTATCTAGTAAATATTTGGGTCATATTAACCCCAATGAGGTGGCCCATTTTCCTTTGGATGGCCCTGGGTCCTTAGTGTGGTAGACTCTCAAGATAGGTTCTCAGGTGGTTAAAGAACGATTATTTTGGAAAGTGGGGAGAGGGGAGAAGGCACGTTTCTGGACTGATTCACGGGATCAATACCCACCCATCATTGTTGAATTTCTTGAATTGCAACCAATTAAAACTACCATTGAAACCAAGGGATGGGTCCTCATCGAAAGTTCTTTCAACACTAGGCAGCTGGGGGAGTATAAGTTCAAACAGTTTAAGAAGTTGGAGGAGTGGCCAATTCTAGTCCCTCCGGCGTTGGCACCCATCATGACTAAAATCTTGTCAAACAGATTCCTTACTGGTAGAGATGAGGAGGATGAATTAGCTTGGGGCTATGGGAGCCTTGGTGTCTATACAGTGAAGTACGGTTATGAGAAGTTCCTCCCTGAGCCTCCCCCACATTCATTCTCGGTTGAGGATTGGAAAAATATTTGGCACTCCAAGGCCTGGCCGAAAGTCAACTTTTTTGCCTGGCAGTTTATGCACAACGGAGTTCTCTCTTTTGAAAATCTCAGATGTAGAGGAATCATCGGTCCTTCTCGATGTGTTTTATGCTACAAGAACGAGGAAACAGCTGACCACCTGATGTTTGAGTGCCCTTTCACGCGATAGATTTTGAAGCGTTGGCTTTCTTGCTATAAAATTCAAGTTAATGGTGACTTGAATCAGAATAATATCTGGGAAAGGTGGAAGAGTGGTCGATTTAAATCTAAAGCTCTTCGAATTGGCTGGGAGCTTGGATTAAATTTCATTTGGTGGCAAGTGTGGTATGAGAGAAATGCTAGAATCTTTAGAGAAGTTTTTCCTCGTTAGATGGAGTTTGGCGAGGTCATCCGGAGTAAAGTCACGTAAACCGTAGCTCTCTATGCTATAGAAGAAACTCAGAGCTATTTTCGGGCCAATGGAAGAGGGAGTTGAAGAGCAAGAGAGACAGGTCGAGCTAGTTGGAAACCACCACCAGAAGGCTGGATTAAAATTAACATTGATGGAGTCGCAAAGGGTAATCGGGTAGTGCCAAAATTGGAGTGGTTTGCCAGACTCATGATGGATCAGTGCTCTATTGGGAACTGCAAGGCTTGGGAAGAGCCACAAACAATGAAGCTGAAGCCGTTGCTATCAAATTCGATTCTATGTGGGTTGTGCAACAGGACCACAGGAGGATCATTATTGAATCTGATTCTCAAGTAATGGTTGGAGCTCTTGATTGCATGAGGAACTTTGCTTTGAAAGCTTGGCGGTTGAGGATTTTGGTCTCTCAAATCAAGGAATTATGGAAGGAACTAGATGATGTGATTCTAGTTTATGTGAGTAGAAATTTAAACAAAGCGGAAGATTTCCTGGCTAAGATGGGTGCTGAGAAAGAGGTAGGGGTGCAGCTGCATAGTGACATGCCTATTGAGGATGAGGTGATTAGGCAGGGTCTTGCAAGATTCTTAAGCCAATGATCAAATAAAAAGCTAAGGGTGGTTTTTGTCACGATATCGCGACCTATTTTTTTCGTGATATCGTGACATGTTGGGACGTCACGGGCACTGGAGGAAAGCTATCACGATATCGTGACATGCTGCGTCATTGTGACTGCTGGAGGAAAGCTATCGCGATATCGTGACATGTTGCGAGGTCGCGGGTGCTTGAGGAAAGCTGTCGCGATATTGTGACTTGTTGCGCCATCGCGGCCGATGGAGGGAAGCTATCATGATATCACAACATGTTGTGACATCACGGGCACTGGAGGAAAATTGTCGTGATATTGCAACATGTTGTGCTGTTGTGCTCGCCGTTGGATAGTTGTCACGATTTCGCAACATGTTGCGCCGCCGCGGCCCCTGGTGGAAAGTTGTCGCGATATCGCGACATGTTACGCCATCGCGGCCACTGTTGGAAAGTTGTCGTGATTTCATGACTTGTTGCACCGTCACGGTCTCCGAAGGAAAATTATCGCGATATCGCGACATGTTGCGCGGTCTCGGCCATGGGAGAAAAGTTGTCGCGATATCATGACTTGTTGCACCATCGCGGCCAGGGGAGGAAAGTTATCGCGATTTCGTGACATGTTGCGCTGTCGCGGCCAGGGGAGGAAAGTTATCATGATTTCGTGACATGTTGCTCTGTCGCGACCAAGGAAGGTTTGTTGTCGCGATATCGTGACATGTCACGATTTTGCGACATGTTGCTTCGTCGTGGCCAAGGCTGGTTAGTTGTCGCGATTTCATGACATGTCACGATTTCGTGACATGTTGCTCTGGCGCGGCCAAGGATGGATTGTTGTAGCGATATCATGACATGTCGCGATTTCGTGGCATGTTGCTCCATCGCAACCACTGATGGTTAGTTGTCATGATTTCATGACATGTCACGATTTCGTGACTTGTTGCTCTGGCGTGGCCAAGGATGGATTGTGGTAGCGATATCACGACATGTCACGATTTTGTGACATGTCACGATTTTGTGACATGTCACGATTTCATGGCATGTTGAATTTTTGCGGACTGAGGTGTTGTGTCGCGTTTTCACACCTTGTAATCATGTGCCCTCTTTGTTTTCGGCTGGGATGTGTCTACTCCCATTTGTAACTGATCTTTGTTTTAATACAAGTTTTTTCAATTTTTTCAAAAAAAAAACAATAAAGTCAAACAACAACAATGATGATAAAAATCATCAACAACAATTTGACAAACAAAATTGTCGACCAAAATTTGACGATCAAAATTAACAACAAAAAAAAATCATCAACAAGAAAAAGTCATCGATAAGAAAAAGTTGTCGATGATAAAATATCGTTGACAAGAAAAAGTCATCAACAATAAAATATTGTCGACAAGAACTAACAATAACTACAAAACCTACAACAAAACGAAAGCATTAGACACTTAAAACAAACAACGAACATCCAAATACCAAACAAAATGCGGGTCCCCAATTTTGGAATATGTTGTGGAGCAGCCACAACAGATCTCCAACATTGTTGCTATAGCTAAGAAGGAAAGGACAATCAAAATATGTACCAACTTTAGGAAAATCAACTTAGCATGTCCCAAGGATGATTTTCCCCTACCAAACATAGATCAGATTGTAGATTTCACTGCCAAATGTGGGATGTTATCTTTCATGGACGACTTCTCAGGATACAATCATATTATGATTATTCCTGAGGATCAAGCCAAAATAACTTTCATCACTCCATGGGATACCTTCTATTTTAAAGTCATGCCTTTTGGCTTAAAAAATGCTCGTGCTACCTATCAACAGGCTATGACTTATATTTTTCATGACATGATGCATGATATTCTCCAAGATTATGTGGATGATATTTTAGGCCACTTCATACATCAACAAAATCATGTTATGACTTAAGGTGGATCTTTGAAAGGCTTTAACATTTCAAAGTCCACCTTAATCCTACTAAATGTGTGTTTGAAGTCACATATGGCAACTTGTTAGGTTTCATCATTTCTAGGTGAGGTATTGAAGTAAACCTCACTAAGATAGTGACTATCATTGACATGCCTCCTCCTTGCACTCTAACTAAGTTGCATATCCTACAAGGTAAACTCCAAGCTATTTGTTGGTTCATAGCCTAGTTACCTGATAAGTGCCAACTATTTCTTAATATTATTAAGAAACAAATTGTGTTTTAGTGGGATTTTGAGTGTCAAAAAACTTTTGATGATCTCAAAATGTATCTCACTTCCTTACATGTTTTAGTCCCTCCTATACATAGAAAGCATCTAATGCTTTACATAGAAACCACAACTCACACTTTGGGGGCCTTATTGGCTCAACATGATGATAAAAACAAGGAACGAGCTATCTACTATATCACTAGAACTTTGGTTAACTATGAAACCAGGTCCACTCTGTTAGAGAAGATTTACCTTGTTGTTGTGTTTGCTTCCCAAAAACTAAGACACTACATGCTTAGCCATAAGATATTAGTGGTTGCCAAATTTGATCCTTTGTGCTACTTAATATCTAAGCCCCACCTTTCAATTCAAACCACTAAGTGGGTTTTAGCCCTTAGTGAGTTTGACTTGACCTTCATAGATCAAAAGGCTATCAAGGGTTAGGTAATCACTTAGCCTCTGCTCCCCTAGAAGTTGTCCATCCTTAGGTTGTTAAGTTTCCCAATGAGTGCTTCAACATTAATGTTAAAGATCCAAAGTCCTAGACTTTGTTTTTTATGGAACCCAATACATGAAGGGTGCTAGTGATGGAGTCATTCTAGTTACCCATCAAAAATAACTCATCCCTTTCTCCTTCAAGCTTCATTTCTCTTACATGAATAATACTATAGAATATGAGGCTTTAATCCTTGGCCTTAGAGTAGCCTTAGCTTTGCAGGTTAGAGTCCTTTCTATCTTTGGTGACTCTCAAATTATGGTTAATCAAATCAATGATATTTATTAAACTTGGGATGATAAATTAAAACCATACAAAGAGATTATCACCAAGCTTCTATATTCATTCGATAAGGTTACCATAGATTCTATCCCTAGATCCTAAAACCACCATGTGGATGCCATGGCCACTGCTACATTCTTGTTTCCTTTGGAGTTAGAAGATGATCAAGCATTTATTTCTATTAGATAACTCCAAGAGCTCGTGTCGCTTGGTTCTTGTCTTGTCTTGTTAGATGTTTATGAAGATGTCCCGTCTGAGCCATGGTACATCAACATATTTAATTTTCTTAAGGATGGTTTGATGCTTGATGGTTTAGACCACAATCCATGTAATATTTTGTGCAAAAGAGTGTATCGATTTGTTATAATTGGCAATAATTTGTATTGACATTCTTTTGAAGGTATCCTCTTATGATACCTTAACTCTGATAAAGCTTGTCTTGCTCTTAGTGAGGTTCTTGAAGGATCATGTGGAGGCCATTTTAGCAGTAATGTTATTTCCAAGAATCTCCTTCAGATGGGATACTATTGGCCTTCCATGGAGAAATATGTATGTGATCATATTTGATGTTATGACAAGTATCAATGCCATGAAAATCTTGTCCATGCTCCTTCTTAGAACCTTCAAGTTATTTCTTCCCCTTGGCCATTATCTATATCAGAATTGGACATTATAGGGAAGATTAACCTAGTTTCATCTGATGGTCATAATTTTATCATAACAAAGATAGGGTACTTCACTAAATGGGTCAAATCCATACCCCTGGCCATGATGATTGGAACTCATGTTTCCAAGTTCATATTCAACCAAATCTTTTGTAGGTTTGGTATTCCTTCGATGATTGTTTTTGATAATGACACTCTTTTCAAGAAAAGGGATTTTCATAAACTATGTGCTAAATACAAGATTCAACATAAGTGGTCAACTCTGTATTACCCTTAGGGTAATGGATAAGCTAAAGCATCCAATAGGTCTTTGATCAAGATCTTGAAGAAGTTGGTTTCTAAGACTGGTCATGACTAGCATATCCAAATTTATCCTACTTTGTGGGCCAATCATACTAGCATGCATACTCCCATAGGTATCATGTCCTATATCTTGGTATATGGGTCTAAGGCGATGTTTCCTTTCGAACTTGAGGTTTTCTCATTGTGCATCTTGTTGTAAGAGGACTTGGTCGATGATGAGTATTGCTTAGATCATTTGCACCAAAGGAATTTTTTGGATGAAAAGTGTATTCATGCCTTAGAGCATTTATGAGCCTATAATAATAGGGTCATGCTATCCTACTCTAAGAAAGTTTGCAACCATTTTTTTAGGGTTGCGGACCTTGTCCTCAAGGAAAACCAGAAGAACACCAAAGCTTGTTATAATATTAAAGGTAAGTTCTAGGCCAATTGGTTAGGGTCCTTTGCCATAACAACCAAGTTTGACTTAGGAACCTATCATTTATCTTCTTTAGAAGGTGAAGAACTTAGAAAACCAATGAATATAATGCATCTCAAAAGACATTATGCATGATCCATAATTTACATTGTACATTGCATATAGTTTTATATTGCATTTTGTTTGCTTGATCGTTTTACATGGTTGCATGTCATATTTTGTATGGTTATATCACATTTTGTTCCATTTGTATTTTTACTTGTCATACATTGTATTTTTACAAATTTCTATGGGGCTCAAATCCTTGATGGCCAGTGGATCCAATGGAAAGTTGTGCATAACATGAGGACCTCAAGGGAAGAGTTAGACTGGATTATTGCTAGGGATTTTAATGCTAAATTATCTTCTAGAGATCAGGAAGGGGGTACCCCAATTTTGGACCCAGGGGATCGTCTTCTGATTGCCCAAGTCTAGGATTTTCACTTAGTGGGTATTAAAGGCCCTGGAACCAATTTCACTTGGACTAACAAAAGGAGGGATCCACATAGCAGGAAGGTAAAGCTTGACCATTTTCTAGTTTCAGAGGAGGCATTTGTCAAATGGAATACGAAATTCCAGATTTTGGAGGGTCCAGTTTCAGATCACTTTCCCATTTTGTTGGAGGGATGGATTATGTCAGGGCAGCATCACAAACCTTTTAAATTTGAGAATTTTTGGTTACAAAAAGAGGATCTTCGAAAGAAAATTCCACAGTGGTGGGAAGAAGGTCGTCTTCCTTTTGGGACTGCAATGTTTAGATTCCACAAACAGCTTCATTATGTCAAATCTCAACTGAAACAATGGAGGTAAGCTAACAAGATAGACTTCCAGCTCCAAAGAGCTCCTTTGGTGACTAGATGGGATGAGGTTCAAAAACACTTTAGGGAATGAACAATTACAGAGCAGCTCAAAGCTGAGGATGATGCCTTGCGTAAAGTGGTTGAGGACATTGATAACCAAGAGGAGACCTTCTGGAAATAGAGAGCATGAACCACTTGGTTATTAGAGGGTGATAGAAATACCAAGTTTTTCCATCGGTCTGCCTGTGCTAGGAGACAAATGAATAACATTGAAACTCTTCAATATGAGAATGGTCATTCCTTTGATACTCTTCCTGGTATGAATTCCCATTCTATCGATTATTTTTCTACACTCTTTAAGGAAAGTATGGAGCAAGATGTAGAGGCTCAGAACGAAGTTATTGATGTCATACCCTCTGTTATATCTAAGGAAGAAAACCAGACCCTTCTTAAACCCATTGATAAAGTAGAACTGAAGAATGTGGTCTTTGGAATGAGCACCGACAAAACTCCAGGACTATATGGCTTTCCAATTGAGTTCTTTCAGGCCTTTTGGGATACTGTGGAGGAGGATTTTTTGGCTGTCATTGAGGAGTCCAGAGGTAATAAAAGAATGCTTAAGGAATTAAATCATACCTTCATCACTTTAATTCCAAAAGCCGATGAGGGGGTTCATATTTTAGATTATAGACCTATTGCCTTATGTAATGTGATTTATAAAATTATCACAAAGGTAATGGCTGAGCGGCTAAAACATCTTTTGCATAACATTATCTCCTCTGAGCAAGGGGGTTTTGTAGAGGGTAGGCAGATCTTAGATGGGGTGGTTCTTGCTCAGGAGGCAATCCACTCAATGCAAAAATCTGGTAATAAAGGAATGTTCATTAAACTAGATATGTCAAAGGCCTATGATAGGGTGGAGTGGAGTTTCTTTTCAAAGCTGATGGCAGCCTTTGGTTTTTCTCAGGAATGGATAGATTGGGTCATGAGTTGTGTTTCTACGCCCTCTTATTCAATTTTAATCAAGGGTATTCCCTCGCAGCCTTTTGGAGCCTCTCGTGGTCTTCGTCAAGGGGACCCTTGCTCTCCTTATATTTTCCTCATTTTGGCTGAAGGATTAGGTAGACTTTTATTGAGGAAAAGACATCAAGGTTTGCTGACAGGTATCAAGGTGGGTGAGGAATTTTTGACTCACTTACAGTTTGTGGATGATACAGGATTGGTTGGAGTGGCCAGCTTTAGGGAAGCAAGAGTGATTAGAGATACTCTTAATGTCTACCTTAGGGCTTCAAACCAAGTCATCAATGATAAAAAATCCAAAGTGGTTTTCCTTAATCTTGATCAAAGGCTACAAGATAGAATTTTAGAGATCTTGGGATTCACAAGGACTTGTCTTCCAGTGGTTTACTTGGGGGTCCCTTTGCATTTCAAAAAAATAATAATGGATATCTGGAAAGATCTTTTGGAAGGTATCAAAGATAGAATGAAAAATTGGTCTCACAAATGGTTAAGCTATGGGGGTAGATTAACTTTTTTACAGTCAGTCATTCAGGCCATGCCAATTTATAAATTCTCTATCCTGGCTGCCCCACACTCTATATGGAAAGAGCTGGACAATATGGCTAGAAGATTTTTATGGGAAGGAGTGAAAGGAGAGAGGAAATGGGCCCTAGTTGGTTGGGATAAAGTAACCCAGCCCAAGGAAAAAGGAGGGCTGGGCCTGAGAAGATCCAAACTAAATAATATAGCTCTGGCTGGAAAGTTGTACTGGAGATGGATTTCCCAACCAACATCCTTATTCAGCAGAATCCTATCTAGTAAATATTTGGGTCATGTTAACCCCAATGAGGTGGCCTGTTTTCCTTTGGATGGCCTTGGGTCCTTAGTGTGGCAGGCTCTCAAGATAGGTTCTCAGGTGGTTAAAGAACGATTGTTTTGGAAAGTGGGGAGAGGAGAGAAGGCATGTTTTTGGACTGATTCACGGGATCAATACCCACCCATCATTGTTGAATTTCTTGAATTGCAACCAATTAAAACTGCCATTGAAACCAAGGGATGGGTCCTCATCGAAATTTATTTCAACACTAGGCAGCTGGGGGAGTATAAGTTCAAACAGTTTAAGAAGTTGGAGGAGTGGCCAATTCTAGTCCCTCCGGCGTTGGCACCCATCATGACTAAAATATTGTCAGACAGATTCCTTACTGGTAGAGATGAGGAGGATGAATTAGCTTGGGGCTATGGGAGCCTTGGTGTCTATACAGTGAAGGACAATTATGAGAAGATCCTCCCTGAGCCTCCCCCACATTCATTCCCGATTGAGGATTGGAAAAATATTTGGCACTCCAAGGGCTGGTCGAAAGTCAACTTTTTTGCTTGGCAGTTTATGCACAATGGAGTTCTCTCTTTTGACAATCTCATATGTAGAGGAATCATCGGTCCTTCTCGATGTGTTTTATGCTACAAGAATGAGGAAACAACTGACCACCTAATGTTTGAGTGCCCTTTCACGTGGTAGATTTGGAAGCGTTGGCTTTCTTGCTATAAAATTCAAGTTAATGGTGACTTGAATCGGAATAATATCTGGGAAAGGTGGAAGAGTGGTCGATTTAAATCTAAAGCTCTTCGAATTGGCTGGGAGCTTGGATTAAATTTCATTTGGTGGCAAGTGTGGTTGGAGAGAAATGCTAGAATATTTAGAGAAGTTTTTTCCTTGTTAGATGGAGTTTAGCAGGTCATCTGGAGTAAAGTCACAGAAACTATAGCTCTCTATGCTATAGAAGAAACTCAGGCTATTTCTGGGCCAATGGAAGAGGGAGTTGAAGAGCAAGAGAGATAGGTCAGAGCTAGTTGGAAACCACCACCAGAAGGCTGGATTAAAATTAACACTGATGGAGCTGCAAAGGGTGATCTGGGTAGTGCCAGAATTGGAGTGGTTTGTCGGACTCATGATGGATCAGTGCTCTATTGGGAACTGCAAGGCTTGGGAAGAGCCACAAACAATGAAGCTGAAGCCGTTGCTATCAAATCCACTTCTATGTGGGCTGTGCAACAGGACCACATGAGGATCATTATTGAATCTGATTCTCAAGTAATGGTTGGAGCTCTTGATTGCATGAGGAACTTTGCTTTGAAAGCTTGGCGGTTGAGGATTCTGGTCTCTCAAATCAAGGAATTATGTAAGGAACTAGATGATGTGATTCCAGTTTATGAGTAGAAATTTAAACAAAGCGGCAGATTTCCTGGCTAAGATGGGTGCTGAGAAAGAGGTAGGGGTGCAGCTGCATAGTGACATGCCTATTGAGGATGAGGTGATTAGGCAGGGTCTTGCAATATTCTTAAGCCAATGATCAAAGAAAAAGCCAAGGGTGGTTTTTGTCACAATATCACGACCTATTTTTGTCGCAATATCGTGACATGTTGGGACGTCACGAGCTCTGGAGGAAAGCTGTCATGATATCGTGACATGCTGTGCCATTGCAACTGCTAGAGGAAAGCTATCGTGATATCGTGACATGTTATGAGGTCACGGGTGCTAGAGGAAAGCTGTCATGATATCATGACATGTTGCACCATCACGACCGATGAAGGGAAGCTATCACGATATCGTGACATGTTGCGACGTCACAGGCGCTGGAGGAAAATTGTCGCAATATCGCAACATGTTGCACCATCACAGTCGTCGTTGAATATTTTTTGTGATTTCATGACATGTTGTGCTACCGTGGCCCCTGGTGGAAAGTTGTCGCGATATCGTGACATGTTGCGCCGTCACGACCGCTGTTGGAAAGTTGTCATGATTTCGCAAATTGTTGTGCCGTTACGGTCTTCGAAGGAAATTTGTCACGATATCGTGACATGTTGCGCCATCGTGGCCATGGGAGAAAAGTTGTCATGATATCATGACTTGTTGCGCCGTCGTGACCACTGGAGAAACGTTGTCACGATATCGTGACATGTTGCGCCGTCGCGGCCAGGGGAGGAAAGTTGTCGCGATTTCGCGACATGTTGCTCTGTCGCGCCTAAGGAAGGTTTGTTGTCACGATATTGTGACATGTCACGATTTCATGACATGTTGCTTCATCACAGCCAATGCTGGTTAGTTGTCGTGATTTCACGACATGTCACGATTTCACGACATGTTGCTCTGGCGCGGCCAAGGATGGATTGTGGTAGCGATATCGCGACATGTCACGATTTCGTTACATGTCGCGATTTCACGGCATGTTGACTTTTTGCGGACTGAGGTGTTATGTGTCATTTTTTCATGCCTTGTAATCATGTGCCCTCTTTGTTTTCGGCTGGGATGTGTCTACTCCCATTTGTAACTGATCTTTGTTTTAATACAAGTTTTTTCAATTTTTAAAAAAAAAAACAATAAAGTCAAACAATAACAATGATGATAAAAATCGTCAATAATTTGATGATGAAAATAATCAACAACAATTTGACAAACAAAATTGTCGACCAAAATTTGACGATAAAAATTATCAACAAAAAAAATCATCAACAAGAAAAATTCATCGATAAGAAAAAGTCGTCGATGATAAAATATCGTTGACAAGAAAAAGTCATCAAAAATAAAATATTGTCGACAAGAACTGACAATAACTGCAAAACCCACAACAAAACAAAAGCATTAGACACTTAAAACAAACCACAAACATCCAAATACCAAACAAAATGTGGGTCCCCAATTTTGGGGTATGTTGTAGAGCAGCCACAACAGATCTCCAACATTGTTGCTATAGCTAAGAAGGAAAGGACAATCAAAATATGTACCAACTTTAGGAACATCAACTTAGCATGTCCTAAGGATGATTTTCCCCTACCCAACATAGATCAGATTGTAGATTTCACTACCAAATGTGGGATGTTATCTCTCATGGATGACTTCTTAGGATACAATCATATTATGATTATTCCTGAGGATCAAGCCAAAATAACTTTCATCACTCCATGGGATACCTTCTATTGTAAAGTCATGCCTTTTGGCTTAAAAAATGCTCGTGCTACCTATCAACAGGCTATGACTTATATTTTTCATGACATGATGCATGATATTCTCCAATATTATGTGGATGATCTTTTAGGTCACTTCATACATCAACAAGATCATGTTCATGACTTAAGGTGGATCTTTGAAAGGCTTCAACATTTCAAAGTTTACCTTAAACCCACTAAATGTGTGTTTGAAGTCACATATGGCAAGTTGTTAGGTTTCATCATTTCTAGGTGAGGTATTGAAGTAGACCTCACTAAGATAGTGACTATCACTGACATGCCTCCTCCCTGCACTCTAACTAAGTTGCATATCCTACAAGGTAAACTCCAAGCTATTTGTTGGTTCATAGCCTAGTTACCTGATAAGTGCCAACTCTTTCTTAATATTATTAAGAAACATATTGTGTTTTAGTGGGATTTTGAGTGTCAAAAAGCTTTTGATGACCTCAAAATGTATCTCACTTCCTTACATGTTTTAGTCCCTCCTATACATAGCAAGCATCTAATGCTTTACATAGAAACCACAACTCACACTTTGGGGGCCTTATTGGCTCAACATGATGATAAAAACAAAGAGCGAGCTATCTACTATATCAGTAGAACTTTGGTTAGCTATGAAACCAGGTCCACTCCGTTAGAGAAGATTTACCTTGTTGTTGTGTTTGCTTCCCAAAAACTAAGACACTACATGCTTAGCCATAAGATATTGGTGGTTGCCAATTTTGATCATTTGTGCTACTTAATATCTAAGCCCCACCTTTCAAGTCAAACCACTAAGTGGGTTTTAGCCCATAGTGAGTTTGACTTGACCTTCATAGATCAGAAGGCTATCAAGGGTTAGGTAATCGCTTAGCCTCTGCTCCCCTAGAAGTTGTCCATCCTTAGGTTGTTAAGTTTCCCAATGAGTGCTTCAACATTAATGTTAAAGAGCCAAAGTCCTAGACTTTGTTTTTAATGGAACCCAATACATGAAGGGTGCTAGTGATGGAGTCATTCTAGTTACCCATCAAAAATAACTCATCCCTTTCCCCTTCAAGCTTCATTTCTCTTGCATGAATAATACTATAGAATATGAGGCTTTAATCCTTGGCCTTAGAGTAGCCTTAGCTTTGCAGGTTAGAGTCCTTTCTATCTTTGGTGACTCTCAAATTATGGTTAATCAAATCAATGATATTTATTAAACTTGGGATGATAAACTAAAACCATACAAAGAGATTATCACCAAGCTTCTATATTCATTTGATAAGGTTACCATAGATTCTATCCCTAGATCCTCAAACCACCATGTGGATGCCATGGCCACTGCTACATCCTTGTTTCCTTTGGAGTTAGAAGATGATCAAGCATTTATTATCATTAGATAACTCCAAGAGCTTGCGTCGCTTGGTTCTTGTCTTGTCTTGTTAGATGTTTCCATGAAGATGTCCCATCTGAGCCATGGTACATCAACATATTTAATTTTCTTAAGGATGGTTTGATGCTTGATGGTTTAGACCACAATCCATGTAATATTTTATGCAAAAGAGTGTATCGATTTGTTATAATTGGCAATAATTTGTATTGACATTCTTTTGAAGGTATCCTCTTATGATACCTTAACTTCGATAAAGCTTGTCTTGCTCTTAGTGAGGCTCATGAAGGATCATGTGGAGGCCATTTTAGCGGTAATGTTATTTCCAAGAATCTCCTTCGGATGGGGTACTATTGGCCTTCCATGGAGAAATATGCATGTGATCATATTTGATGTTATGACAAGTATCAATGCCATGAAAATCTTGTCCATGCTCCTTCTTAGAACCTTCAAGTTATTTCTTCCCCTTGGCCATTCTCTATGTGGGGATTGGACATTATAGGGAAGATTAACCCAATGTCATCTGATGGTCATAATTTTATCATAACAATGATAGAGTACTTCACTAAATGGGTCGAATCCATACCCCTGGCCATGATGATTGGAACTCATGTTTCCAAGTTCATCTTCAACCAGATCTTTTGTAGGTTTGGGATTCCTTCGATGATTGTTTTTGATAATGACACTCTTTTCAAGAAAAAGGATGTTCATAAACTTTGTGCTAAGTACAAGATTCAACATAAGTGGTCAACTCCATATTACCCTCAGGGTAATGGATAAGTCGAAGCATCCAATAAGTCTTTGATCAAGATCTTGAAGAAGTTGGTTTGTAAGACTGGTCATGACTAGCATATCCAAATTTATCCTACCTTGTGGGCCTATCATACTAGCATGCATACTCCCATAGGTATCATGTCCTATATCTTGGTATATGGGTCTGAGGTGGTGTTTCCTTTTGAGCTTGAGGTTCTCTCATTGTGCATCTTGTTGTAAGATGCCTCGGTCGGTGATGAGTATTGCTCAGATCATTTGCACCAATTGGAGTTTTTGGATGAAAAGTGCATTCATGCCTTAGAGAATTTATGAGCCTATAATAATAGGCTCAAGCGATCCTACTCTAAGAAATTTTGCAACCATTATTTTGAGGTTGGGGACCTTGTCCTCAAGGAAAACTAGAAGAACACCAAAGTTTGTTCTAATATTAAAGGTAAGTTCTAAGCCAATTGGTTAGGGTCCTTTGCCATAACAACCAAGTTTGAATTAGGAACCTATCATTTAGCTTCTTTAGATGGTGAAGAAATTAAAGAACCAATGAATATAATGCATCTCAAAAGATATTATGCATGATCCATAATTTACATTGTACATTGCATTTAGAATAGTTTCATATTGCATCATTGTTTGCTTGATCATTTTGCATGGTTGCATGTCATATTTTGTATGGTTATCTCACATTTTGTTCCATTTGTATTTTTACTTGTCATAAATTGCACTTCTACCTACTCATATTTGCATGATTGCTTGTTCATATAGATTCTTAAGGGATTTGTGACAATGGCAAGTGATGACACCTAGTTAGGTTGTAGCTCACATGTATTGCACTCTCACTAGGGATATGATGCCTAGAAAATCCCCAAACTAGGGCCCACCTTCATGCATTTTCATCATTTCATCCACCCATCTCATCTTTTCCTTATTCCTTGATCTTGAAAGTTTTCATTGCTTATATCTCTCCAAGTCAAGGGATATGGTTCTCATTTTGCTCCATTGGCCATGTCCATACACATTATTGCACACATCATACCTCTATCGGGTAGTACTCACTAATTCATCACTCACACACAACACACCCCATACGGGATAGCTTCATGATCACATGCGAGGGGTAGCCTCCATATCGACCATTTGCAAGCATACATCCTAGCGGGTATCTCTTTTTCTTTTGTCCATCTTAGCAAGTGCTACACCCATAGTGGGTCCAAATCCACCTTGTCCATTTTTCAAACATATTCCCTCACAAGGTTTTGGTTCTTTTTCTTTTTATTTCGACATTTTGAAGCTTTATTTTCATCCATGCATTTCATTTAGGTTTGCATTTTAGATACATTACATTTAGTCAAATTCATATTATTCCATCTCATTCATTTAGGTTCATTTGAACTCATTATGTCTATGTTCACCATGCATACAATAATAAAAATTTATATAAATAATAATAACATCAATCACGCATGAGCACACACATTTTTTCCCTTTCTTGCTCTCTTGTTCTTGTTTTTTACTTTTCTTTTCCTCTCTTCTTTTTTTTTTTTTCTGTTTCACTCTTCTTTCTTTTGCATCTTCCATTTTGAGTTTCATCAGGAATTTTGCATTCCTTTCGAAACTTGAGGGGGCACCTTGGCTTGAGAGGCATTAATATCCCTAATGCCTTGATTTACGTGTAAAATAAGAAAGTATCCGGAATGACACCATTTTTGCACCACTCCTTTCTTCTAAACCAGCCACTCCTTTTTTATTGTTGTCCTCCACCCATAGGTGTTTACATCTTTCTTTGATGCATTTATTAGGCCATAAATGCATCAAAGAGGGGGTAAAATGTAGACACGAAAAATTGACCCACTTGAGTGAGTCATTTTCCCTAGATCCTTAGAGAGACCCTCCAACTTACCCAAAGCAATTTTGGGCCTCTCTCCCCCTCATTTTCTCCATTTTTCTTAGTTTCAACGAAATCATGGTTAGCCCTTATAGGGTGCGATTTTGCCTAGCTAAGGTTTTCTCTTAGGAAAACCCTAATTTTTCGAATTGACTTATTTTGACATCTGTTTTCCCTTGGTTTTCTTACCCATTCTTGTTTCAAATCTCTTATAAATAGAGGGTTTGAAGCTTTTCTCTTTCCAAGAGGTTATCAAGCTAAGAAACTAAGCAATCTAAACAAGCTACCAACAAGTTTTAAGACAAGTGCTAACAAGATCCTATTGCAAGTGCCAAGTGATTTGTGAAAGCTTTTGGATTTTGTGGAGATCTCTTCTGTTGCATTGATTGTGTGTTGCTACCCTTGGTGGATAAGTGTTGGAGCCCTAAGGAGGAGTCTACTATCTTGGAGGTCTTCATCCTTTTGTCTACTTTTTTGCTACCACCAGGTTTTTTTTGCTTATTTTCATTTGTACATTGATAAATTCACATATGTTGTTAGTTTATCTCTATTGTTCTGTTGTTTTTTATTTTTGTTACAAAATCATATCCCATAATTATGATTGCCCTGTACAGGGTGCAAAATCATGGCTACCTTGTACAAGGTACAATTTCACCTATGTTAATCTTAGGGGTAGAAGTTCATCCCCAAATACTAGATCTACATTTTATGTTACATTTAGAGTATAATTGCATAATCCACACTTTGTTCATCATACTATTCTACTACATTGTATTATGTTTGTTCATCTTTTAAAAAGGTCAACTTTCACTTTTGCATTCTAAAGGTCAGCTAAAAGGACCTAGGGGACTTGATTCTTGTACCTCCAAGTATATTCATATAGCGACCTAAGCAAGCCTCCTAACATTGATCATATTTTTTGAGTGTTTTTGTGAAGTTATTTTGTAGGATTGAAGCTATGGGATATTGTTGGATGCAAGATAAAGCTTAGAACAACCATCAAATCAGATAAGTGCCCTAGTAGATCTCTAGGTTGTTTTTTTATTACCTTTTATTCATTTTTGTTCAAAATATAGATCATAGGTGAGGAAAAGCATTTGATTAAATTTCTAGGCATTTGAAATAATAAAGGCATTTAGTGTGCATTTAGAGTTTTAACCTTGTTTGTGCATTTCTCTTGGATCCTTTCTTAAAAGCTTTTCTTTGTAATCCTAGGGTTAGTGATCATTCAATTAAAGAATCATTCTAGGGTTAGCTCTTGTCTTCTTACATTTTGTATCTTGCATTGTTCTTTCCCTTTTCATAGTATAATTTTAGAAAGGCCAAACATAGCTATGTGCTTAATTGACACATTCAAACACATTCCACCCCAGACTTGGAGTGAGTCCTAAAACCATTTTTGGTGAACCCTTCCCCTGGTTTCCCATTGAGTGTAGAGTTATAACATACCCCCACGATCACCTTGACTCCTAGTAGATCCAACCAAGAATCGTATGTAGTAGGGAAATTCTCCCCCTCTACAATATGCATTATTGATTGATGATTACTAAGGAGAATTGTAGGGATAATTCAACATTGTTATAATAATGTATGTTATCAGTTGTATGTGAATTGCATATTCCTATGTAGTATTGTAGATATGGCAATGTAATGGAATGATTCTATAATGGAAATAAAGTATTGATTGATACCCAACTGTGTATGATGATTGTGGATGGAGAAATTGCTCATAGTTTCTCTCTATAGATTGTAATTACTATGTTTATAGGGTATTGTACAATTTTTGGAATGAGTAAGGAATAATGTTGTTGGATCTAGAATAGAGATTATGATTCCAAGTGTGCATGATAGATTTCTAAGTTGATCATTCAATAATTAGATTTATGTAATATCTGTTATGTTTAATTTCTACATATTGAAGTGAAGATCTTGAAGAACACAAGCTTATACTGAGAGGGGGGTGAACAGTATAAGACCTCTTTTTACTTTTTCCTTTATACTTCAAAACAGTAAAGCAATATACCCAAAGCAATATCAAAACAATGCACAAAATCATCCACAAAGTGACACCAATTTTAACGTGGTTCACCCAGAATGCCTGGGCTACGTCCACAAAACTTTTCTCTAAAAGTTATCTCAAAGTTCTTTGGGAAACCTTCCCAATTACAATGTTTATGAGCCTCGGCCCAAAGGAGACACCTTCCCCCAATCTGAATTTATGAGCCTCTCGCTCAAAGGAGATACCTTCCCCTCTCGCTCTGGAAATGATCCCTCGGAAGATCAACTGCCTCTACCTCTTGCCAGACACGTGGAACTCCTTTCCACCGAAGACCTCCTGTCCTCAATGCTTAGGCTAAGAGACCTCTGCATTCTATGATCACGTCCACAAAAGCTCGACTACCTGTACCAAACACGATCAGTCGGTCTAGTACAAGTCTTCCTCTGTCCGTCGGATCTGTCCAACTCTATGAACAAATCAATCCTCTGCACACAAGCCTTCTCAAAGACTTGCCAAATCTGTCCTCAGGTTCTTCTCAAAGAACCAATGCACCTCTGTCCTCAAGTTCTCTGATAGAACTCTCAAAAACTCAGCTCACAAGTCCTCTGCTAGGACCTGTCCAAATCTGCTCACAAGTCCCCACCGAAACCTGTCCAAATCTGCTCACAAGTCCCCACCGAAACCTATCCAAAACCTGCTCACAAGTCCCCACCGGAACCATCTAAAACCTGTCCAAAACCTCAACAAGCTCACCAAGAAAAACTTGCTTAGCATGAACTCACAAAGAGAATTGTTAGAGACCCAATGTGATTCATAAACCTCATAGAAGCATAAAGAGAATTGTTAGAGACTCAATATGTTCTATACTTAACTCCCAATCTCAATTTCAAATCTCATAGAAACATAAAGAGAATTGTTAGAGACCCAATATGTTCTATACTTAACTCCCAATCTCAATCTCAAATCTCATAGAAACATAAAGAGAATTGTTAGAGACCCAATATGTTCTATACTTAACTCCCAATCTCAATCTCAACTCAATCTCAACTCAAACTCAATCTCAAAAGAATAAGATAGATGTAGTATGCTTTTCTCAAGAATATGAAACACAACCCAACAATTGCCAACTATGCAATATCTCATATAACAATGATGCTTATATTCTTTTCACCAACAACTAGGGTTTCATCATCTCAATGCAAGTAGCAAGACTTATTAACATAAACCCTATTGCAAAAATGCTTCTTCTTCCTCAACCAGAATTATGCATTCACCCAAAAATTCAACAATAACTTTAATGCATAAACAATCTTCAATATCCAGAAAATAAGATTTACACCAACAATACCTAGTAGACAACCTTTTCACTCCAAACTCAATTTCAGAAAATATACCATAAACAACATACATGGAAGAAGTTGCCCATACCTTTACTTTGATGAAGAAGGAGAACTCAAAATCTGTCACAACACTAACTCTCAATTTGCCACCAATTAGAGTTAGCAACTATACAATAATACACAATAATAAAGATCCAAATATAACACCTTATTTCTCCAACTTAGTAAAAACCACCAAAGTACAATAACATACAAAGTAAAACCTCTTTACACCTTATTACTCCACATAAACATTAAACATTAAACATCAATGTCAAAACAAAAAATGATACCTTAACCTTATACCTCCCGCGCATTCACGGCCACCATTCTTTGCACACCGTGACCAAAAGGAAATTCCCAACGAAGAGAATCGAACTCGGCACCTCTGTCGTCTAGCGCTTTCGCTTAAACGCCACCGCCGTTGGGTCACAAGTGCCCAACGAAATAATAAACCGCTGCCCTCTCTTTTATCTTCCTTTGATGCCAAGAATCTGGAAAACGTAAACGTCTTCCACAAACCGCATGCAAACAAACCACTGCCGTCAAGCCAAAAGGTAAGGATGCAGCCCAAGCTCAAAACCGAGTTTGCCAAGCACAGTCTCCAAGACGCAGAACATGCACGATCTCAAAGACGTCAATCGGAGATCGAAAACACAGAGCAAGCTCAAACGAAGACACCAAGCGCTTTTCGAAGGATATAGAGCAATGCAAGTCACAGACGCCAAGCGCAAATCGAATGAAATGGTGCAAATGCAAATCGTAGATGCCAAGCGCAAATCGAACGAAATGGTGCAAAATCAAATAATGTAAAGCAAATCGTAGAAACCGAGCGCAAATCAAAAAATACAGAGAACCACAAATCGTAGATATCAAATAATAATCGGAGGTGCTCACTTTTGAAAACCATGCCAACTTATATAGCAATTTTTCCTTCACTGTTTGACGTCGGCGCTCCTCCAACGATGGCAACAAATCGCTTAAGGGTTGAAAGACCCTTTAATAATAATTAAAATAATAATTATTATTATTTTATTAATAATAAATTAAACTTGGACCTTTGACAAAGGTTTGAGTTAATTTAATTATTAATAATACACATGGACCTTTGCATTAAGTTAAGCTTGGTTTTAATAAAAACCCTTAATGAGTCCAAATGGTTTTAAGAAAAACCTTTAGCCTTGTCACCATGGTTTTAATAAAAACCCTTTAACATAATGAAGCTTCTCAAGATATTCTTGACATCACACTCTTTTGAAATCAACACAAAAATGCCTTTTGACATCAATGACAACTTATACATTTGAGCAAAGGCAATGTACCCAAAGTACCCAAAATTGCCAACAATCTCCCCCTTTGTCATTGATGGCAAACCTTTACTGACAACACTTCTCAAGAGCCAAAACTGAAACCAACTGTGCTAACAACCGAGAATCTTCCTTTGAAGTTTTGCTCCCCACGACTTGAAGCTTTCCTCTTCACTTTGAAGCTCTCCCCCTTACTCATATCTCTCCCCCTTTGTCATCAATGGCAAAGGGCCACCTTTGGGGCTCGGGACTAAGAATTAACCTCTTAGCTTAGTCCCTCCCCCACCTCCAGATGAGGTGATTAATTCTGGGGTGGGAGTAAAACTCCCATTAGGCACTGATCATCATCAGCGTCTATAACTTCCTTGTCGGGCCTTCTCTTGAACTCTTTGTCCATATCCCTGTTCCTGTCACTATTCTTGTTCTTGTTCTCATCCCTATTTTTATCCATGCCTTGATCCTTGGACCTGATCATGCCACTGTTCCTGTTCCTGTATTCTAGAATTTCAGCTCTACACTGTCTGATTGTGTGACCTTCATTGTTGCACTTATAACAAGTAACAATGTTATTTCTTTTAGGCATACCTGTTCTTTGAATCCACCGGTTTGACCAAACCTATTATGACCAAACCTATTTGACCAAACTGTTCGACCAAACCTTTTTGACCAAACTGTTTGACCAAACCTGTTCGATCAAACCTGTTCTTGATATTTGCCTTGCAATAAACTGCCTTGTGCCCAAACTGTTGACAAGAGTAGCAATACCCTTGAAAGAAATTACCACCTCTGAAACTGTCATTTACCTTCTTCACTTGAGCCATGCAATGTGAAGCTATGTGACCAAACTTGTGACAAGCAAAACATCTGCCTTGAAACTTTCCTTTATTTGACCTCTTAGGCTCTGAAAACTTCTTCTTCTCATTCTGAATTCTATTTTCTGTTTTTGTGCATCTATCATTCAAGGACTCATGATCTGAAATACTTTCCTCATCAGAACTCTCTTCCTTTTGGAGTCTCTTACTAGACTCTCCAACTTGTTCCTTGTGAGGCTTAACAAAACCAAGGCCTGTTTTATCTGTTGTCTTTCTTTGACCTTTGATGAGAGACTTAACCTTTTTGGAGCTATCTTGAAACCTGTGAAGCTTATCCTTGTACCCTTTAGTTTCCTCTTTCAAAGAAGCCATTTTCTTTTCTAACTCACTATACTCAAGAACCTTAGACTCTAACTCATCCTTGAGTTCTTGTGTCTTAGCTATAGAGAAGTCAAGACTTTCTATAAGATCATCTCTCTCCATACAACATTCATCCAACTTATCCTTGAGTCTAGCATTCTTCTTTCTTTCCTTTTTCAAAGCACTAAGAGCACTAATAAGTTCACCTTTAAGATCTACTTCACCTTCCTCTATATGTTTGCTATTAGAATCATCAAAGCCTTTTTCGGATTTCTTATCACTAGAGGTGCTACCCTTTTCAAAAACCATACATGCATCTTCCTTATAGTTTTCTGAAGCATCCTCATACATACTAGAAATCAAATCATTATTTGTGCAATCATCCTCAAGGTGACCAAAATTTCCACATCTAAGACATTTCATGATAATGAATCTATGTTTTGGTTCTTCCTCTTTTTCGGATATGAACAACATCTCATTTTCATTATCACTTGAAGAACTTTCACTATCACTACTAGAACACTTACTTGCTTTGTCTAGGTAGAAACTCTTCTTGTGTTTGTGAGAATACCTCTTTCCTTGATTGTTGTGCTCATCTTTGTTTTTCCTATGATGCTTGTGCTTTTCAGAATCCTTGCTCTTACAGTCCTGTTTATCTTCATCACTTTCATCCTTGGCAACAGTACGATCAGTAGCATAATGACCAAATTTTCCACAATTGAAACATCTTACATTTTTCATATTTTTGTGCTTTCTAGAGAACTTGCCTTTCTTGCTGTAATATGCCTCTTCATCACTAGAAGACTCATCACTCTCTTGAAGCTGTTTACCTTTGGATTTCTTGGTAGCCTTGAAAGCTGCCTCCTTCTTGACATCAACCTTCACTTGAGTTCTTAACTCAAATGCTTGCAAGTATACTATGGAGCTCATCCTTTTTCAATTTATCCAAATCTTTAGCTTCCTCAATAGCAGAAATATTTTCACTAAATCTATTAGGAAGAGATCTTAAAATCTTATCACAAACATCATTTTCAGCAAGCTCAAGACCTAAGTCTTTCATGGAGTTAACAACCTCATCCATACGAAGCATGTAGTCACTAATATTTTCATCATCATTCATCTTGAGTTGTTCAAACATACCTTTGAAGTGTCTCAACTTGGCCTTTCGACATTTGTATCACCTGTATGAACCACCTTCAACTGATTCCACATTTCACTAGTCTGTCTTGCGGTGAATCACTTTGGTGAGATCTGCTTTCTGTAAGCCTTTCAGGATTGCATTCATTGCTTTTGAATTGTTGTGATGTAGGAGCCTTTCTTCTTTAGTATTGAGGACCAAGTTCAGGAATAGTGTACTCATCTTCAATCACTTCCCAAACCTCATTCCCAAGTGCCATTAGATGAACCTTCATCCTTGCACTCCAAAGACCAAAATCTGACCCATCAAGAATAGGTGTTGCATTGCCACTTGAATGATCCATTGTGTTCTTTACTAGCTTTTCCTTCAAGCTATTAAACTTTTCGAAGGCACCCGCTCTGATACCAATTGAAGAACACAAGCTTATATTGAGAGGGGGGTGAACAGTATAAGACCTCTTTTTACTTTTTCCTTTATACTTCAAAATAGTAAAGCAATATACCCAAAGCAATATCAAAACAATGCACAAAATCATCCACAAAGTGACACCAATTTTAACGTGGTTCACCCAGAATGCCTGGGCTACGTCCACAAAACTTTTCTCTAAAAGTTATCTCAAAGTTCTTTGGGAAACCTTCCCAATTACAATGTTTATGAGCCTCGGCCCAAAGGAGACACCTTCCCCCAATCTAAATTTATGAGCCTCTGCTCAAAGGAGATACCTTCCCCTCTGCTCTAGAAATGATCCCTCAGAAGATCAACTGCCTCTACCTCTTGCCAGCACGTGGAACTCCTTTCCACCGAAGACCTCCTGTCCTCAATGCTTAGCCTAAGAGACCTCTGCCTTCTATGATCACGTCCACAGTAGCTCAGCTACCTGTACCAAACACAATCAGTCGGTCTAGTACAAGTCTTCCTCTATCTGTCAGATCTGTCCAACTCTATGAACAAATCAATCCTCTGCACACAAGCCTTCTCAAAGACTTGCCAAATCTATCCTCAGGTTCTTCTCAAAGAACCAATGCACCTCTATCCTCAAGTTCTCTGATAGAACTCTCTAAAACTCAGCTCACAAGTCCTCTGCTAGGACCTGTCCAAATCTGCTCACAAGTCCCCACCGAACCTGTCCAAAACCTGCTCACAAGTCCCCACCGAAACCTGTCCAAAACCTGCTCACAAGTCCCCACTGGAACCTATCTAAAACCTGTCCAAAACCTCAGCAAGCTCACCAAGAAAAACTTGCTTAGCATGAACTCACAAAGAGAATTGTTAGAGACCCAATGTGATTCATAAACCTCATAGAAGCATAAAGAGAATTGTTAGAGACTCAATATGTTCTATACTTAACTCCCAATATCAATCTCAAATCTCATAGAAACATAAAGAGAATTGTTAGAGACCCAATATTTTCTATACTTAACTCCCAATCTCAATCTCAAATCTCATAGAAACATAAAGAGAATTTTTAGAGACCCAATATGTTCTATACTTAACTCCCAATCTCAATCTCAACTCAATCTCAACTCAAACTCAATCTCAAAAGAATAAGATAGATGTAGTATGCTTTTCTCAAGAATATGAAACACAACCCAACAATTGCCAACTATGCAATATCTCATATAACAATGATGCTTATATTCTTTTCACCAACAACTAGGGTTTCATCATCTCAATGCAAGTAGCAAGACTTATTAACATAAACCCTATTGCAAAAATGCTTCTTCTTCCTCAACCAGAATTATGCATTCACCCAAAAATTCAACAATAACTTTAATGCATAAACAATCTTCAATATCCAGAAAATAAGATTTACACCAACAATACCTAGTAGACAACCTTTTCACTCCAAACTCAATTTCAGAAAATATACCATAAACAACATACATGGAAGAAGTTGCCCATACCTTTACTTTGATGAAGAAGGAGAACTCAAAATCTGTCACAACACTAACTCTCAATTTGCCACCAATTAGAGTTAGCAACTATACAATAATACACAATAATAAAGATCCAAATATAACACCTTATTTCTCCAACTTAGTAAAAACCACCAAAGTACAATAACATACAAAGTAAAACCTCTTTACACCTTATTACTCCACATAAACATTAAACATTAAACATCAATGTCAAAACAAAAAATGATACCTTAACCTTATACCTCCCGCGCATTCACGGCCACCATTCTTTGCACACCGCGACCAAAAGGAAATTCCCAATGAAGAGAATCGAACTCGGCACCTCTGCCATCTAGCGCTTTCGCTTAAACGCCACCATCGTTGGGTCACAAGTGCCCAACGAAATAATAAACCGCTGCCCTCTCTTTTATCTTCCTTTGATGCCAAGAATCTGGAAAACGTAAACGTCTTCCACAAACCGCATGCAAACAAACCACTGCCGTCAAGCCAAAAGGTAAGGATGCAGCCCAAGCTCAAAACCGAGTTTGCCAAGCACAGTCTCCAAGACACAGAACAAGCACGATATCAAAGACGTCAAACGAAGATCGAAAACATAGAGCAAGCTCAAACGAAGACACCAAGCGCTTTTCGAAGGAAATAGAGCAATTGCAAATCACGGACGCCAAGCGCAAATCGAATGAAATAGTGCAAATGCAAATCTACGATGCCAACAATTTCGTCTCAAAGCAAATCGTAGATGCCAAGCGCAAATCAAAAAATACAGAGAACCACAAATCGTAGATATCAAATAATAATCGGAGGTGCTCACTTTTGAAAACCATGCCAACTTAAATAGCAATTTTTCCTTCACTGTTTGACGTCGGCGCTCCTCCAACCGTCGCTTAAGGGTTGAAAGACCCTTTAATAATAATTAAAATAATAATTATTATTATTTTATTAATAATAAATTAAACTTGGACCTTTGACAAAGGTTTGAGTTAATTTAATTATTAATAATACACATGGACCTTTGCATTAAGTTAAGCTTGGTTTTAATAAAAACCCTTAATGAGTCCAAATGGTTTTAAGAAAAACCTTTAGCCTTGTCACCATGGTTTTAATAAAAACCCTTTAACATAATGAAGCTTCTCAAGATATTCTTGACATCACACTCTTTTGAAATCAACACAAAAATGCCTTTTGACATCAATGACAACTTATACATTTGAGCAAAGGCAATGTACCCAAAGTACCCAAAATTGCCAACAATCTCCCCCTTTGTCATTGATGGCAAACCTTTACTGACAACACTTCTCAAGAGCCAAAACTGAAACCAACTGAAACCAACTGTGCTAACAACTGAGAATCTTCCTTTGAAGTTTTGCTCCCCCTGACTTGAAGCTTTCCTCTTCACTTTGAAGCTCTCCCCCTTACTCATATCTCTCCCCCTTTGTCATCAATGGCAAAGGGCCACCTTTGGGGCTCGGGACTAAGAATTAACCTCTTAGCTTAGTCCCTCCCCCACCTCCTGATGAGGTGATTAATTCTGGGGTGGGAGTAAAACTCCCATTAGGCACTGATCATCATCAGCGTCTATAACTTCCTTGTCGGGCCTTCTCTTGAACTCTTTGTCCATATTCCTGTTCCTGTCACTGTTCTTGTTCTTGTTCTCATCCCTGTTTTTATCCATGCCTTGATCCTTGGACCTGATCATGCCACTGTTCCTATATTCTGGAATTTCAGCTCTACACTGTCTGACTGTGTGACCTTCATTGTTGCACTTATAACAAGTAACAATGTTATTTCTTTTAGGCATACCTGTTCTTTGAATCCACAGTCTAACCAAACCTATTTTGACCAAACCTGTTTTGACC
This sequence comes from Wollemia nobilis, assembly GCA_028583015.1. Taxonomy (NCBI): domain Eukaryota; kingdom Viridiplantae; phylum Streptophyta; class Pinopsida; order Araucariales; family Araucariaceae; genus Wollemia; species Wollemia nobilis. The sequence goes on from JAQPPZ010016409.1 coordinate 13,053,400, forward strand.
AAACCTATTCTGACCAAACCTGTTTTGACCAAACCTGTTCTGATCAAACCTGTTCCTGATATTTGCCTTGCAATAAACTGCCTTGTGCCCAAACTATTGACAAGAGTAGCAATACCCTTGAAAGAAATTACCACCTCTGAAACTGTCATTTACCTTCTTCACTTGAGCCATGCAATGTGAAGCCATGTGACCAAACCTGTGACAAGCAAAACATCTGCCTTGAAACTTTCCTTTATTTGACCTCTTAGGCTCTGAAAACTTCTTCTTCTCATTCTGAATTCTGTTTTCTATTTCTGTGCATCTATCATTCAAGGACTCATGATCTGAAATACTTTCCTCATCAGAACTCTCTTCCTTTTGGAGTCTCTTACTAGACTCTCCAACTTGTTCCTTGTGAGGCTTAACAAAACCAAGGCCTATTTTATCTGTTGTCTTTCTTTGACCTTTGATGAGAGACTTAACCTTTTTGGAGCTATCTTGAAACCTGTGAAGCTTATCCTTGTACCCTTTAGTTTCCTCTTTCAAAGAAGCCATTTTCTGTTCTAACTCACTATACTCAAGAACCTTAGACTCTAACTCATCCTTGAGTTCTTGTGTCTTAGCTATAGAGAAGTCAAGACTTTCTATAAGATCATCTCTCTCCATACAACATTCATCCAACTTATCCTTGAGTCTAGCATTCTTCTTTCTTTCCTTTTTCAAAGCACTAAGAGCACTAATAAGTTCACCTTTAAGATCTACTTCACCTTCCTCTATATGTTTGCTATTAGAATCATCAAAGCCTTTTTCGGATTTCTTATCACTAGAGGTGCTACCCTTTTCAAAAACCATACATGCATCTTCCTTATAGTTTTCTGAAGCATCCTCATACATACTAGAAATCAAATCATTATTTGTGCAATCATCCTCAAGGTGACCAAAATTTCCACATCTAAGACATTTCATGATAATGAATCTATGTTTTGGTTCTTCCTCTTTTTCTGATATGAACAACATCTCATTTTCATTATCACTTGAAGAACTTTCACTATCACTACTAGAACACTTACTTGCTTTGTCTAGGTAGAAACTCTTCTTGTGTTTGTGAGAATACCTCTTTCCTTGATTGTTGTGCTCATCTTTGTTTTTCCTATGATGCTTGTGCTTTTCAGAATCCTTGCTCTTACAGTTCTGTTTATCTTCATCACTTTCATCCTTGGCAACAGTACAATCAGTAGCATAATGACCAAATTTTCCACAATTGAAACATCTTACATTTTTCATATTTTTGTGTTTTCTAGAGAACTTGCCTTTCTTGTTGTAATATGCCTCTTCATCACTAGAAGACTCATCACTCTCTTGAAGTTGTTTACCTTTGGATTTCTTGGTAGCCTTGAAAGCTGCCTCTTTCTTGACATCAACCTTCACTTGAGTTCTTAACTCAAATGCTGCAAGTATACTATGGAGCTCATCCTTTTTCAATTTATCCAAATCTTTAGCTTCCTCAATAGCAGAAATATTTTCACTAAATCTATTAGGAAGAGATCTTAAAATCTTATCACAAACATCATTTTCAGCAAGCTCAAGACCTAAGTCTTTCATGGAGTTAACAACCTCATCCATACGAAGCATGTAGTCACTAATATTTTCATCATCATTCATCTTGAGTTGTTCAAACATACCTTTGAAGTGTCTCAACTTGGCCTTTCTGACATTTGTATCACCTGTATGAACCACCTTCAACTGATTCCACATTTCACTAGCTGTCTTGCAGTGAATCACTTTGGTGAGATCTGCTTTCTGTAAGCCTTTCAGGATTGCATTCATTGCTTTTGAATTGCTGTGATGTAGGAGCCTTTCTTCTTTAGTATTAGGACCATGTTCAGGAATAGTGTACTCATCTTCAATCACTTCCCAAACCTCATTCCCAAGTGCCATTAGATGAACCTTCATCCTTGCACTCCAAAGACCAAAATCTGACCCATCAAGAATAGGTGCTTCATTGCCACTTGAATGATCCATTGTGTTCTTTACTAGCTTTTCCTTCAAGCTGTTAAACTTTTCGAAGGCACCCGCTCTGATACCAATTGAAGAACACAAGCTTAGGGTGAACAGTATAAGACCTCTTTTTACTTTTTCCTTTATACTTCAAAATAGTAAAGCAATATACCCAAAGCAATATCAAAACAATGCACAAAATCATCCACAAAGTGACACCAATTTTAACGTGGTTCACCCAGAATGCCTGGGCTACGTCCACAAAACTTTTCTCTAAAAGTTATCTCAAAGTTCTTTGGGAAACCTTCCCAATTACAATGTTTATGAGCCTCGGCCCAAAGGAGACACCTTCCCCCAATCTAAATTTATGAGCCTCTGCTCAAAGGAGATACCTTCCCCTCTGCTCTAGAAATGATCCCTCAGAAGATCAACTGCCTCTACCTCTTGCCAGCACGTGGAACTCCTTTCCACCGAAGACCTCCTATCCTCAATGCTTAGCCTAAGAGACCTCTGCCTTCTATGATCACGTCCACAGTAGCTCAGCTACCTGTACCAAACACAGTCAATCGGTCTAGTACAAGTCTTCCTCTATCTGTCAGATCTATCCAACTCTATGAACAAATCAATCCTCTACACACAAGCCTTCTCAAAGACTTGCCAAATCTATCCTCAGGTTCTTTGATAGAACCAATGTACCTCTATCCTCAAGTTCTCTGATAGAACTCTCAAAAACTCAGCTCACAAGTCCTCTGCTAGGACCTGTCCAAATCTGCTCACAAGTCCCCATTGAACCTATCCAAATCTGCTCACAAGTCCCCACCGAAACCTGTCCAAAACCTGCTCACAAGTCCCCACTAGAACCTATCTAAAACCTGTCCAAAACCTCAACAAGCTCACCAAGAAAAACTTGCTTAGCATGAACTCACAAAGAGAATTGTTAGAGACCCAATGTGATTCATAAACCTCATAGAAGCATAAAGAGAATTGTTAGAGACTCAATATGTTCTATACTTAACTCCCAATCTCAAATCTCATAGAAACATAAAGAGAATTGTTAGAGACCCAATATGTTCTATACTTAACTCCCAATCTCAATCTCAAATCTCATAGAAACATAAAGAGAATTGTTAGAGACCCAATATGTTCTATACTTAACTCCCAATATCAATCTCAACTCAATCTCAACTCAAACTCAATCTCAAAAGAATAAGATAGATGTAGTATGCTTTTCTCAAGAATATAAAACACAACCCAACAATTGCCAACTATGCAATATCTCATATAACAATGATGCTTATATTCTTTTCACCAACAACTAGGGTTTCATCATCTCAATGCAAGTAGCAAGACTTATTAACATAAACCCTATTGCAAAAATGCTTCTTCTTCCTCAACCAGAATTATGCATTCACCCAAAAATTCAACAATAACTTTAATGCATAAACAATCTTCAATATCCAGAAAATAAGATTTACACCAACAATACCTAGTAGACAACCTTTTCACTCCAAACTCAATTTCAGAAAATATACCATAAACAACATACATGGAAGAAGTTGCCCATACCTTTACTTTGATGAAGAAGGAGAACTCAAAATCTGTCACAACACTAACTCTCAATTTGCCACCAATTAGAGTTAGCAACTATACAATAATACACAATAATAAAGATCCAAATATAACACCTTATTTCTCCAACTTAGTAAAAACCACCAAAGTACAATAACATACAAAGTAAAACCTCTTTACACCTTATTACTCCACATAAACATTAAACATTAATACATCAATGTCAAAACAAAAAATGATACCTTAACCTTATACCTCCCGCGCATTCACGACCACCATTCTTTGCACACCGCGACCAAAAGGAAATTCCCAACGAAGAGAATCGAACTCGGCACCTCTGCCATCTAGCGCTTTCGCTTAAACGCCACCGCCGTTGGGTCACAAGTGCCCAACGAAATAACAAACCGCTGCCCTCTCTTTTATCTTCCTTTGACGCCAAGAATCTAGAAAACGTAAACGTCTTCCACAAACCGCATGCAAACAAACCACTGCCATCAAGCCAAAAGGTAAGGATGCAGCCCAAGCTCAAAACCGAGTTTGCCAAGCACAGTCTCCAAGACGCAGAACATGCACGATCTCAAAGACGTCAATCGGAGATCGAAAACATAGAGCAAGCTCAAACGAAGACACCAAGCGCTTTTCGAAGGATATAGAGCAATGCAAGTCACAGACGCCAAGCGCAGATCAAACGAAATGTGCAAACAAATCATCAAATACAAATCAAACAACACAACAAAAAAGCAAATCGTAGAAGCCGAGCGCAAATCAAAACATACAGAGAACCACAAATCGTAGATATCAAATAATAATCGGAGGTGCTCACTTTTGAAAACCATGCCAACTTATATAGCAATTTTTCCTTCACTGTTTGACGTCGGCGCTCCTCCAACGATGGCAACAAATCCGCTTAAGGGTTGAAAGACCCTTTAATAATAATTAAAATAATAATTATTATTATTTTATTAATAATAAATTAAACTTGGACCTTTGACAAAGGTTTGAGTTAATTTAATTATTAATAATACACATGGACCTTTGCATTAAGTTAAGCTTGGTTTTAATAAAAACCCTTAATGAGTCCAAATGGTTTTAAGAAAAACCTTTAGCCTTGTCACCATGGTTTTAATAAAAACCCTTTAACATAATGAAGCTTCTCAAGATATTCTTGACATCACACTCTTTTGAAATCAACACAAAAATGCCTTTTGACATCAATGACAACTTATACATTTGAGCAAAGGCAATGTACCCAAAGTACCCAAAATTGCCAATAGATCTAGCATTAAGTAATTGCAACAAGGGTTTATGTAATCATACGGTAAGCCTTCCTAACTATACAATTGATTAGTAACTTTAAATTTAGGTTGTACTTGCACATTTTATACTTTTCAAAGTAAGAATGATGATTGCCAAGTGAAAAATTGCAAATTGATTAAGTTAATTGTTAATAAACTAACTTTGGTGAATTGCAAGATTGAAAAATCATATAGTTCAAGCCATTGTATAGTTGTAATGATACAATTGAACATTTTGGGACCGTATAGTCACTAGTTGTATATTTTAGAAATCATACAGTTGTAACCATATAATTGTATGGATTGGACCAAATTGGGTGTAAATTACTAGAAGTCATCCCAAAATATTCTATTTCATCTTTCCCATTGGGAATACTACCACTCATGCTACATTTGGTATCGTTGCCTATCAAAATTTGGTTAAATTATCATAGTTGAGAAGGACCTACGATTGAAATTTTTTGATGAGCAAGTTCTAGTAAGGAGTACAAGAATTGCTCAAAGAGAGAATGTGAAAAATTCAGCACAAGACATGAATGAACTAGTATTAGAACAAGTATGAATTTTGGATGAGGGAGACATTGAATAGTGGGAGATATTGTTGATAGGAACGAAAGAGAAGGTACAAGGACCACCTAGAGTCGAGAAGAATGTTGATGTAAGGTAAGACATTCATGTAAAACTATGCAAGGATATAGTGAGTGGATGGTAACACCTAAAAAACCAATAGATAGGTTGTCAAGGGGTGCAGAGGAAAGAATTCAAACACCAGAGTAATAACATGTAAGGTTTCAATAAGGTAGACCAGGACCACAACTAGGATATCAACGAAGGAGGTCGCAGAGTGAGGATGCATAAGAAATTGAGAGATAATTTTTTGGTGAAAATAAGGCATTAAGGATATAAGCATATGATGAAGATTATCATATTGAATCACCCACAAAATGAGGAATCAACCAAGGATTCTAGATGACACTTCATCAAGTGATAATGATGGAGGAACCCCATCGATGGCTAACGTAGCCACAAGAGCAGGAAAGTAAATATGTCCACCCTTCATAGGAGAGGGAAAGGAGGACCCAGTTAGACATATTGGCACATGCATAACCATTAGGAAAGAAAATAATGTAAACCAACTGAATGAATAGTTATAACTATTTATCACCATATTACAAGGACTCGTGATAAATTGGTATATAAAGCAAGAAAGTACACGAGAATTTTAGGTTTTGAATATGATTAAATATGCATTCATCAAATAATTTTGTTCTTTTAGAGATGATACCAAAATTATAACAAAAATATACATCACAAAGCAAGGAAAATATGAGGACGTTAAAACATATAACCATCAATTAAAGCAACTGATGGATAAGATGCAAATACTGCCAATAGATGGACTTGTTAAATGATGGTTTCTTGATGGGTTACTTCCTAAATATAGAAAAAATATGAAGGCAATACCATCCTCAACATATGAAGAAGCGCTAGAAAAAGCAAAAAACTTTGAAAGTGAGGCAAAGCAGAGATAGCGATAGGAATTATGGCACATGTCAGACATGTGGACTTGGATAGTTATGAGGAGGACATGATGCATCATGTCATCCAATCATTCCAAAAGGAATTTGATAATATGTTGAAGGTTGTCAAAGGAGAAACAAGGAGAGATAAAAAATATATCTATTGTATAGAATGTAATACTAAAGGGCATACAAATGTAAATTATCCTTGAAATGCATACTATAATATATGTGATGTGATGGGATATGAAGTGGTGAATTGTCCATTCAATTTAAAAGTATGACATTAGAATCTATCAATCCAAGAGAATGAGGAAAAACCAAAAGCTCAAGGGAATGGACAAGCCGTAACCAACAGTGGTTTTAGAAATAATCATAGAGGGAGAAGGCTATATCAAGGTAATCGTTAAGGAGGTCAAATTTGATTGTAGTATGATCTGAAAGGAAGTCTAATAATACAATGTCATGATTTCTAAGAGTGGGGGAAGTTGGAAAATAATTTCCCTTCTCCCCAGATACAAGAGATAACATAAAATATTGCTACACACATGTTTATATTATGTGGTCCCAGTAATCACAAGGAGGTTAACTATTCTAAGAAATCAAGTACAAGTGGCTCATAGAATGTTAATTTCTTGTATATTGGTGTACCCTCAGTTAAGGAGGAAGAAAACAAAAAAGAAGTATTAATCGTGACACAGAGTCAGACTAAGAAGGACAATTACCTAGAACCTGCTAAAGAGAAGGAGAGATGTGAGGAGATGAAAAATGTAATTGAAGAAGAATCACAAAGGCTAAAAAAATAAGGCTAACAAAGCATAAAGAATTAAATAAACCAAGTGGTATAGAATACAAAGCATTAGTGAAGAATTTGGTAGCACAAGTTCTAAATACAATGATAGAAATCAAAATGGCTAGTTTGTTCGAAGCCATACCATCTCTACATAAGGCAATAGGAGGTGATATGCAACCACAAAAGGTGATGGAAGTATAGAACGATCCAATACAAGATGTAGAAAATAATAATTACTTTATGGATCCAACTATATTAATGATCGTTGTTGGAAAGAAACTAGCATTGGTTCATATGGAGATAATAGGGCATAAGTTAACACAAGTTATTATGGACGAAGGGTCCAGTGTTAATGTGCTACTAGAGAAAACTTAGAGAGAGATCGAGGCTATTTTTTTATGGGAACCTAGTTTTATGTTGTATGGTGCTGACTAGTACAACATTGAGACTAAGGAGATGTTGAAAACACAAAACGTAATAATAGTTGACCATGAATTTATCTTAGATTTCATTATGATTATGATACAGAAACCTGCATATGATACACTGTTGGCGAGAGGTTGGATATGAGTGGTCAAATTTAATCACAACTAGGGAAAGTATCAGATTACATATAAGAAATGATAGCATAAGTATATTATTAATCTAAAAAATCAAAGGATCAACGAGGATATCACTATGATAGTTGAATCAGGAAGTTCTTCTAGCGAAGAAGAACAACATGAACCCAACAAAGAGAGAATGTTGTACCTTGAATAATGTACTAAGGGTGAAACTCAATATGATAGTGGACTTCTCCATTGGTAAATGGAGGAGTATGAGGTATTTCAGCCCAACTACCTCTGTATAATACAGAGGAGATCATAAAATATGAGAAGTAAAGAAGGGGAACAATAGAAATGGATATTTCTTAAGAGTTTCATGTAATATAAAATTGGAGATGCGAAGATAGATGCAAGACCAGGATATCCTACATATGTAGCAAAGGCTAAGGTAAAGCCAAAGAATATTAAGTATGAAAGACCCTGGATAGTGGAATTAAATATGGAAACTGATAATGAACCTAGGATGATTCATTACGGAAAGGATTGGGATTTAGTATTGAAAGCAACAACTTTCAAGATATTCTTGGAATATAAATATGTATTCGCATGGATATATAAGTACTTGAAAGGGATACCACAAGAATTATGTGTCCATAAGATTACCTTAATGTTGGGGGCATAGCCAATGAGAAGAAGACCTTACATGATGAGCCCAAAGTATGCAATCTTGGTAAATAAAAAAATAGAAAAGATGCTAGATGCTAGAATTATTTTCAGAGTTACAACAAGAGAATGGGTTTCTCCTATTATGGTTACCTTGAAGAAATAAGTGGATAAGATTTGTATATGTGTATATTTCCATTGTTTGAATGCAGTAACAATCAAAGATACATTCCCTATTCCATTCATGGACTCCATCCTAGAGGAAGTCGTAGGACATGACAATTATTAATTCTGGAGGATAATCAAGGAGCTTTTGAAGAGTTAAAATAAAAGCTTGTATGTAAACCCATTTTGGTATTTCTAGATTGGGATAAGGAGTTCCATGTCCATATTGATGCTTCCAATTATGTAATAGGATGTGTTGGCTCAAGAAGGTCAGTTTAGGTTGGACCAACCTATTTATTTTGCATGTCATCTATTATCAATGGTAGAAAGGAATTATAGTACAACAAAACAAGAGGCTTTGGGAATGGTCTATGCAATGTAGAAGTTTAGGCATTACCTAATGGAAAACCCATTTGCCTTCTATGTTGATCATCAAGCTCTATTATACTTAATAAATAAACTTGTGATACAAGGGTGAGTCAGAAAGTGGTTCATGACCTTACAGGAATTTGTATTTTTGGTAGTGGTGAGAGCTAGCAAAAAGCATGTGATTGCAGACTAGTTATCTTAGATTCGATCAAGAGAACCTGTAGGGATGAGAATCCCTGATGAATTCCTTGATGCACAACTATTTGCAATTAATGTTGTACCATCATGGTACTAGTTAATTGGAGAATATCTATCCACAAGAGAGTTACCATAATATTTGGCAATGATAGAGAAAAATAAGGTAATAATGAAGTCAGCACCTTTTTAGCTGATAGTTGGATTTTTGTACAAGATGGGTGTGGATGGCATATTACAACAATGCGTAATGGAGGAGGAAGTTAAATCAATGTTAAAATAAACCCATTAATATTTGGTAGAAGGACACATGGTTCTAGATGCTTCTAGTATAAAAATACTTTTGGTAGGACTATGGTGGCCTACGTTGTATCATGATGTGAAAGAATGTGTGCATGTGTGTGACACTTGTCAAGGAGTGAGAAAATCACTATGGAAAGACTTTATGCCTTTGCATCCATCACAACCTCAAGAATTATTTGAAATATGGGGTTTGGATTTTGTTGGACCATTGATAACAACCCATAAGTAGAAATGTCAGTATATCATGATAGCAATGGAATACCTAACCAAATGGGTAGAGGCAAGGGTGCTACCAGATAATACGATAAAAATTATAGTCTGGATCTTATATGAATAAGTAATCACAAGATTCGAAATCCCACTCCACATAACAAGTTATAGGGGTGGTCACTTTTTTAATGAGGTTATCAAGAAGATAACAACTACTTTTAGGATTGTGCATTAATTTTCAAGTCCGTATTATCCCAAAACAAACAAGTAGGCGGAGGCAACTAACAAAATCCTAGTCTCTACATTTTATAAAATATGTGGAATAGGAGTAGATTGGAAATAATGTTTACCATCTATTCTATTGTCTTATAGAACAACCTTAAAATTGACAATGGACCATATGCCATTTTAGTTAATGTATGGTTATGAGGTAGTAGTGCCAGTAGAATTATTAGTACCTAGTTTGTGAGTAGTTGTGGAGCATCATTTGGGTGATAAAGAAATTATGGATGAAAGAATAACAACATTCATCAAGTTGTATGAGAGGAGATTCATGGCATAGTGGACAATAGAAGTAGTCTAGAAGTGGAGGAAGTTTTGGCCTGATAAGCATCTCCAAAAATTAGAACTTAAACAAGGCGATTTAGTTCTAAAGTTTAATGGTAAATGGAAAATAAAACCTAGGAAGCTGAAAATATTGTGGCTTGGTCCCTTTAGAGTTATAGAAGTGATGAATAATTGTGTAGTCAAATTACATAATTTGGTCTATTAAGATATTTACTTGTTTTTTAAAAATCTTACCTTTTATGATCAGTGGAGTGGTATGCCCTTCAAGTTTCTAATTCCCAACTGTAGCATAGATCTTATGCATCGGTTCCTTTCCCTTAGTACGAGATGTGCTTGGCCCTGGTCGATATGGGCACTGGTTAGCAAAGTGTGGTCCTAAAAAATGATAGCATATGTCCTTAGGTCCTTGTTTCTTTTTCATATTCTACTCTTTGTCCTTAATTGTTGGAATGAGGCCTTGTGGCTTCTATGAAGGGATTTTAGCATTATTGGGTTTGTGGCCTTTCTTATAAAATTTATTTTTAAACTTCTTTTGGTCTTCATTGAATTTCTTCTCCATATTATGGGGATTCTTAGCCTTCCATTCTTGCTTGGCCTCCCATTTTATAAACCTATTGCTATTCCTCTTATTTAATTCTTGTCATTCCTCATCAGACAAGGTTTCATATTTGTAATAGAAATGTGACTCTGCTTTCTTTGCTAGGTCATATACCTTTTGCACTGAATTAGGTTTTCGCATCTCTACATCATGTTTCAGCCTTGATTGCAATCCATGGGTAAACTTATGAATTCACATTTTCTCGTTCTATGTGGGTATATACTTTAGCAACTTTACTAGCTTCATGTAGTATATATCCACTGAGTTGGTTCCTTGCCTTAGACTGGTGAACTCCTCAAATTTTAGATCATAGAAATACTCCATGATAAACCTCTTCTTGAATATGTCTACAAATTGTTTCCATGGAATGTCTACTGGATCTATTTTGGTTTTCTCATAATAAGTCTCCCACCAATCTAGGCCAACTCCTTCAAGGTATATAGTAGCCCAAATTTTTTAGGTTCCTGAGGAATATCCCTTTACTATAAAGAAAACTTCTAGTTCCCTTAACCAAGCCTCAGTTGCATACTCCCGTCCTTCTCCATCAAATTTTGAGATACAGACATTAATTAGATCTCTTACCATATAATTTTATAAGAGGGTTCTTGCTTACTTTTGTTCTACTATCAGTCCCTCAACTTGGTTGACTTTCGAATCTCTAACCTATGAATTTTGATTTACCATAGTTTCCTGCACTTGTCTTAAATGGTCTTGTAATTCAGCAACTATAGTAGTAAGTTCTTCTATTCCAATATTGGGATTTCTTGGATCCTTATTCTGGATCTCTTATTCAACATTACTTTATTGAGACTATCTAGATGGATGCCTCTCTATCCTAGCCTTAGATGGCATCTTGATCTGGTTTAAAACAAGAAGAGAATGAGATCCTAGTTTATTTGCTAATTCACTAATTCCCAACCATATTATAGATTTCTTTCTTGCAAATCATTAGAAATCTAATTAGGACAAGGTTCCAATTTTATGATGTAACATTGACACCAAATCCCATACTAAGGTATCACAACGTTCATCTCTCCTTAGGACCGATTCCATTTAGATTCTAAATGAGCAGAGACTCTAGGTTATCCCAACCTATTTTTTGCTTAACCTTAAGCATGCTTTCATTGTACATACCTGAATCCCTTTTTGCACATAAGAATATCTATACCCTCCACCTAGAGCTCTGATACCAAATGTAACAACCCTCAAACAAGAAAACAAGAAAACACACAAACAAAAAGAAAAATGTATATATATATATATATATATATTGATCAAGGAGAAGGATTCATAAATCCCTATCCAACCTTAGACCAACTTAATGTTTGACATCCCCTAAGTTTCTCAAGAACTATACCACATGAGATTCCCCTCACGCAAGTTCATTCTGCGTAGGCCTATCTCATGTCATGCATGTAAGTCCATCCATATCATCATTCTTGATGAGCTAGACTTACCACCCTCAATCATTGGAAGGTATACACACATCTCCATACTACACACAAACCATTATGTGTGGGTATGCTACGTGCATTGCGAGTTAAGCTATCAATCTCATCCTCTAACAAGCTATCTTAACTCTTGGTACAAACTTCTAAACCTAGATAACCCATCTCCCTAAGGGGGTCTTAATCCCTTAGGTCATCCTCTAAGTTCACCTAGAACTTACAACTTTTTAATTTTTTTTTTAAAAACTCATAAGAATACCAAGGAGAAATCTAGATACTAAATCTAACAAAACAAGTGAATTTAAACAAGCATGAAACATTCATTAAAGGGAAAACATGCGATAAACAATTAAATAGCATTTCAATCAGAAAGGATATCAAAATACGATAATAAACAATGCTCATTTAATCCATAGGTAAATATGGCAAAACCCCATGCTTTCAATAATTACTTTACATTTAATCCATTGGGGAAATCTCCCCATAATCTAATCTACTGCATAATCAAGCAAGAAATAAGGTAGAGAGCAAACTTGTGAAGTAGTCCATCTCCTGACTTTGGTCCTCCCACTCTTCCATCGATCAAGTGAGGATAGTAGGGGATCAGGACACTCATGGATCTGGATAGACATGCTTCTAATGCATTTACTCATTTATTTTCCAAATTGCAACTATACAATTAACCCAAGCAATTCAAATTTCTAATGCATAGTTATTATCATAGAGCTTCCCTCTCTATGACCCCTCTCACCCACTTGTGAGAGTCATCCTACCATGCATCCCACCTTATGCTTTATTTGCAATAAATGATCTAACCCTCACTTAACAATTAAAGTCCCATACCCTTAACTATTTAATGCACTGGGTTCTTTCATCTTATTTAATCAAAGCAAACCGCTTTAGTTTGCACCACAAATATTTCTCATCACTTCATAAAGTAAGGTCCCATACCCTCATTTTACAAAATGAATCATAAACATATTTATATAAAACCCATTCCATTTCCATTAAACAACAAGGTCCCATACCCTCATTTTACAAAATGAACCATAAACATATTTATTTCCATACCATTTCATAAAGCAAGGTCCCATACCCTCATTTTACAAAATGAACCATAAACATATAAATCCATTCCATTTCATAAAGCAAGGTCCCATACCCTCATTTTACAAAATGAACCATAAACATAATATAAAATCCATTCCATTTCATAAAGCAAGGTCCCATACCCTCATTTTACAAAATGAATCATAAACATAATATAAAATCCATTCCATTTCATAAAGCAAGGTCCCATACCCTCATTTTACAAAATGAACCATAAACATATTAATTTCCATACCATTTCATAAAATCCCATAACCTTCTATAAAATCCATTCCATTTCATAAAGCAAGGTCCCATACCCTCATTTTACAAAATGAATCATAAACATAATATAAAATCCATTCCATTTCATAAAGCAAGGTCCCATACCCTCATTTTACAAAATGAATCATAAACATATTAATTTAAATTAGAAGTCTACCACTAAGGGAACCTTCTCCCTCAAGACGAGCTTCCTACTCGACTAGAACCGGATAGGGGATTTCCTACCTATCACCCTACGATCTCCCAAGATGGTGCTTCTAACCCGCTACACTATGCACACAACCCTTCAACTTTGGGTGCAACACATAACTCTACAACTTTAGCTAACACAACACCTCGGATTTGATGCTACACACAACACCTCGGCTTCGGCTAACATAGCACCTCATCTTCAATGCTACACACAACACCTCAAATTTGGCTAACACACAATGCTTCAACTAACACAAAGTGCTTTGCTTGGCTAACACACAATGCTTCAACTAACACTAGCTTCACTCACCAACTTTCCACACATAGCCTTCAACTAACACACAACACTTCCCAAACAATGCTTCCAACTAACACACAATACTTTGGCCAACACATAGTGCTTTGGCTAACACACAACACTTTGGTTATGATGCTACAAACTAACACGATGAGCTACACTCAACTACAAGGCAATACGATGAGCTATGCTCAGCTACAAGGCAACATGATGAGCTACGCTCAGCTACAAGGCAACATGATGAGCTACGCTTAGCTACAAGGCAACATGATGAGCTACACTTAGCTACAAGGCAACATGATGAGCTACGCTTAGCTACAAGATAAAACAATGAGCTACGCTCAGCTACCATAAATAACAGTGACCTATGCTCGACTACAAGCTAACAAGGTAAGCTATGCTTGGCTACCACATATAACAATGAGCTACGCTCATAACAACGTAAGCTACCTACCACATATAATGAGCTACACTACAAGCTAAAAGGTAAGCTACCTCTACACATAAAGCTCCTCCTCAACTAACAAAAAGCTACGCTTGACTACATAGGGGACCAAGAAAGTAATACCAACCTGGTTGCCTGTTCTACTGGTTTTCGATGGTCACCCGAGCTGAGTCTGAGCACCACTCCTTCTCGTTCTCCTAGTGCCTTCTTTTCTTTTCTCCTCTCTCTTGTCTCTGCTTGCCCCCATTTGTCTAGCTCTCTTCTCTCCTTGCCTTAGCACCCCTCTCCATTTCTCCTTGAATTTCATCTGCCAACCACTGCCATTACTTTTGCACCCCTTCATCAGGTGGTAGAGGAGACGTCCCTTCCTCCCGCCTTCCCATGGTACAGCCAACATTGAAGTCTTTTCTTCCTTACGTAGAGGAAACCATCCCCTCACTCTGGTAGAGCCATTCTTGCATTAATGGAGCCATACCTCCTCGCCAGCTAGACTCTGCTCTGGGTGGCCCACCCATTTTTGAGGTAAGTGAGATAGATTTTATTACCTCTTTTATATAAAATCCGACCACTAATATATTAAGGATAATCCACCATCTATCCAAAGGAAAGGTTATTTAAAGTGGGACATTCTTTTTATTTAAGAATACATCCATTTATCATTTAACTTAAATTTACCATTTATTTAAATGAATAGCTACCTACAATAAGGCATTCTTTTTATCCAAGAATAAATCTATTTATCATTTAAAATAAATTTACCATTTATTTAAATGAATAGCTATCTAAAATAAGACATTATTTTTATCCAAGAATAAATCTATTTATCATTTAAAATAAATCTACCATTTATTTAAATGAATAGCTATCTAGAATAAGACATTATTTTTAAAATAAATCCACCATTTATTTAAATGAATAGCTATCTAGAACAAGGTATTTTTTAAAATAAATCTACCATTTATTTTAAATGAATAGCTATTTAGAACAAGATATTATTTTTATCCAGGAAGCTATGAAGATAGTTCGTTCATTCCAAATTTCCACATTGTTGAGGTGAAGTGTTGAAGTAAAAGATAATTAAATATGAGCACAAACAAAGAGGGAGATATTTCCATCAATTTAGTCACCTATCTCTGCCTCGAGAACTTACGATAGCTACTAGGCCATCAGTCTGGGGCTCAAGGTGGCTATTTATTGATGATTATCCCTAACCGAATGCATACCTATATGAAGGTATCTATCCTTGTTACCTTCGAGTTGTCATATCATCATTTCCCCCAACCTCAAGTACCCTCATCTTCGGTGGAGGACTCAACTTCTTCCACTTACGAGTGCACCTGATCCTACACATTGGTAATTTGTTAGTAGTAACATATTCTTCATTATCTAGTAATATTGCATAACTACTTTATTGCACAAAAATCGAGTATTGAAGCATCACTCTTTAATACATTGTTTCTTCATTTCAAAAGTCCATCTGGGAGGGTCATGACATCCTCCCCCACTAGGACTAACACCATCCTTGGTGTTGTTGTTTTTTTTAACATAGGTAATTGTAGCCAAGACACAAATTATTACAAAAAAAAGAAAATTGACTTTAGAGTTCATCAAACAAAAAAGGAAAATATTTTTGCATATCCGCCACTTTTTCCCAAGTGGCATTTATTTCAGAGAAATGGTCCCACTAGACCTTACATTGCTCAAGGGTCCAATTCTGCATAGCCTTAGAACGGAATTCAAGAATTCTCACTGGCATCACTTCAATTGCTTCTGGGTTTGCCATCTATAAATTAGAAACATCCCATACATGGTTAGGGTCAACAACATATTTTCTAAGCAAAGATATGTGGAAAGTGTCATGGATTTTTGATAAATTAGGAGGCAAGGCGAGTCGGTATGCAACCGAACTAATTTTCTCGATGATCTCAAAGGGTCCTACAAACCGTGGATCCAATTTTGTGGATTTGATCACACTTTTCATTGGTTTGACTCTTAGGAACACTTTATCTCCCATCGAGTACTCTCGGGGAGTCCTCTTTAGATCGGCATAACTCTTTTGCCTATCAGAAGCTTCCTTTAGCCTTTGCCTGATTACCCTAATTTGTTCTTCCATTTCCTTGACCATTTTTGGCCCAATCATAGTTCTATCTTTAGGGTTATCCCAAGACAATGGCGTTCTACACTTTCATCCATACAAAGCATCAAAGGGTGCCATCCCTAGGGAAGAGTGATATCCATTATTGTAGGTAAATTCTACCAATGGTAGAAAATATTCCCATCGAGTCTTGTGGTCCATGCAATACATGTAGAGCATATCTTCTAATACTTGGTTTACCCACTCTATTTGACCATCCATTTCAGGGTGGTATGCTGAACTCATGTGCAATTTTATGCCTATTGCCTGGTGAAGGGCTCTCCAGAATTTAGAAGTGAACTTGGAATCCCTATCTGATATGATTACCTCTAGAAATCCATGCAATCAAACACTTCCTTGAAAAATTTGTTAGCCACTATTTGAGCATCATCATTGGTGCTCCCAGGTATGAAGTGTGCGACCTTGGTCAATTTGTCAACCACCACAAAAATTGCATCATGTTGGTACCTGGTTTTTGATAGACCCACTATGAAGTCCATCGATATGACCTACCATTTTTGAGTAGGTATACTATGAGGGTACAAATATCCTACGGGATGCTTGCATTTTGCTTTGACCTTCTAACATTCAAGGCATCGAGCTACAAAATCTGTAATATCCTTCTTCATTCCTACCCAGAAGAAGGTCCTCTTCAGATTTTCCCTCATTTTTACCCCTTCGAGGTGAGTTGTATAAGGATATCTATGGGCTTCTTGCATTATTAGCCTCTTTGAATCTCCTGAATTTGGTATGATGACTCTTCCTTTATAGCACATAAGGTCATCTATCACCCCAAACTCCTTATTGGTTTCAGGATCTTTGCTCATTCTTGCTCGAATTTCTTGGCAATACTCATCCTATTTTTGCTCCTGCCTTACTTGGTCCATGAGCTTTACATGACTTCTAGTTAGGGCTGCTATGTATCTTCTTCTACTTAGAGCATCTGCCACCTTATTTTCTTTCCCTTTTATGTACTCAATTTCAAAGTCATACTCAGTGAGAAACTCGACCCACCTTCTTTGCCTTGCATTGAGTATTGGTTGGGTGAATATGTACTTTAGGCTTTGATGATCTATTTTTAATTCAAAGGGTCTTCCTACCAGATAGTGGCACCAGACCTTCAGGGCATGTACTACAATGGCTAATTCCAAATCATGAGTAGCATAGTTGACTTCGTGCTTCTTGAGCTTCCTTGAGGTATAAGCCACTACGGACTCCCTTTGCATGAGTACTCCCCCTAATCCTTCCAATGATGCATCCGTGCACACTGTAAAATATCCTTGGGGGTCTAGAATATTTAGTATTGGTGCAATAGTGAGTTTTTGCTTCAACAGTGTGAAAGTAGCTTCACACTTTTCCATCCATTTGAATTCCTTTCCTTTCTTCTGAAGGTTCGTTATTATCAAAGCAATCTTTGAGAAATATTTTATGTGACATTGGTAATAGCTTGCTAAGCCCATGAAGCTCCTTACTTCTATAACATTGGTAGGAGGTGGCCATTTTAACACGGCTTCTATAATTTTTGGATCTATTGTGATCCCTTCTACTAAGATGATGTGCCCTAAATAGTGCACCTCTAAAACATAGAACTCACTTTTGGCTAGATTCTCGTAGAGCTGATTTTCCCTTAGAAGTTCCAACATGACCTTGAGATGCTTGTCATGCTCTTCCTTGCTTCGAGAATATATTAGGATGTCATCCAAGAACACAAGGACAAACTGGTCCAGATGCCTTCTGAACACACTATTCATTAAATTCATGAAGGCAACAGGGGTATTAGTTAGCCCAAAAGGTAGGATGGTGAACTCATAATGTCCATACCTTGTCTTAAATGTCATTTTGTGAGTGTCCTCCTCATGTATCCTCAATTGGTGATATCCTAACCTTAAATCTATCTTGGTAAATATCATGGCATCTCTTATTTGGTCGAATAAATATTTGATCCTGGGAAGGGGGTACCGATTCTTGATTGTAGCTTTATTCAACATTATGTAGTCGATACATAATATTAAAGATCCATCCTTCTTTCTTACAAATAAAATAGGTGCACCCCAAGGTGACACACTCAATTTTATCAATCCCTTCTCTAATAGTCCTTGCAATTGTACTTTCAACTCTTGCATCTCAATGGGTGACATCCTATATGGAGATCGATGAATTGGTTCCGCTCCTAGTATAAGATCAATGGTGAAGTCAAATTCTCGTACTAGAGGGAGCCCAGGTAAATCCTCAGGAAATACATCCTAGAATTCTTGCAAAATTGGGTAAGTCTCAGACATTTCTCCCTTCCGGTTCTTTTTAACTTCATTCATATTTACCACATAGACAACCCCTCCTTTCTTGAGGGATTTCTTTAATTGCATAGCTGACAACATTTGGGGTTTAAATACCCCTTGTTTGCTATGAATTCGTAGTCTTGCCTCACCTTCCTCGGAATACTCGATCCATCTATCTTGGAAGTTGACTACGAATTTATGGGCCTATAGCCAATCCATTCCCAAAATTACATCAAAGGCATGAAGTGGGGCTACATATAAGCATCCTTCCGTAGTTCCACCGACTAAGGTAATTTCCATCATTGGGAAATATTGGTTTATAGAGTAGGTCTATCCAGATCCATACTCAACCTTCCATCCATGAGCCAAATACCTTGGCATTTCTGGCATATCTTTGGCTAACTTACAAGAAATGAAACTATCAGTAGCTCCACTATCTATTAAGATATTTACTTGTTTGTCAAAAATCTTACCTTTTATGATCAGTGGAGTGGTCTACCCTTCAAGTTTCTGATTCCCAGTTGCAGCATAGATCTTATGCATCGGTTCCTTTCCCTTAGCGCTGGGTGTGCTTGTCCCTGGTTGGTATGGGTACTAGTTAGCAAAGTGTGGTCCTCGACAATGATAGCATCCATCCTTGGGTCCTTGTTTCTTTTTCATCTTCTACTCTTCATCCTTAATTGCTGGAATGAGGCCTTGTGGCTTTTGTGAAGGGGGTTTAACATTATTGGGTTTGTGGCCTTTCTTATAAAAGTTATTTTTAAACTTATTTTGGCCTCCATTGAATTTCTTCTCCAGATTTTAGGGATTCTTAGCATTTCATTCTTGCTCGACCTCCCATTTTATAAACCCATTTCTATTCCTCTTCTTTAATTCTTGTCGTTCTTGATCATTCAAGGTTTCATATTTGTAACAAAAATGTGACTCTGCTTTCTTTTCCAGGTCATATGCCTTTTGCAATGACTTAGGTTCCTGCATCTCTACATCATGCTTCAGCCTTGATTGCAATCCATGGGTAAACTTATGAATCCACATTTTCTCATTATAGGTAGGTACATATTTTAGCAACTTTACTAGCTTCCTATAGTATATCTCCATTGAGTTGGTTCCTTGCCTTAGACTAGTAAACTCCTCAAATTTTAGAGCATAGAAATGCTCCATGAGGAACCTCTTCTTGAATATGTCTACAAATTATTTCCATGGAATGTCTACCAACTCTATTTTGGTTTCCTCATAATAAGTCTCCCACCAATCTAGGGTAGCTCCTTCAAGGTAGATAGTAGCCCAAACCATTCAGGTTCCTAAGGAATATCCCTTTACTATAAAGAAAACTTCTAGTTCCCTTAACCAAGCCTCAATCACATCCCCCTCTCCTTCTCCATAAAATTTGGATATACAAATATTTTTTAGGTATCTTACCGTTTCCTTTTATAATAGGGTTCTTACTTTCTTTTGTTCTACTGGAAATCCCTCAACTTGGTTAACTTCTAAATCTCTAGCCTAAAATTTTGATTTGCCATAGTTTCTAGAACTTGTCTTAACTGGTCTTGTAATGGAAGAACACAAGCTTATATTGAGAGGGAGGGTGAATAGTATAATAGGGTTCTTACTTTCTTTTGTTCTACTGGAAATCCCTCAACTTGGTTAACTTCTGAATCTCTAGCCTAAAATTTTGATTTGCCATAGTTTCTAGAACTTGTCTTAACTGGTCTTGTAATGGAAGAACACAAGCTTATACTGAGAGGGGGGTGAACAGTATAAGACCACTTTTTACTTTTCTTTCCCAATCAATATTATGCAATGTATCAATAGCAATATCAACAACAGTAATCAAAGCAATGCACAAATCACCACACACAATAGAGACACCAATTTAACATGGTTCACCCAATGTGGGCTACTCCACGGAGAAAATATTTCACTAAAATTTTCTCAACAAATCTCTTGGGAAACCTTTCCCTATTACAATGTTTATGGACCTCTGTCCAAAGGAGACACCAATCCCCTAATCAGGTTCGTGGATCTCTATCCACAGGAGACACCAATCTCCTCAGCTGGTTCATGGATCTCTATCCACAGGAGAACTCCTTTCTCCTCTGCTCTGGCTAGTGATCTTCTAGAAGAACTGTTGCCTCCACTGCACTAGCTAATGGATCTCTATCCACTGAAGACTCCTATCCTCACTCAGAAGACCTGTCCTCACTACCCTAGCTAATGGATCTCTATCCACTAGAGACTATCATCCTCTATACTCTGTCACCTCCAAAGCTTGCTCTCAACTCTATCTCAAATCTGCACTAAACATAGTCCTTCGATCTAGCACAAATTGCTCAATATCTATTCTTTGATCTGTATTAAACATAGTCCTTCGGTCTAACATAAATATACTCAATCTCTATCCTCTAATCTGTACTAAACATAGTCCTTCGATCTAGCACAAATATGCTCAATATTTGTCTCTAGTTTGGCACAAACCTATCCTCAAATTTGCACCAAACTCTATCCTCAAATATGTCCTCAAGCCTTAACACAAAGCTTGACTCAATCACAAATCAACTCTGCTAGATCTGCTCCAAACCTTAACTCAAGGTTTGAACAAATCAATCAATCAACTCTGCTCACAAGTCTTCTCAAAGACTTATCTTCAAATCTGCATTGTAAGCTTCCACAAAAGCTCACACCAATCTGTCCACAAGTCCTCTCTTGAACTTGCTCTCACTGCTCTTAAGTCTTCACCAAGACTTACCTCAAATATTCTCAACAAGTCCTCACTAGAACTTGTCTCAAATCTGCATTGTAAGCTTCCACAAAAGCTTACTCAACTCAATCTATCATAGAAAACCTCTTCAATCACACTAACAAGCTTCACATAGAATCTTGTTCAATCTCATAGAAACATATAGAGAATTTTTAGAAACTCAATATGCTTCTTACTCACAACAATGCTCAATCACTTTCAATCTATCCTTTTATCATATAACATATAGAGAATTGTTAGAGACTCAATATGCTTCTTACTCATAAACACTCAATCACTCCCAAACTCTTTCTCAAATTAATTCAAAATGTAGAACAATTTGTTTCATAGAACTAGAACTATCACTTCAACACTTCCACTTGACTAGGCTCAATCAACTCCACTCAATCAATCACTCAATGAAACAATCCTTGCTCACTAACCCTAGTCCAAGCATATGAACACTCACTCAATTATTTCCAATCAATGCTTATCAAATAATCTCACATAACAATGATACTCATGTTCTTTCACAAACCCTAGTTCAAGATAGTTCACAACTTCACATAACAATGATACTCATGTTCTTTGCACAAACCCTAGTTCAAGCATATGAAAGCTTTACTCAATATTTCCAACAATGCTTATCAAACAAGGTTTCTAGAATCAACTTTCTTTCCAGAAAAACCAAACTCAACAATGCTTATCAAACAACCCTTTTCACTCCAACTTAGCATTCACAACATCCAACAATCACTCTCAAGGAAGATGTGCCCATACCTTTTGTTTGATGAAGAAAATGACCTCAAAACCTATCTTAAACACAATTTTCTTCTTTGCCAATTTCAATGGTTAGATGACAAATTATCACACTAACACTCTCTCAGAAATATTTCTCAATTACAAAAATAATCAAACTCAAATACACCTTATTACTCCTTCTTTGAAATTAGCAATCATCAAAGCATACATAAAAAATAATTACTCAATTACTCCTTATAATCTCCAATATTTAATTAACAACCTCCAGAAATCAAACCCTCAAAAATAATACTGCCTATCCTTTTATCTCCCTCAAATACACAATAACCAATTTTAAAAATAAACTTTATAATCCTCCAAAATATTTTTCATCCAACCTTAGCAAATCCAAAATACCTCATGCAACCTTGGCAAACATTAGCGCATACCTTTTATCTCAAGCAAAAAGGCCTCGACGGGTTTCGAACGCAAGACCACTCCCAACCGAGCGCCTTATCGAGGCACTAGCCCACCACGTGGGCTACGAGCCTCCACACGAAGGGGAAGGCTCAAGCCTTCCTTTTATCCCTTTTCGATTGGCACAACACAAAATAAAATGCCCTCTTCTCTTGCAAAACCAACTCGACGGGTTTCGAACCCTGCTCTCCTCGCTTGCTGAACGTCTTAGCGCTATCCACTGTCGCCAACTGTGCTACATAGCATTGTGCGTAGTGAAAGGAGCCCCGCTCCTATTTGTTATCTCTTCTACCACCGAATGCTTTCAAAACACGCGAAACCTTTGTCTTTTTCTTGCACATGAATTTTGGAGCTTTGATTAATCGATAATGCATTGGGAGTTAAGACTAAGGTTCTTGCCCCCTTTTTATACACGAAGGCCAATGCCTTAGGAACGTCGATGCCACATTCAAATTTTGAATTCGAATTAATAATTAACCTTTATAACCCAACCTTAGGGTTATTTAATTAATATAAATTAATTTTATAATTAAATTATAATTAATCTATAATTAACTTAATAACTTTAGAAGTTAATTAAATTAATTAATAATGAAATTATTTAAATTAATTTATAATTAATTTAAATCTCCCCTTTTAATATTATAATAAAATATTACAATATTATTTTGCTTGGGCCTCTTCATTGCTCTTTGAACCTCATTTGACCACCTAGAACCGGATCTGACCAACTGGAGGTGGACTTTCCTTTTGCACTGATTGTGAAACCACTTCTTCTTGCACTGCTCACTGAAACTGACTCTTGACATCAATGACAACTCAATTACTCAAAATGTCCAACAATATCCCCCTTTGTCATTGATGGCAACCCAATTATCTTTTACAATTTCCTTAACCTTTTTATGTTCTGCTCCCCTTGACTCAATGCTCTCCCTTTAAATCAAATCTCTCCCCCTTACTCAAATCTCTCCCCCTTTGACATCAATGGCAAAGGGTCACCTTTGGGGCTCGGGGCTAAGAATGAGTCTCTTAGCTTAGCCCCTCCCCCACCTCCTCTTGAGGTGGTTAATTCTGGGGTGGGAGTATTTCTACTCCCAACATGCACTGATCTTTACCTTTGTCCACTTTCCTTCTCATCTGATCCTTCTGATTCCTCTGATTGTTCCTATTCCTGCTTGTCTCTGGAATTTTTGCTCTACACCACTTTGTTGTATGTCCATTATTATTGCACTTATAACACTTAATATTGTTATTCCTTGGAGGTGCAAATGTCTTGGGATTTCTCCTAGTGAAGCCATATCTATTCCTATCATGAACCCTGCAATTCATTGCCTTGTGACCAAACTGATTACAAGAGTAGCAATACCCTTGAAATAGTTGTCTATTTCTGAAGTTCCCATATTCCTGTCTTTCATGTGTCCTGCACTGAGAAGCTTTGTGCCCAAACCTATGACATGAAAAGCATCATCCATTGAAATTACCTTGCCTTGACCTCATTGGTCTCTTAGTCTCTTTTACCCTGTGTTGGTTCCTGTTCCATCTGTTCCTCTTTTGTGCATTGTTCCTTTCCTTGTTGAAATTTTTGTTGTCCAACTCATCCTCAGAAGTCTCACTCTCTCTTACACTTTCTTCTTCTAAAGTTTCTTCTTCTCCAGAACTTGAGGTTGACTCCTCTCCTTGTTTCTTTTGTACCTGTTCAAAACCAAGACCTATTTTGTTTGTTGACCATCTTTGTGTCTTGATAATCTTATCCAAATTCTTTGAGCTCCTTCCAAACTTGTGCAACCTATCCTTAGACTCTTTTATTTCTTCCCTTAGTAGAGCCACCTCATGTTCTAACCTTTCACATTCTAAGACCTTTGCTTCTAACTTATCTTTAAACTTCCTTGTCTTAGCAATTGACTTGTTTAGATCCTCTATAAGCTTTCCTTTCTCTTCATCACATTCTTGAAACTGAAGCTTAAGTTGGGAGTTTTGCTTTCTTACCTTCTTTAATGCATCAAGGGCATGAATAAGTTCACCTTCAAGATCAACTCCTCCTATTTTTTATTCTTCCTCTATTTGTTTACCTTTGAAAACATCTTCATTCTTTTTTGACTTGTCTTCTATAGGATCACCTCCTTCTTCTTCTAGTGCCATTAGAATATTCTCTTCTGGTCCTTCAAGTGTATCTTCATATTCATCATCATTGAAACTGAAACCACTCTTTGTACAACTATCTTCAAGATGACCAAAGTTACCACATCTAAAACACTTGAGAATTATTGGTGACCTTTTCTTAACTACTTCCTTTTCTTTTGTCAGAAATAGAACTTCATCTTTATCATTATCTGAGGAACTATTATCACTATCACTTGAGTACTTACTTGCCTTGTCTACATAGTAACTCCTCTTCTATCTTTGAAAGAACTTCTTTCCTTGTTTGCCTTGTCCATCCTTGCCTTTCTTTTGGTACATGTATTTTTTTGATTCCCTGTTCTTATGATCCTATTTTTCTTCATCATTGCTATTTCTAGCTTCTTGAAAATCAGTTGCATAGTGACCATACTTTCCACAATTGAAACATCTAACAAATTTTGCATCTTTAAATCTTCTTGGATCCTTGTTCCTTCTGCCATAATTTGCTTCTTCATCACTGGATGACTCATTGCTTAAATCTGACTTCTTACCCTTTGTCTTTTTAGTAGCCTTGAAGGCTACTTCTTTTTAGAGATTAGGTTCCTCTTTTGTTCTCATCTCAAAAGTTGTAAGAATGCCAAGTAGTTCATCCCTTGTCAAGAGATCACCATATTTTGATTCCTCTATAGCAGAAATATTTTCACTAAACCTTTTTGGGAGAGATCTTAAGATCTTATCACAAACATCAGATTCTTGAACCTCAAGTCCAAGTCCTTCCATGGAGTTAACAACCTCATCTACATGAAGTAGATAAGCACTAATATTTTCCTCATCCTTCATTCTTAATTCTTCAAATTGTCCCTTGAGATTTCGTATCTTTGCCCTTTTGACATTTTTATCTCCTTCATATATGCTTTGCAACTTATCCCAAATTCCTTTTGCTGATTTGTAATGCATAACCTTTATGAACTCTATTCTATGCAAACCTTTCAAAATTGCATTCATTGCTTTTGAATTGTAATGATGTAGAAGCTTACCATATTTATCTGTAGGTGGAGTAGTTGGTGGTGTGTATCCATTTTCAACTGCTTCCCATATTTCATTGCCTAGTGCCATCAGGTGAATCTTCATTCTCATACTCCAAAATACATAATCACTTCCATCAAATACTAGTGCTGAATTATCTGAGGATCCACTCTTAGAATCCATTGTGTTCTTGTAAGCTTTTCCTTCAAGCTATTAAACTCTTTCGAAGGAACCCGCTCTGATACCAATTGAAGAACACAAGCTTATACTAAGAGAGGGGGTGAACAATATAAGACCACTTTTTACTTTTCTTTCCCAATCAATATTATGCAATGTATCAATAGCAATATCAACAACAGTAATCAAAGCAATGCACAAATCACCACACATAATAGAGACACCAATTTAACGTGGTTCACCCAATGTGGGCTACTCCACGGAGAAAATATTTCACTAAAATTTTCTCAACAAATCTCTTGGGAAACCTTTCCCTATTACAATGTTTATGGACCTCTATCCAAAGGAGACACCAATCCCCTAATCAGGTTCATGGATCTCTATCCACAGGAGACACCAATCTCCTCAACTAGTTCATGGATCTCTATCCATAGGAGAACTCCTTTCTCCTCTACTCTGGTTGGTGATCTTCTAGAAGAACTGCTACCTCCACTACACTAGCTAATGGATCTCTATCCACTGAAGACTCTTGTCCTCACTCAAAAGACCTATCCTCACTACCCTAGCTAATGGATCTCTATCCACTAGAGACTATCATCCTCTATACTCTATCACCTCCAAAGCTTGCTCTCAGCTCTATCTCAAATCTACACTAAACACAGTCCTTCGGTCTAGCACAAATTGCTCAATATTTATTCTCTAATCTGTATTAAACACAGTCCTTTAGTCTAACACAAATCTACTCAATCTCTATCCTCTAATATATACTAAACATAATCCTTCAATCTAGCACAAATATACTCGATATCTATCTCTAGTTTAGCACAAACCTATCCTCAAATATACACCAAAATCTATCCTCAAATATATCCTCAAATATCCTCAAGCCTTAACACAAAGCTTGACTCAATCACAAATCAACTCTGCTAGATCTGCTCCAAACCTTAACTCAAGGTTTGAACAAATCAATCAATCAACTCTGCTCACAAGTCTTCTCAAAGACTTATCTCAAATCTATCTTGTAAGCTTCCACAAAAGCTCACACCAATCTATCCACAAGTCCTCTCTTGAACTTGCTCTCACTACTCTTAAGTCTTCACCAAGACTTACCTCAAATATTCTCAACAAGTCCTCACTAGAACTTATCTCAAATATGCATTGTAAGCTTCCACAAAATCTTACTCAACTCAATCTATCATAGAAAACCTCTTCAATCACACTAACAAGCTTCACATAGAATCTTGTTCAATCTCACAGAAACATATAGAGAATTGTTAGAAACTCAATATGCTTCTTACTCACAACAATGCTCAATCACTTTCAATCTATCCTTTTATCACAGAAACATATAGAGAATTTTTAGAGACTCAATATGCTTCTTACTCATAAACACTCAATCACTCCCAAACTCTTTCTCAAATTAATTCAAAATGTAGAACAATTTGTTTCACAGAACTAGAACTATCACTTCAACACTTCCACTTGACTAGGCTCAATCAACTCCACTCAATCAATCACTCAATGAAACAATCCTTGCTCACTAACCCTAGTCCAAGCATATGAACACTCACTCAATTATTTCCAATCAATGCTTATCAAATAATATCACATAACAATGATACTCATGTTCTTTCACAAACCCTAGTTCAAGATAGTTCACAACTTCACATAACAATGATACTCATGTTCTTTGCACAAACCCTAGTTCAAGCATATGAAAGCTTTACTCAATATTTCCAACAATGCTTATCAAACAACCCTTTTCACTCCAACTTAGCATTCACAACATCCAACAATCACTCTCAAGGAAGATGTGCCCATACCTTTTGTTTGATGAAGAAAATGACCTCAAAACCTGTCTTAAACACAATTTTCTTCTTTGCCAATTTCAATGGTTAGATGACAAATTATCACACTAACACTCTCTCAGAAATATTTCTCAATTACAAAAATAATCAAACTCAAATACACCTTATTACTCCTTTGAAATTAGCAATCATCAAAGCATACATAAAAAATAATTACTCAATTACTCCTTATAATCTCCAATATTTAATTAACAACCTCCAAAAATCAAACCCTCAAAAATAATACTGCCTATCCTTTTATCTCCCTCAAATACACAATAACCAATTTTAAAAATAAACTTTATAATCCTCCAAAATATTTTTCATCCAACCTTAGCAAATCCAAAATACCTCATGCAACCTTGGCAAACATTAGCGCATACCTTTTATCTCAAGCAAAAAGGCCTCGACGGGTTTCGAACGCAAGACCACTCCCAACCGAGCGCCTTATCGAGGCGCTAGCCCACCACGTGGGCTACGAGCCTCCACATGAAGGGGAAGGCTCAAGCCTTCCTTTTATCCCTTTTCGATCGGTGTGGTGCAAAACAAAACACCCTCTTCTCTTGCAAAACCAACTCGACGGGTTTCGAACCCTGCTCTCCTCGCCTATCGAACGTCTTAGCGCTATCCACTATCGCCAACTATGCTACACAACGTTGTGCATAGTGAAAGGAGCCCCGCTCCTATTTGTTATCTCTTCTACCACCGAATGCTTTCAAAACACGTGAAACCTTTATCTTTTTCTTGTGCACAAATTTTGGAGCTTTGATTAATCGATAATGCATTGGAGTGAAGACTAAGGTTCTTGCCCCCTTTTTATACACGAAGGCCAATGCCTTAGGAACATCGGTGCCACATTCAAATTTCGAATTCGAATTAATAATTAACCTTTATAACCCAACCTTAGGGTTATTTAATTAATATAAATTAATTTTATAATTAAATTATAATTAATCTATAATTAACTTAATAACTTTAGAAGTTAATTAAATTAATTAATAAATTAATTTATAATGAAATTATTTAAATTAATTTATAATTAATTTAAATCTCCCCTTTTAATATTATAATAAAATATTACAATATTATTTTGCTTGGGCCTCTTCATTGCTCTTTGAACCTCATTTGACCACCTGGAACCGGATCTCGACCAAGCTGAGGTGGACTTTCCTTTTGCATTGATTGTGAAACCGCTTCTTCTTGCACTGCTCACTGAAACTGACTCTTGACATCAATGACAACTCAATTACTCAAAATGTCCAATAGTAATTCAACAACTGTAGTAGTAAGTTCTTCTATTCCCATATTGGTATTTCCTAGATCCTCATTTTGGATCTCTTCTTCGACATTACTTTGTTGATTTTTTCTAGGTGGAGGCCTCTCTTTCCTAACCTTAGGTGGCATCTTGATTTAGTTCCAACCAAGAAGAGAATTAGATCCTAGTTTCTTTGTTGATTCACTAATTTTCAACCACATTACAAAGTTCTTTCTTACCAATCGTTAGAAATCTAATTAGGACAAGGTTCCAAGTTTATGATGTAACATTGACACCAAAGCCCATACTAAGGTATCATAACATTCATATCTCCTTAGGACTGATTCTATTTAGATTCTAAATGAGTAGAGACTCTAGGCTATCTCGGCCCCTTTTTTTCTTAACCTTAAGCAAACTTTCATTGGACATACCTGAATCCCTTTTTGCACATAAGAAGATCTATACCCTTGAACCTAGAGCTCTAATACCAAATGTAACAACCCTTAAACAAGAAAACACAAAAATAGAAAGAAAAAAAAAAATATATATATATATATATATATATATATATATTGATCAAGGAGAAGGATTCATAAATCCTTATCCAACCTTAGACCAACTTAATGTTTGACATCCCCTAAGTTTCTCAAGAACTATACCACATGAGATTCCCCTCACGCAAGTTCATTGTGCATAGGCCTATCTCATGTCATGCACGTAATTCCATCCATATCATCATTATTTATGAGATAGACTTACCAACCTCAATCATTGGAAGGTATACACACATATCCATATTGCACACAAACCATTATGTGTGGGTATGCTACGTGTATTACGATTTAAGCTATCAATATCGTCCTATGAAAATATATCTTAACTCTTGGTATGAACTTCTAAACCTAGATAACCCATCTAACTAAGGGGGTCTTAAGTCCTTAGGTCATCCTCTAAGTTCACCTAGAACTTACAACTTTTTAATTCTTTTTCTTTTAACTCGTAAGAATACCAAGGAGAAATCTAGATACTAAATCTAACAAAACAAGCAAATTTAAACAAGCATGAAATATTCATTAAAGGGAAAACATGCAATAAATAATTAAATAACATTTCAATAAGAAAGGATATCAAAATACGATAATAAACAATGCTCATTTAATCCATTGGATAAATCTTTCCATAATCTAATCTACTACATAATCAAGCAAGAAATAAAGTAGAGATTAAACTTGTGAAGTAGTCCATCTCCTAACTTTGGTCCTCCCGCTCTTCCATTGATCAAGTGAGGATAGTAGGCGATCAGGACACTCATGGATCTGGATAGATATGCTTCTAATGCATTTAATCATTTATTTTCCAAATTGCAACTATACAATTAACCCAAGTAATTCAACTTTGTAATGCATGGTTATTATCATGGAGCTTCCCTCTCTATGAACCCTCTCACCCACTTGTGAGAGTCATCCTACCATGCATCCCACATTATGATTTATTTGCAATAAATGATCTAACCCTCACTTAAAAATTAAATTCCCATACCCTTAACTATTTAATGCACTGGGTTGTTTCATATTATTTAATCAAGAAAACCGCTTTAGTTTGCACCACAAATATTCCTCATCACTTCATAAAGTAAGGTCCCATACCCTCATTTTACAAAATGAACCATAAAAATAATATAAAATCCATTCCATTTCATAAAGCAAGGTCCCATACCCTCATTTTACAAAATGAACCATAAACATATTTATTTCCATACCATTTCATAAAGCAAGGTCCCATACCCTCATTTTACAAAATGAACCATAAACATATTTATTTCCATACCATTTCATAAAGCAAGGTCCCATACCCTCATTTTACAAAATGAATCATAAACATATTTATTTCCATACCATTTCATAAAGCAAGGTCCCATACCCTCATTTTACAAAATGAATCATAAACATGATATAAAATCAATTCCATTTCATAAATCAAGGTCCCATCACTTATTTTACAAAATGAACCATAAACATATTTAGTTCCATACCATTTCATAGAGCAAGGTCCCATACCCTTATTTTACAAAATGAATCATAAACATAATATAAAATCCATTCCATTTCATAAAGCAGGGTCCCTTACCCTTATTTTACAAAATGAATCATAAACATAATATAAAATCCATTCCATTTCATAAATCAAGGTCTCATACCCTCATTTTACAAAATAAATCATAAACATATTTATTTCCATACCATTTCATAAAGCAAGGTCTCATACCCTCATTTTACAAAATGAATCATAAAATATTAATTTAAATTAGAAGTCTACCAGTAAGGTAACCTTCTCCCTCAAGATGAGCTTCCTACTCAACTAGAATCGGATAGGGTATTTCCTACCTATCACCCTACGATCTCCCAAGATGGTGCTTCTAACCTGCTATGCTACACACATAGCCCTTCAACTTCGGGTGTAACACATAGCTCTACGACTTCAGCTAACACAACACCTTGACTTCTATGAATAACTATCTACCATTTATTTAAATGAATAGCTATCTAGAATAAGGTATTCTTTATAAAATAAATCCATCATTTATTTAAATGAATAGCTATCTAGAACAAGGTATTCTTTTTTTAAATAAATCAACTATTTATTTTAAATGAATAGCTATTTAGAACAAGATATTCTTTTTATCCAAGAAACTATGAAGACAACTCGTTCATTCCAAATTTTGACATTGATGAGGTGAAGTGCTCAATTAAAATATAATTAAATATGAGCACAAAAAAAGAGGGAGATATTTCCATCGATTTAGTCACCTGTCTCTACCTTGAGAACTTATGATAGCTACTAGGCCATCAATCTGGGGCTCAAGGTGTCTATTTATTGATGATTATCTCTAACTGAATGCATACATTTATGAAGGTATCTATCCTTGTTTCCTTTGAGTTGTCATATCATCATAACCCCCAACCTCAATTACCCTCATCTTCAGTGGAGGAATAAACTTATTCCACTTATGAGTGCACCTGATCCTATACACTGGTAATTTGTTAGCAGTAACATATTCTTCATTATCTAGTAATATTGCATAGCTACTTTATTGCACAAAAAATCAAGTATTGAAGCATCACTCTTTAATACATTATTTCTTAATTTCAAAAGTCCATATAGGAGGGTCATGACACATATACTCATCAAAAGCTAAAAATAGTATTAGAGAACATGGTAGATTGATAGAAAATAGGGAGAGTCACAAGTGAGATTGAGAGGAATCTAGAAATCTCATTTTTTAAATTTATGATATTGCATTTGGCTAGAGTCTTTCCACAGGGTTGCAAAAAAACTTGTGAAGACTAGGAATCAACATTAATACCACTAGATTGATAAATCAACTAGTGAAGATTGATTATCTCTAGATTTAGAGTTTCTTCCATTACAGTATTAATACTTTGTTGCAGGAAAAAGAAGATTCAAAGAAATTTTGGAAGCTTCCTAAAAAGAGCTAGGAAGAATATCTTCTTTAGAACCAATCTAATACTAGAAGAAACAAACATAAGAACAAATATTTGGAGGCCTAAATAAAAGGTCCCATTACTAGAGATTGTAGACTTGTAAAGTACAGAAGAAGAAAATTCCATAGGAGCCTTATTGCAGATTCAAAGAAGATACTCTAGAGAAGAGTCTAGGAGAATATTTGAGGTTAGTGATCTCCATTGAAGACTAAAAATAGCATATTGAAGAGACTCGAGAGAAGATTCTAGGAGAATATTAGAGGTTGGTGTTCTCCATTTAAGACTATAAATATTAGATTGAAAAGACTCCAGAGAAGAGTCTCAGTGAAGATAGGAGATTGGTGATCTCCATTGAATATTGAAAACTTCACCTTGAAGAAGTAGAAGAAATCAGCTTGAGAAGTTGAAGAGACCTACAATAGGTCCCATTGAAGAACTTCTAGTTTTGGAAGAGATAAAAAGGACTAGCAAAAGTCTTGTTCGTGAAGCAGTAAATTTTAGATATCCAAGAGGGAGATCTCATTTCCAAACTTCCATAGTAGAAGTTTGAATAAAAGTTCTCATTGAGAATACCAAAGAAGTTGTGAGAGTGAATACCCTAAATAAGAGATCTCAAGGAGAAAGGAGAAGGCTTGAAGAGCCTCATTGAAGGAGATTCTAATAAGGCCATTAAAGGAGTTACTAGGAGAACTCATTAGAGAAATTTACCACCAAGGAGAAGTTCTTGATAAAGAAAGAACTTGGGACAATTATCACCATCTGACAACAAGCCCAAGGGAGAAGGATTTGGCAAGAAGCTTGTCAAATTTCAAAGGAGATTGGTGAAGACCTCAAGACTTTTAGATTTTTGAGAGGAAGGCCTAGATTGAAGTTAGAATACAAAAATAAGGTTGAAGGTAAAAGAGCCAGATATTACTATAAAACTTGAGAGGTATGAAGATTACCTTTGAAGGCTAGAAGGCTCATTTAAAGAAAGAATATTTGTTGGTTTCTACATCAAAAAACTAAAGGGTTCTTGATGGAAAATATCAACTGTGATTTGGAGGAGTTCCCTACCAAATTTTTAATATTTAAGGATAGCATTTCAGTGGAGAGATTGATTGCTTTGCAATATAAAAAATTTAGATTTGAAGACAACAAGAAAGTAGCAACTTAGGTAGCATCAATAGCTTCTAAGTTTCAAATTTCTAGGATACATCCTAAAGGTTAAAGCCACCAAACTATAGTATCAGGTAGCAAGATATAAGGAGGTACAAAGGTACAAATTGGTGTGTTGAGAAGCTATTTTGGATAGCAAAGAAGAGTTGTAAGTTCATCTCGTAAGGAAGGCAACAATAAATTACTATTTGCTTTTAAGGATTAGAACAAAGAGTTGCCATATCTAAGAAGCAAGGAGTAGCTTCAAAAGGAGATATATAAATTCAATGTAAAATAAGGGACTTAATCATATCTATTGCAAAGGTGATTGCATTACATTGGTACAAGTTTTGTTCTTTCAAATACAACAAGTAGTGACAAAATAAATAGTGTCTTAAAGACACAAAAATAGTCAGCATAATGCAATCATGAGTAGCCACATCATCGACGCCAAGGGGCAGACATCAATGCATATAGGTAGAGGCATCAAAGGGCTCAAATTTGGGTTTTTTGAATATATATAGAGATATAAAATTAGTACCCATAGTAGCATATACCTACAACATCAAATCCAACATAATTAGCCCATTATCTAATGCATATCCACATAAGAAATATATCATAATAGGGTCTACATAATAAGTCATCTATCTATTGCATTTCTATGTAAAAAATAGCATAACAAGATCTACTTAAAGTGAATATAATCTATTGTATATCAACGTAGAAGGAACAATGCTAAGGACAACTCATTTTAGTGAAAATAAGGAAGTTACAGTAAAAATAAAAGGTGCATCACCAAACCATATCATGGTCAAACTGCCAGCTAAATATCTCAAGAGCTACCATCGATTTATTAATGAAGAGAGGGATCAAAGTGATCAAGAATGACCATTTATTGGAGATAAATCATTAATTAAAAGGGTAGTTTTGGAGAACCCTAGAATCACCATATTTGGAGCCAATATTGTGGATAATATCATCATTGCTCACTGGAAAATTATATCTTGCACTCATTGGTAAGAAGGAGAAAATCATTGAAGCCAAGATTGAATAGGTTACACCTGCTAGGAAGAAGTATTGAAGGTTAAAGAGATGTTGAAGTTATCCTCACAAGCAAGTGCCATTTGGCATAATAGAAGAAGGTATTTCATGATTTTTATAATGCCTACACAGAGATAAAGCACTCAGAATAGATGTAACGCTCATCTTGGAAGTGTTGAAGTCATTTTTCAAAGCTTGAAGGTATAGTAATCATTTCATTCAAAAAGGAGAGCATTGACTAATTATCAACTAACGTTTGAAGAGGTTATAACATCTATTTACCACCTACATATTCGAGCAACATATACACCAAGTTTAAAGAGCATCAAGAAGGAAGAAGGTATAGTAATGCACAAAGTAAATTACATCCCAAGAATGGATGTATCACTATTAATAGCCCAAGTCAAAAGGCGTGCAAATATTGAAGTGAATATCTTTAGCCAATATTGAAGTGAATATGAAAATAAGTATATTCAGCAGTGAAGTCCATACACATAGAGAGGTCAAATCATAATTAAAGAAGATATGACCTTGATTAGACATCCACAAAAGGGGGAGCATTAAATGCTCATTGTCATTCAACAAATACAATTCCCGGAGGATCCATTGGAGGAGTGAAGATAGAGGTATATCACATGCAATATTATAAAGGTAATATCAAATTAATTACTTGCTTTATTAAGGTTAAAATGAGTTATAAGGTGAACCATATAAGGTTAAATTTACTACTGCATTATAGCAATAAGAATTAACCAAGAATTAGTGAATTATAAAGCAAGTTTATATCTTCAAGTGATATTTCAAGGTACATTAGTTGAAGTATATATATATTATAATATTTGCAAATATTCATAGTAGAAGATATAAGGATTTCAAATATTAGTTTGCAAATATTATTATCTTCTAAATTTCTACATTAGGGAGATATAAGGAATATTACAGCAAACTTTAGAAAATTGAACTATTAAGAACTAAAGGTTGAAAATAAGTAAAATTATTGTTTGATTGAAAGAGTTGGAATTAATTTCTTATACGTATCTCATAGACACATCAAAGAGACAAAATAAATCCAACCATATAGAACTCCATAAAATTGATAAGTGCATAGTTCAATAGAAGAAATAAGGTGCAATAGGATTTTATTAGTGTCATTCCCATAACATTACCAAATCAACTCAAAAGGTGAACTATTACCAAGATTAGAGTATATTCTACTCACTAGGGAGACATAAGGATCCTACAAAACCTAATACTTTGAAAGGTTTTATCAAAGTAGTTCACATACTCTAAAGACATAAGAAAGCCAACTTCGAAGGTAATAAAAATACATAAACATCAAAAGGTTTATTATTTAAAGTAATATGGAGGAAATAATTAAGAATGCATTCAATGAAAATAGTGAAATGCTATTTCATGAACTTAGGTTCTATTCACAAAATCTGATAGAAAAATTTGATGGATTCAAACTCTTATCTATAGAGTTGAAAGAAAGATTCTCCTTATTTTTGAAGGAAGCAAAGGAAGAGAACTTTACAATATTAATTGGATATCTTCATGAAAATCTATTCAAAACTTGGTGGAATACTCAAAATGTGATTATTATTTCCTCAAAAGAGTGCTTAATGTTCTATTTGTCATTAATCACTTTTGAGTTCTTTTGAGGAATGAAACAAATGAAAGTAAATACTAGTAATGAATCTTTGAATCCAAGTCAATTTTATTGTGATGATAGACTAACTCATCATGAAGCAGATATTCCTCTAGTAACAATGCAAAAATGAAAAAGGAGGAAGAGAAAATATGGTAGAAGAGAACAAGATAAAAATACTCAACAGGATACAAATAGAGAGTATAATGAATAAATCACAAAGAATGAATCTAATACTAAAGTTGAAGAAGAATCAAACAAAAGGACATCTGAATATCGAAGACCATATTGAAGACTAAAGTATCCAATACCCAAATAATGTGATACAGGACGTGTTAGAGAATATTATACATTATTGGGTACATATCAATGTACCACCTTTGGTACATTACTAGAGTAGGATTTTACTTTAGAGTAAAGTTAAGTAGTTACTTTAGCATGTAATAAATGTACAAGTGTTAGAATGTGCAATGATGTAAATGTGCATGTAGTCCACATGTACATGAGTCATAGGATAGAATCAAAGGTAGAGTGAGGTCCAAGGAACTTATCTTCCTATATAAAGGTATTATAATGAGTGAAATAGAGAGGAGATAATATAGAGAGTGCATAGTATAGATTGGTACAAGAGTACAATGTAGTCCCTTTATAAAATAGTTTGTGGAGTTTTCATATCCTCCATTATACTGCATTGTACTATTTTGTAAGCTTTCATTAATGGCATATTTTTTAGTTATTGCATAAGTTTATCTCTTTATTTTCCTACATATTATAGTGCCATTATCATATAGATATCATAGCTTGCTTATCTTGCATCTTGTGGTTGTATTTCTTATATCATATACTCATCAAAAGCTAACAATCCTAAAATCTTCCATTTCACCTCCCCCATCAAGAATATTACCGCTCTTGCTACAAGGACCAATCATCTAGAAAAACCTTAAACTTTCATGTGGATATTTAATTGAAGATATACAAAATAATCCTTTGAAAAGTGGAAAGTGCATTGCATAATCAAAAAGGTATTAAATGCCATCTCCACTACGAATGTTATCTTCAACTTATCTTCCTTGACAGTACTAATATTATTATAGCTTGAGAATTCATCTAAAAAGGAATAGATCTCATGTTCAACTACTTATTCCAATATGGATTTTATGAATGGAATGGGAAAAGGATATTTTATTGTGACAACATTCAAGCTTCAAAAATCCACACAAATTCAAATCTAGTTAGCCTCTTTCTTCAAAGTGATAACCATAAGTGACACCCACTCACTAATTGTTACTTTGAATATGATTCCAACTTCTAATATCTTTTTTAACTCCACATTTACTAGGGCTACATACTTTGGTTTTATCTTGAAATCAATGGAATTCAATGTATGCATGACTTCAATGATATCCCCTTAAAATACTTAAAGTCCATGCAAATACATCCTTGTATTCCAAGAAAATTGTTGGAGTATATTACATTATTTGGTACATGCTAATGTACCCTCATGGTACCTTTAAGGTACAAATATAATTATGTAATAAATTAGGATTTGTTTCTATAGTTTAGATGAGTGATTTATATTTTCCCTTTATGTAAGTGTACTTGTGTAGGATATGCACGTATCATGTAAGAGTGTAATGTGCAGGATATGCACAAGTGTCATGTAAGTAAGTGTGCAAGTGTGTGATCAGATAATGTACACAAGTGTCATATATGTAAGTGTGCAAATATGTAATGTGAGGATGTACACAAGTGTCTTGTATTAGGAGTGCATGTAGGAGAGTAAGATTCATGTAGAAGTGTGTGAGTGTCATAGAGTTAAAGTATGCATGTATGAAGAGAGTTAAGAATATAGTATACAAGTGGCAAGATGAGAAGCCAAAAGGACAATAATAAGAAAGGTTGCAACTCCCAAATATGTGAGAAGTTCAATAGAAAATTATTGAAGAGTCACATTTCTATGTCTATATTATGGAGGTAAATATCCATACAATATAAGTGGAAAAACAGTTTGTAGAGATCACCATAACAAGCATTAATAATAAAATGTGTATACAAATTTTGAGCAATATTATTGTATGTATTCTTCATGTTTGTACATGAATTATTTTGGATATTTATTTTCATATTTGGTATTAGAGTGAATGTTATTATATTTATATTGGCCAGTATATATATATTTGATTGCTCATATATTTAATTCCACTCTTTTTTTTTCTAAAGTGAAAAACCCTTTGCGGGGCTGCCTTGGTTTGAGAGACCATGAATAGGGGGTTCTACACCATCAAAGTCACCCGAGAGTCACATCCGACCCTGCTCGCACCAACATTATCAATTGGATTTTGTATACCCAATTTAGCTTTTTGGTAGGGTGGAGATTTGGACCCGGGACCTCCCTTGGAGGATTGCCCTCTCCTCTCCAACTCACCTACAACACCTGGGTATATTTAATAACACTCTTATTATTGATATTGAGACCTAAGATATTATGGCTTAATTATATTGGATCCTGAGATGGTTTGGATTAAAATCCATTAGTGGTATTAGAGCTACTGCTTAAATTTATCTATTTTTTATAGTTATATTTCATAGCCACCATCATATTTGGAGTCTATCCACTTTAAAAGCAGTTAAGACTTGGACTTTATTTTTTAAAGGTTTTATTGAATAGATATTGAGGGGACAGAGAAAAGTCACCCTGATTTATATTTTAGGGTCAATTCACATGGTTCAAGGAAAACTAGTGAAGACAAAGACTCAACCATAATATATTGAAAGGACAAATTAGAATAAAGTGGGACGTGAGAGGACATTCAAATTCATCCTAATAATAGTTGGATTCTCTAGAAAATAGAAGAATCATATTGATTTTAGGTTTGAATTAAGACATAAAAGATAGAGAAGCATCATAGCTTCCAAAGGATAGAAAAGCATCATAGCTTCCAAGAAATAGAGAAGCATCAAAGCTTCATAAGGATAGAAGAAATATTGAGAAGCAGTATAACCTTAAATAGATCATAGAATAGAAGAAAAGTTGTAGACACCAAATCCTAACAATTAATACTTCATCCCAACCATCCTACCACCCACTTGTCCACCATCCACATTTCTCGCCACTCATTTAGCCATTTCATGTCTTTCCCACCTTCAAAAAGCCCACTTTAGTTCTTTCCCGCCACTTTTTGACCCCTTTGGACTTAATTTATATTTATTTTATATTATTTATATTTAATATAATATTTTATTATTATATTTTAATATATTTATTATAAAATATATATTTAAACCCAATTAACCTCAGCCATTAGATTTAATCTAATCTCAGCCATCCATCTTCATCAATCCATGTCACACTTAAAGTATAATCTCAGCCTTAGGATTTGATTTAATCTTAGTCACACGATCAAAAGTGTTAAGCTAAAACCCTAAGAAAACCCTAGGTTGGATTATAAATAGAAGCATTTGCAAATGCTCAACCCATGGATGTTCTCGCCCTTGGAGATATTGTTGAAGAAGCCCTTGTGAAGCAAAATTTTGTAGAGCCCTGAAGATCCCATCGATAAAATCCACTTGTGTGAGAGTAGACTCAAACTCTAGCTTGCCATAGGAATTCCACCATTCCAGCCACTTCCACATCCATCCTCCATCATTGTCACAATCCCCTCATCCATCGCATAAATCACACTAGTCGAATCCACTTGTGTGAAAGTAGACTCAAACCCTAGCTTGCCATAGGACTTCCACCATTACAGCTACTTCCACATCCATCCTCCATCGCTGTCACAATCCCCTCATCAGTCATATTATTTGCATTACCACGATCTGCTTCTGTAGATCAAACCCTAATCCCCAGGTGTAGCCAAGAATTTTCTTCATCCCATAGGCACAATCATGCACCTACCGCACCCTATAGATGCAGCTTAGCATTTGTTGTTCCCTCAACCATACACTAGAATTTACTGCACAAGATCACCTACCATCAAATATGCAATGATGCAACAAATCATCAACAACAACAGTAAGGTAAATCATTGTTTGTTATTTCATTTCATTATCTATAGATTTTTCATGATACTTTATTCGTAATATCTAGGTTTTTATTGATAACTAAGAGTCTAATTTTGTGGAGCCCTCACAGGTATTTCTAATCCCTTGTTTTTATTGGTGTGTGTGCAGATCTATAGATTTATTCATCAGTGGACAACTGTTGAAGCTATAGTGGCCTAAAATCGGATATCAAAAAAGCCCACTCACTCTATTGGGAGCAAAAGCACATTGAATACACTCATTTTTGTAGCTAGGGTTTTGGAGAACCCTAACAGTTGTAATTATTGTATCAAATCGATTATGTTAAGGCAGAATAATTGTAATAAGGAGTTTTTTAGCTCCCCCCATCTATTTAAATATATTCTATTTTATGTAGTTATTTGTATCTTTGATTTTATTTATTTATTTCTTTCATAGTGTCACGTTTTTAGCTCTACAAATGGTGATCATGGTGGGACCCCACAAGGGTTTCATTTATTAATATGATTTACTTTGCTGATTTCATTTTGTTTCTATTTGTTACAAGTTTTTTAGAAGTGAAAAATTCATCGATTCCACCAATTAGGAGTTTTGGAAGATTTTTCAATAGTTCTAAAAGGTGCGCAGGTGCTCTGTAGCATATTTTTATTATCACAGGTGCCCTGTTGCGCCTAGCATTGATCAAAGGCACCTTGCTGCATTTCCTACATAAACTACCTACATTGTTTCAGTCATATCTCACTCATATGAAGTCAAATGGAGCTAAAATTTTTAGGGTAGGCTCCTAATACACCCAAAAATGTCTCCACAAATTTTTATATCAATCAAAAGAATAGAGACCTCATAAACACCTCACCAAAATGTAGGCTTTTCTATAAGTCCATCCATTTTTAGCTCATTTTTGCTTTACATTTTTTTGGGTTTTCTGTTGTGTCTTTCAGATTTTGAGATATAAAAAGAATATAAATTAATTAATCTAGAAAATAATTCATAGTATATTGCATATAGGGTTTTTCATGCATACATTCACGTAGTTTAAATTTCCTATTTTAAAATTTACAAATTCGAGTGATTGCTTGCATATTTTGTTTGCATTTGAAACTAAAGAGCATTATTAGAATATGCATTTTTAGGAGTTAAATATTTCTTATTTTGCATATCTAAATAGGAACAATATTTGAATGCAAAAATTACTCCTGCCCTTGGGTGGCACCTTTGGAAGAGAGGTGGATGAACCCTCCGGTTGCTATCTAGGCAGGGGGTTTTAAGCGGTGTACTTCACACTCTTTAGACAAAATTTGCATTCATATGTTGGATTATAATTTAGATGAGTAAAATTGGTGATCTTTAGCATTGTTTGAACACAATAAAGAACAGGAAATTTAAAGAATCAATCACACACAACACGTCTCACTCTAAAATAGTAGTGGCTAGATTTCATTACCAGCCATTGCTTGAGATTTGGTGATGGTGGTCATCATTTCCATCCACCAATATCTGCCCTAGACACCATAGGATTACCCCCGAGTAAAATTTTTGGAGGTCATTCCCAACAAGAATCTCGTTGTCCTTGCCAGCCTTAGTTTTTACCTTTGTTTTTATTAAGTAAGATTAGAACATAAAAACACACAAACCTGTCACTCTAAAAAGAATACACAATAATGAAGAAAATAATTAATGTATGAAGGTAAGCCACACAAGGTAACAACTTAGAATTGATTGTTTCTTTAATTTTTAATTCTGTACAAATTTTAGTTTTGTGTTCATTTTGATAGTTCTAAATTGTTGGTTTATTTACTTTATGGTATTAACAAGAAATCAAAATAAATTAATAGACCAAAACAACTTAATGAAAAATACATCCAATTAACCCGCTACTTCAGTGGTAAACCTTATCCATCCCTACCACAAGTAGGATACATCACCAATTAAAAAGCTCCAAAGGTACCTAATACCTTTGGTCACATTTTAGCATGGCTTCACATCAGCCATTCCCATCATTAACATGGCTTAACCTTATCCATTTCATCATTAACATGGCTTAACCTTAACCATTTCATCTTTAGCATGGTTTAACCTTAGCCATTTAATCATTAACATGGCTTAACCAACATCCATTTCATCATTTACATGGCTTAACCAAAAAGCCATTTCATCATTAACATGGCTTAACCTCAACCATTTCATCATTAACATGGCTTAACCAACAACCATTTTATCATTTACATGGCTTAACCAATAGCCATTTCATTATTAACATGGCTTAACCTTAGCCATTTCATCATTAAAATGACTTAACCTAAGCCATTTCATCATTAACATGGCTTAACCTTAGCCATTTTATCATTAACATGGCTCAACCTTAGCCATTTCATCATTAACATGGTTCAACCTTAGCCATTTCATCATTAACATGGCTCAACCTTAGCCATTTCATCATTAACATGGTTCAACATCAACCATTCCCATCATTAACATGGTT
This sequence comes from Wollemia nobilis, assembly GCA_028583015.1. Classification (NCBI taxonomy): domain Eukaryota; kingdom Viridiplantae; phylum Streptophyta; class Pinopsida; order Araucariales; family Araucariaceae; genus Wollemia; species Wollemia nobilis. Next base: position 13,096,551 of record JAQPPZ010016409.1, read on the forward strand.
TAACCTCAGCCATTTCATCATTAATATGGCTCCACAATAGTTATTTCATCATTAACATGGCTCCACAACATCCATTCCATCATTAACATGGCTTAACCTTAGCCATTTCATCATTAACATGGCTTAATATTAGCCATTTCATCATTAAAATCGCTCAAACTTAGTCATATCATCATTAAAATGGCTCAACCTTAGCCATTTCATCATTAACATGGTCCAACCTTAGCCATTTCATCATTAACATGGCTCAACCTTAGCCATTTTATCATTAACATGGTTCAACCTTAGCCATTTCATCATTTTAACATGGCTCCACATTAACCATTCCCATCATTAACATGGCTCAAACTTAGCCATTTCATCATTAACATGGTTCAACCTTAGCTATTTCATCATCAACATTGCTCAACCTTAGCCATTTCATCATTAACATGGTTCAACCGTAGTTATTTCATCATTTTAACATGGCTCCACATTAGCCATTCCCATCATTAATATGGCTTAACCAATATCCTTTTCATCATTTGCATGGCTTAACCAACATCCATTTCATTATTAACATGGATCCACAACAGCCATTCCATCATTAACATGGCTTATCCTTAGCCATTTCATCATTAACATGGCTCAACCTTAGCCATTTTATCATTAACATGGCTCAATCTTAGCCATTTCATCATTAACATGGCTCAATATTTGTCATTTCATCATTAACATGGATCAACCTTAGCCATTTCATCATTAACATGGCTCAACCTTAGCCATTTTATCATCAACATGGCTCAACCATAGACATTTTATCCACAACATGGATTAACCAACAACCAGTTCATCATTAACATGGCTTACACAACAACCATTCCATCATTAAGTAGCGGGTGGGTTTGATGTATTTTCCATTAAGTTGTTTTGATTTATTACTTTCGTTTAATTTCGAGTTAGTACCATAACGTAAGTAAATAAAAAACTGTAAAATAAAAAAATTGTCGTTTTAAAGGAATACACATTAATAAAATAATAATATATGATGTAAGTCCCACATGGTGAAAACTTACCATTGTTTTGGTTTCTTTTATTTTCATTCAATTCATGCCAATCCCAAAAATCCCCAAAGGTATTCAATCCCTTTGGTCACATCAAATTTCAATTTCAAAAATCCCCAAAGGCACTTAAGCCCTTTGGTCACATATCATTTCAACTTCCAAAAGCCCCAAGGGTACCTAAGCCCTTTGGTCACATCATATTTTAATTTCAAAAAAGCCCCAACGGTACTCTATCCCTTTGGTCACAACAAATTTCAAAAAGTCCCAAAGGTACTCAATCCCTTTGGTCACATCAAATTCCAATTCCAAAAAGCCCCAAAGGCACTTAAGCCCTTTGGTCATAAGCTTTCCAAGCTAGGGGGAGTAGAAAAACCTGAGCCAATGAACATCATACACTTAAAAGCGTTACATGCTTACTGTGATTACTATATATGTATATATACATGGCTGAAAAAAAACAACAAACAAAACAAAAAAAAACAAATCATTCACATAGGCATATTCCTATTGCATACATATTGCATTTACATATGGGTATATTTACATGTATTTTTCACATTACATTCATACATACTACATACACATTTCATTTGCATTCATTCCACATGCATTCCACTACACCCCTGCATTTTACAAATTGCATTCATCCCATCCCACATTCAATGATCATTTATAGTAGTGATGATATGTCCAAATAAAGGAGTCAAGTTTCCACAACTGGGGTACCTATTTGGGAGCATTGATGCAATCCCCTCCAACAATCCCATTTGTCCAAAGTCACAATAAGCCAAAATTTTCATTCACTCAGCTACTACTAGTGTGTCTAGCCACATCCAGAAATATGTCTAATTTTATTTATGACCAAAAACACTTTTTCCACATTAATAAAGTCTTGAGTATGGTCAACTGATTCCAAAAAACAATCTTGCACCAACCACACTATTTCACATCTTAAAAATATTTTTAGTAAAAGAGGGATAACACCATACTTGGGTAGCACCTTGAAGTGAAAAGAATATTCCTCGCTTGTCCTATCATGCAACATAGTCCAAAATCAAAAACAGTGGTTTTCACCACTATCTTAGTTGCTCTCCAAATATACACACATAGAGTAGTAAGGATAGGGTCACATTCTCCTCACACTTCGGTGGAGAATCCGATTCCCCAAAGCTCTATACAAAAATTACCAACTTCTATTCATCCACAACAAATCATTAGAGTTGTAAGGATTGTACTACATGTCCCCTAAGAAGGATAAGTAGTCATCCCAAAATATCTATTCAAATACTTAACAAATTCCACATACACACCATAGATCCCTAAAACTATAAGGATTGTACTAAATTTCCCTTAAAAAGATATATAGTCATACCCAAGGCCTAAAAGATCAAATCATTGGACTATGGATTGAGTTTCCACAGGGGCTATAGACGCTTGATTGGCAGTGGAGTAAGCTCATGCGGGGCAACATGTCTCTCTTCCAAAAAGGGAGACCTCTAATCGCACATACGGACAAGCTAACTTCTTGGTCCTCTCCATAATAAGTCATGACTAATTTACTCATAATGAGGTAATTAACTTCACATATACATACATTGGTCCTTGATTGTCTAGGGTTATTGTCATGCTCAAGATTTGGTACATGAACTTCACTTGCACACACATTGGTCCTAAAGACAGTTAGACAACCTTTAGTGAGTTTAGTTGATAGCACTAGTCTATTTGAGTATTTGAAAATCCTGCATTCTTCCATATCAGCATCCATATGTTCTTCCATATCAACATACATATCTTCTTCCATGTCAACATCCATGTTTCATCATGGATCAACCCGCATAGAGCCACCAAGATAGGTGCCCTCGATTGCAAAATAATGAACAAAAATGGCCAACAAAATTCTGAACTAAAATTGATCATTTGAACATCATGCATTCCTCTCATATAGTTTGTATTCATATACATGCCATTTTTTACATACCAAACATAATATAGTCATCGTCTATATTATGCGAGATTACATTTGATTATTATTTATATAGGTCTAATTGTTTTATTTTAGAATCATCGATCAATTTTACTTTTGTTATATGTTCATTTGCGTTATTGCACAAGCCAATATAGGGAGGACGAGCCTACCCAGAGTAGTGAGTATTCATATTGTTCATTTAGAATCTATTTGATTTAATTTAATTTATTTTTATTGTACAAGTTTCGGTTTACTCATGTTTGCATTTATATATGTTGGAATCCAGTATTATATTTAGAGAGGATTTATTTTTCTCCAAGTGGTATCACCCAGAAGACCTGAAGATGTCTATTTGATCCACTACCAAACCTATCTCTATTGGACACACTCCTTGTGGCTGCTGGTACAATGCTTGATTCATCTCGTATAGTGCTCGGGTGATTCACGATTTGGCATAAATTCTTCAGGCCAGTATGCAGGCTTAGGAAGGCAGGTATCTAAACCATATATTGCCTGTATTAAATTCATTCATCCTGACGTCCATGGAGAAGACAAGGGCGTAACAGTCATCGCATCAACTCATTTCTCTTGTAGTGATAGTCACAACATCGTCCGCCAATCAAATTGTAACATTACGACTATTAAAACGTTATAAACCAAGGTACGGGTGGCAATAAATATTTTTTTTGTTTCTGTAGTAGGGAAATTATCCCACATTCACTGCATTGTGGGCATGAGGTGGTTTAAAAGGGTTTTCTCACAAATAGAAGGGTGTGACTTCAGTTATGTAAGCCCCTCTTCTCTTCATGTGTAAGATAGCTCTATGTCGCCTTTGTTCAGGTCGTCTTGTGTGGTCACTAGTTGTCCCGTGTCCTTACGTGTCGAAGTCTTATGCTTTGTCTTGTCTTGTCATTGCCTCACGTCGATCGTGTTCGCATGTGTCCTCACATTGATATTGTCCTTGTTATCCATATGTTGTCCGTATGTCTTCCTTATCCCGCATCCTTTCTATTCGTGTGTTGTCTTGGTGTCTTCCTTGTCTCACATCCCCATATCCTACATGTTGCCAAATTTCCTTCACTATCATGTCATAGTTACTACTCTTCAGTGTCACTTAGAATATTACGTCCGGTTCCTCGGGTTTAGGTCTGGTCTGTTATCTCGTTCTTGTGCAGTTGGTATTCCAAGGTCTAGGTTCTATTGGCTCTCTCGAAGCCAACCTATCATCGAGCATGTCTCGTGTTGGCTTGTCATCAGTTGTGTCCAAGGTAGGTCCCACAAGTTTCATTCATTGTAGTCCAATCATCCTTTGTCATGTTCCATGTTTTAGTGTGGCATGTCCTGTCAGTTGTCTTATCAATTATCCAAAGTTGATCAAATTTATCACAAAAGTTGCTAAAAAGTTATCTAAAAGTTGCTTAAAGTCGTTGAAAAATCATTCAAAAGCCATTAAAAAGTTTCTAATAAAAATTCATTACGAGGAGACCCAAAAAATCCGCGTTGCAGTTGGAGCGACATTGCCAAGCAAAAATTAAACCAATTTTTTGCCACAATACATCAGCATTTTGCAAAATCAAAGATGATTATTGTATTAGTGCATGAGCAAACAGTGGACCAAAGGACTTGATGGTCATCTATCAAGCTCAAAAACTCCCAACAACAACACAAGAAGAGCTCGTCGAAGCCAAGGTACAAAAAATTCTCCTTATCCTTTCGAAATTGGTAGTTTTAATCCAAGTCATCCATTGGTCAACCCAATGGCATCCAATACCTCTTCAAAATCCTCGCAAGAAAACATCACCCAAATATAAAACAATCGTCCAATGGTCAGTGATGATGTGTTAAGAGATTTGATAAGCAATCTTCAGATCATGACTGCAAGCTTCAATGCATCTAGGAAACAACCCCAACCAAATCCTCCTAGTCCGAATCACTGGAGTACTGACGTCCACTATGACAACTATACACACCATAGAGGTCAAAATAGTAAGTCCCTAAATCATAATGGTCACCAAAGTAATGAGGATTGGGGTAACGAAGAAAATTTGGAGCAACAAAGAGGTTCTAACAGACCTTATCAAAATAACAACCAGCGATAGAGGAGTAACAAGGAACAAGATAGAAACAATGCTCACTCCAAACCAAGAGGTCCTACTGGAGTCAATTATCCATGCATTGACATATCTACCTTTGAATGCCAGGATCCGTATGGGTGGATTGCCAAAATTGAAGGCATATTAGAATTCTACAAATTCCAAGAATAGGAAAAAGTCCCTTTTGCAGCAACCAAATTCGGAACTGAAGCTTATCAATGGTTTACATGTTATAAATGTGAGGATCCCCATCATGCCTTCTTTTGGCATAATTTTAGAACAACCTTTCTTCACAGATTCAACAAAGGTTCCATAGGTTCATACTCAGTACGATTATCATCACTTAAGCAAATACGATCAGTAGGGGACTATATCTTAGAATTCATCAGTATGCTTCACTATGCACAAGACCTACAACCATATGTGGTGGTAGCAACTTTTCAAAATGGATTAAAAGCACATATTAAAGTTGAAGTGGACCTATAAAATCCATCCAAATTGGATGAGTGTATAAGGATAGTTGATTTTATAGAGACAAAGGCGCACTTAGGCCCATCCACTCAACGTGATTCATATGGGTGACCTCAATTCTACAACAACTCTTTCTGTATAAATGATCAACCATCACGGTATTTCTGCTACAAATGTTGCAATCATCATCTCAAAGATTAAGCATGTACACCATGACAAAACTTTTAGATTGAATATGCAAACAAGGAAGAAGAAGAAATAGAGTACAGTGCACCTGAGGATCCCCAGTCGAGGACCAAAATGAACATGAGGAAGTGGTAGCTGAGGAGGATTCCATGACTATTTTAGTACATGCTCTTATGGGGTTATCCTCTCACCATGCCATCAATGTAGAAGGTTTCATTCAAAAATAAAGGGTGACAATATTAATTGATTCAGGAAGTACTTGTTGGTCATAAAATCTGCCCAGGAAAGGATTTTGGGAAAGTGTACACACCCTAGACCTGGACCAACATTGAAAGTCCGAAGGGAAGAAATGCCCCTTGTGCCAATATCTAGAGAAATGTTAGATCCTATAGTAAACTACTTCAGTGTTTAAGATAAGAGTGCAAGAAAGAAATAAATAGAGTAAGGGTGCAAGAAGGAAATAAAAAAGGGATAAGGGAAGAGATGTTGATTATTAAAAGTGGGAAAGAACCAGAAGCACAATCACAGCCAATAGCTTGACATAGCAACAAGAAACACCAAGAATAAAATGAAAAGAACATGATATTAGCCTTCCTATGTATCCTTTGGACGAGTTTCAGGATTACCCTTCCCTTTCGTCGAAATTCAAAGTTCAGAGTTACAACGATTAGGACAAAGTGAATATATCAGAAACAAGATCCACAGGCGGCATACAAGAAAACTAATACAGTGTTTTCCTCTCCTATGTATCCTTCGGGAAAATTTCAGGGTTCCATCCCCAATCGCACACCTAAATCTAGAATGTAGAATTACAGTATGCAAATGAAGAAAGAGATAAAAGAAATAAACACAGAAGGTAACATACAAGAGAGAAATTGAGCTCAAAGATCTTTAGTATTAGTTGCAAGGATTCAAGTTACAATAGATTTCTTAGCAGAAATTTCCCCCCCATTTACATTACAATACCTGGGTTTTTATAGAGGACCCGACCCTCTGAGCCATTAATGCACAAAATGGAGGAGTACATCCTCAAAACCCGAGAAGTCGGCTCTTCGTGGCTCTCGTGACTGAGCTCTCAAATCCTTTACCAAAACTAGCAGCTGTGACCAAGTCAGCCAGGGAAATATGCATTAATGAGCTGCCTGAACGTCCTTGGCCTTTGGATGCAGTGCTCGAGTGGCTGCCATGCTCACCGGGATCTCCTTTTGGAATTGATACCTCATTTCCAATTTCCAAAAAAGAGCAACGAGTTTATCGGGCACGTAAAAATGCATTTATGAGGCACTTGATTGCCTCAAAAAAATACCCGGCTTGGAGTGTGTGCCCTTGAAGTGCTTTGCTAGATTTTTGTTCGCAACTCCACTTTGCAATGGATTTGAGCCGAAGCAGATCTACCTTCTTGGTTTGCACTTTGCATGGTGGAGCTTCGCTAGACAGCTTCGGGGATGTTGAGTGCCGAAGCAGGCATCCCTCCTCAAGTAGGGATCTTCATTTCTCGTTGCTTCACTAAAAGACATGTAGAAATTGCTTTGTTGAGGTCCTCCACCCAAAGTGGATGCTTCACTGGTGAGTATTCAAAATGCTTAGCCGTGATCCTCCCTCAAAATTACGGTTTGGGGGAATTTCGGTTGAAGCGCATTCTTGCCTTCAAAAAATGTTTCGTTCTTTATGACCGCTTTCGCTTCGGGTGAAAGTGCTTCGCATGAAAGCTAGCCAAAGAAGATGCTTCGTGACAAATTTCAATGAAGTAGAAATGGTTTGCTAGTGGGGAGGCCCGAAGTGGGTGCTTCGACAGTTTTCTGGTGAAGCTCTTTTCAATGTTTGTGCTCTTTCCACTTCTGCTTTGCAATATTTTTGCCCGAAGTAGCTACTTGAAATGCTTCGGGCCCGAAGTAGTTTTCTCGCCTTAGCAAACTCGGGCCATGATCTAGACTTCCATTCTTCAGCAAAGCTATTCTTTTGGACTGCTATTCTTTTGGACTACTCGAATGCCACTTCACAAAAATTTCACCCGAAGTATCTTCTCGAAATGCTTCGGGTGCGAAGCTCTTTTCATTCCCTACTTTCTTTTGTCGAAGCTATCTTCCTTTTCTTGTGAATCTTTTTTCCTTAGCCTACTCGGTAGCGAAGCTCTTCCATATTCATTCTATGTACAAGGGGGATGGTGATAAAAGAGAAAATTGCTGCAACTTACAAATATTTTCAAAAACAACAAAAAGAAATACTTTACAAAAGGAAACACTTTACAAAATTTTGATTTTTCTACCCCTGTATGCAATGTGACAAAATTGTCAACATTCTTGGCAGCTCGCGGGGCAACGAGCTCGTCTCGATGGAAGAACCCTTAGCCTTGATCCGTTGGGCCAGATTTACCTCCAAAAAACCTTGAATGAAATTCTCCCAGGACTCTCTTCTTATCGTCTTCCTTTATGCACCTGAGGAGAATGCCATCAATGTTTCTGAAAAATAGGCCTTCGGGGCACAATGTATATCGGAGGGACCGCATCCTAAAATGCCTCCGCTGCAAAGCATTTAGATGTGAAGGACATTTACCTGTGTTGAAGTACTCAACTATCTCACTGACCCAGTCCTTCTCGTTCTCTTCCTGGTTTGCGAAGCATCCTTCTGCTAGCGAATTGTCCCACTGGCAATCTGTCACTTTGGCTGCTACGCTCTTCACCAGTTCTTGACACAATGCGCGACCACGAACCAATTTCATGGGCCTAATCTCAATGTTGAACTCTTGTATCTTGTTGACCCAACCGGCTCTTTTACTACCCAATTCTCCTTGGATAATGAAGTTACGCACATCGGGGTGAATGACAAAGATTGTAACCCAAATTTGGGAAATGAATTGCTTGAATTTCCTAAGATACTTCATTACTGCATGCACCTGCCTTTCTATGAAATTGTATTTTTCTTCATGGGGGTTTATCACTTGACTTAGAAACGTGATGGGGCGCTCTTCGCCATCTTCCCCCTTTTGTGTTGGGACTGCAGCATAGCTCTTAGGTTCTCCTATGGCATATAGGATGAAAACTCGATTGTAGTCAGGGTTGGTCAGGACCGACGCCTGAGCGATTTGGGCCTTGATATATTCAAATGCTTCTTTTCTTTCCTTCGTCCAGATGAATTTGGTGTCCTTCAAAAGCTCGAACATCGGTTTGATGACCTGGGCAAAATCTGGAACAAACTTCCTCACGAAGTTGATCTGGCCAAAAAAGGATTGAAGTCCTTTCTTGTTCACTGGGATTGGTAGCTTCAATAGAGCTTCGGCCCTATCAAGATCTACAATGAGACCCTTCTCTGATATCACATGCCCCAATATCTTTCCTTCGCTAACTGCAAATATGGACTTCTTTGGATTTATTGAAATGCCAAACTCTCGATATTTTTTGAATACCTATTGTAAATGTAAAGAATGATTCTCCCTTCTTCGAGAGAAGACGGTCATGTCATCCAAATAGATAACAATAACCTTATTCAAGAGTTCACCAAAATCTAAATCCATGGCTCTTTGAAAAGTGGACCCCGCATTCGAAAGGCCGAATGGCATTCGTTGGTAGGCAAATTTCCCCACTTGGTTGTGAATGCAGTTTTATGTTGGTCCTCATCCCTAACCCATATCTGATTATATCTTGAGAAGCCATCGAGTAGGGAGAAGCGCTGGGCCCCAGCCATTAAATGTAAAATTTGATCTATTTGTGGGAGAGGGTAGTGATATTTGAGAGAATCCTAGTTTAGGTTGTGAAAGTCCACGCATAGTCGTATATCTTCGTTGTTCTTTCTAACAGGGACTAGATTCGCTACCCAAGAGGAATGTTTAATGGGATAAATTATCTTTACCTCGAGCATCTTCAGGAGCTCAGCTTTCATCCAGACCTTGATCTTCAGATTTACAGGCCTTTGCTTTTGTTAGAAGGGTTTGATCCCCTCCTAAAATTCGATTGTATGCTAGATCAGTTGCCAATTGTATCCTTTTAGGTCTTGATAAGACCATGCCATGATGTTGAGATACCTTCTGCACAGATTTCAGATCTGCTTTAGCTCTTTTGAAGTGTAATCTGTTCCAACTTTTACTATTTTTCCAGGTTCAAGTTCCAAATCCTGATACTGCTTCGCATTGATCTTGATCCTATGAGAAACTACCCGATCATTCTGATCAAAGAGGCTCTCAAGAGTAACTAATCCCTTAGGTACATGATTATTCTTCAATTGAACTAGCCCATCATATTCGTCATCATCTAGGCTTCTTATCTCAACTATGGCTGCTTCTTGAATCATAAAATTCATAATCTGCTCATCACTATCAAAAACTTGCCAATGCAGATCTCTGTCTGGGACAGAGGGCCTGTAAATCATCCTCGCAGCTTTAGGCTTATGCACCATGTCTTCTACTGGAGAGTACTTGGCTGCGATGGATGCTAGGACATCGACATGTCAATTCTTTTCTCGTGGAATAGACTTCATATTTAGAGATTCGAACTGGTCAAACAAGTCCCATACCCTGTTACGGTATGACTTGAGATAGTGCTTCTTTGAAGTACACTTGTTGGTGACTTGATTGCAAACCAATTCTGAGTCTCCAAAGATTTGGAGATGCTTTATGCCTAAATTTTCTTCTTTCTTGAGTCCTAGGCATAATGTTTCATATTCTACTACATTGTTGGTGCAGCTCCACACCAACCGATAACAATATTCCTTCTACTCTTCAAAAGGTGATATTAAAAGAATTCATGCCCCAGCGCAATTTTTGCATCGGGTGCCATCAAAGAATAACTTCCATTATTCACCTTGGACAGAGACCTTATATTCTGTCTTGATGTATTTCTCGGGCTTGGTGATGGCATAACATCCCATCTCGGTTTCTATCATGGCATTAAAATCTGCTAAGGAAAATTCATCTTCACAACTTAACTGTGCAAAGGATTCCTCGACCAGGTCCACCTGCTCTATTTCTTCCACTATCGCTTGCACAAGATCACTGCTTTCTTCTTCGGACATCTTCTATACTAGGAAGGTAGAAGGCTTCTCATTGTAGATTTTTACCTTCTTCCCTTTGAATGGGATCTCCAAGTGCGAGTAATCCATGGATAGATATCCTCCCAAATTCATCGTAAACTCTCTTGATAAGCACATACTAAAATATGGCTCCAAGTCGATGACCACCACCTCTTGTATAACTGTGATCTTAGGCATCTTGTGTATTCGAATAGGTATGTCCTTAATCACACCTACAGTATTCATAGGAGTACCATCCAATTGGAGTACACCATGACTGCTTCGTGTATATTCCATCCCTATCTTTTCGCACATTGCCTTGGGCATGACTGTTGTCGTGGCTTCGGAGTCAATAATGCAGTTGTGTACAACATACCCTTACATTTGCAAAGACAGGTAGAATGGAGGTGACCAATTCTTCCCCATAATGGATGTGGACAGGGTCTACACTAGGGCAAATGGCACTGCTTTTCTTGCTTTGGTTGTCTTCAATGATTCTTGCAGCAAGTCCACTTGTCTGGGTAGTTGTAGTGCGTCATACAAACTGATCTTGGCCAAAATCTTCTTCAGCTCATCTACAATATTGTAGGCTAGGGATTTGTGCACTTTAGGTTCCCTTTTTGCCTTGTACCTGGTGCAATACTGCTTTGTAGCTTTGACCCTTTACCACTTGGTCAGCGAAGGAAGCTTGAGCTTCTCTCTAGCTTGTTCTTTAGTTTCCACCTGAGGTGGATTTGCAGGGGCCTGTTGGGCCTTCTCCTTGGCTGGTGTAGGTTGAGGAGCTTTGCTCAGGTACTGAGAAGGTTGATGTCCCTTCTCATGGTGAGCATGCACCTTTAAAGGAGCCATTTGAGTAGCATCTACCTCTATCGACCTTTTTCCTCCTCTAGTAAGGACTACAATTTATTCTTCACCAATTACCAGGTTCTGATCCAATTGCCTGATGATGTTGACCTAACCACCATGACTACTGATCACCAGTGTTTGCACATAATGTTGGTGTAGCATACAGGTATTCTCTTCATGAGTGTCATTGCACGTGGAGAACCAATGTATGTAATCGGAAGTGCTCGAAGCTTCATCAATCACGACATTTCTTGCTGAAGCTCTCCCTTACTGGACTACTTGATCTTTAGTAAGCATGTTTGTAGGATAATATCTTCTATATAGAAACTCTTGATGTGCTTGTTTCTTCTTCATAATGGTCATGTCATTAGACAGAGTCTACACTGTGGAGTTCAAATACTGAACTTCTTGCAGTATTTTGTCTTGCATATCATTGGCCTTGGGAATAGGTGGCAATGGAGCCATCATTGGTATTGGAGGTAGAGCAGGGTGTTGATGTGGTGCTGATAGTATAGGGAATGCTGAAGAGATAGTGGGTTATGAAACCATGAATGTAGGAAAATGGATTTTTGGGGTAGTGATTTGTGATATGATGGGATTCGAGTTTCAAGATGAGATCGGGTATGCAGGGGTTGCAGAGATCTGCAAAGCGGCTACACTCACATATTAGTTTTGAGGGAAATCAAGAAGTATGGGCATTGAAATCCTTTGGGGAAGCTTTCCCACAGCTATTAGGTCCATATCCGCTCTCTGGGCCAACTTGTATAACTCAGGGAAGGTATTAATGTTTGAATACCTCACCATGACATTGATATCAGGGTTGAAATCTCGAAGGAAATAGTATGTTGCAGCTTCGTCAGTTGGCCGAAGTCCAACTGGTATCCTCTTCCAGGTTCGAGTTAACCTAACATTGAAATCAATGATATCTTCGTGTGGATGTCTCTGAATCGTTGTGAACTGCTGCAGAAGATAAGATGGATCGGCGGACTCATTAAAGCTTTGCATCAACTATCCAGCTAACTGGTCCCATCCTATTATAGTACCGAGTGGTAAATATCTATACCAGTAGAGGATTTTTCCTCTAAGAGATAGAACCAGAAGCTTTACCATAACTCGCTCTTTTGTGATGTCATGAATTGTTGCCAGAGAAACTATGTCTTGGATATGCTCCATAGCAGTCTTCCCCATTCCATCGAACATAGGGATCTTCTTTATAGCAGTAGGTAGAACTTGCCCTTGACCCACTAGATTTAGCAGTCCTAAAGAATTCCATGTTGGGAATAGTCTGGGCGATGGTTGTTGCTGTTACTGCTACATTTGTTGTTGTTGTTTTTGTTGTTATTGTTGCTGCACCATATTTTCTCTTGGATTTTGAGAAACAAGAATTCCTGAAGCTCCTCCTTGGTTGCTAACAGGGCGACTTATGTGAACAGAGGCACTAGGATTCTTCAGTGAGTTGGGAGGATTAGGAGGAAAGCTAGCTGTTGTGCTATCAAAAGTTAGACCTTGTTCATAAATAGTAGCCTCTTGCAAGGATGTTCCATGTAACCGTGACTCGAGGGTGACCAACCTAGAGCATTCTCCAAAGGGATCAATATCAAGCTCAAAGAACTTAGTTTCCTCTCCTCTATTCCTAACTCTCCATCTTGTTTGCATGAAGGCATAGACTTAGGTATCGGTCTCTATGACTTAAATATTCTCGATTAAATAGAGTCACCAGATGCTAAGAGTCTTTTGACAATGAGATGAGCATCGAATCTCACTACCACTCACAAAGTGAGACTGACCGGGTCCCCCCGGGCATGTTAAAAACTGTTGGTCATCAAATCTACCTAGGAAAGGATTTTGGGAAAGTGTATGCGCCGTAGACCTGGACCAACATTAAAAGGCCAAAGGGAAGAGATGCCCCTCGTGCCAATCTCCAAAGAAAGGCCAGATCCTATACTAAACTACTTCGGTGTTTAAGATAAGAGTGCAGGAAAGAAATAAACAAAGTAAGGGTGCAAGACGGAAATAAAAAGGGATAAGGGAAGAGATGTTGATGATTAAAAGTTGGAAAGAACCAGAAGCATGATCATGGCCAATAGCTTGACATAGCAGTAAGAAACACCAAGAATAAAACAAAAAGAACACGATATTAGCCTTCCTATGTACCCTCTGGATGGGTTTCAGGATTACCCTTCCCTTTCGTCAAAATTCAGAGTTCAAAGTTATGGCGATTAGGACAAAGTAAGTATAACAAAAACAAGATCCATAGGCGACATACAAGAAAACTAATACAACATTTTCCTCTCCTATGTATCCTTCAGGAAAATTTTAGGGTTCCATCCCCAATCGCACATCTAAATCCAAAATGTAGAATTACAGTATGCAAATTAAGAAAGAGAAAAGAAATAAACACAGAAGGTAGCATACAAGAGATAAATTGAGCTCAAAGATCTTTAGTATTAGTTGTAGGGATTCAAGTTACAACAAATTTCTTGGCAGAAAGTTCCCCCCCTTACATTACAATACCTAGGTTTTTATAGAGGACTCGACCCTCTGAGCCATTAATGCATAAAATGGAGGAGTACATCCTCAAAACTTGAGAAGTCGGCTCTTTGCGGCTCTCATGACTGAGCTCTCAAATCCTTTACCAAAACTAGCAGCTGTGACTGGGTCAGCTAGGGAAACATGTATTAATGAGCTGCCTGAACGTCCTTGACCTCTAGGTGTAGTGCTCAAGTGGCCACCATGCTCTCTGGGCTCTCCTTTTGGAATTGATACCTCATTTCCAATTGCCAAAAATGAGCAGCGAGTTTATCGAGCACATAAAAATGCATTTATGAGGCACTTTATTGCCTCAAAAAAATACCTAGCTTGGAGTGTGTGCCCTTGAAGTGCTTCGCTAGATTTTTGTTCGCAACTCCACTTTGCAATGGATTTGAGCCAAAGTAGATCTTCCTTCTTGGTTTGCACTTCGCATGGTGGAGCTTCACTAGACAGCTTTGGGGATGCTGAGTGCTAAAGTAGGCATCCCTCATCAAGTAGGGCTCTTCATTTCTTGTTGCTTCCCTGAAAGACATGTAGAAACTACTTCGTTGAGGTCCTCCGCCTGAAGTGGATGCTTCGTTGGTGAGTCTTCAAAATGCTTCACCGTGATCCTACCTCAAAATTGTCATTCGGGGGAATTTCAGTTGAAGCGCATTCTTGCCTTCAAAAAATATTTCATTCTTTACAGCTGCTTTCACTTTAGGTGAAAGTGCTTTGCATGAAAGCTAGCTGAAGCAGATGCTTCACGACAACTTTCGATGAAGTAGAAATGGTTTGCTGGTGGGAAGGCCCAAATTGGGTGCTTCGACGGTTTTTTGGCAAAGCTCTTTTCAATGTTTATGCTCTTTCCACTTTTTCTTCGCAAGATTTTTGCCCGAAGTAGCTGCTTGAAATGCTTCGGGCCCAAAGTAGTTTTCTCGCCTTAGCAAACTCGGTCCATGATCTAGACTTCCCTTCTTTGGTGAAGCTGTTCTTTTGGACTGCTTGAATGTCGCTTTGTAAAAATTTTGCCCAAAGTAGTTGCTCGAAATGCTTGGGGTGTGAAGCTCTTTTCAGTCCCTACTTTCTTTCGACGAAGCTATCTTCCTTTTCTTGTGAAGCTTTTTTCCTTATCCTGCTCGGTAGCGAAGCTCTTCCATATTCATTCTATGTACAAGGGGGATGGCAATAAAAGCCAAAATTGCTGCAACTTACAAATATTTTCAAAAACAACAAAAAGAAATACTTTACAAAAGGAAACACTTTAAAAAATTTTGATTTTTCTACCCCTGTATGCAATGTGACAAAATTGTCAACAGTACTCACAACTTCATTAATGCAAAACTTGCAAGGACGTTGGGATTACATGTTTTCTCTTCTAGTCAAGATCAATTTCAAGTCGGAACTAAAAGCAGGGAGATTTTCTCAATGTCTAGGTAAGACATCTTCCATTTCATTACAAATGGGTATGTATACTTGGCAAGGTCCTCTTTTTGTTATGGAATTAGGAAATTTAGAGGTTATTTTAGGTGTTGCATGGATGGAACAATTGGAAACCACCATGGGTTTTAATCACAAACATCGCTTCGTGGAGTGGCAAGCCAATGGGAGAACCATTCATATTCAAGGATTACCCACACCTCCATCAAAAGTTGTAAGTTCACATAGCATGGAAAATATATTAAGATAATGTGGTGGGGGATTCATATCCCGAATCAATTTCATTGAAATATTAGAACCAAAGGTGCCAAAAATCAAAGAGGAATATCTCCATAAAATTTTAGCTAATTATGAGGAGGGTTTTCAAGAACCAAAAGGACTACCACCCAAGAGATCTCATGATCATGCTATCCATCTTGTGCTAGGAATTCTTCCACCCAATGGTCATCCTTATTGATATCCCCAACCCTAGAAAATAGAAATTGAGAAGATTGTCCAAGAACTATTAGACCATGGTGTCATCCGTCATAGTACTAGTCCTTATTCCTCACTAGTCGTCTTAGCTCATCGAAAAGACAATTCTTGACGTATGTGTCCAAATTTTTGTCCTCTCAAAAAATAATAATCAAAGATAAGTTTCATATTCTTGTCATTGATGATTTACTAGATGAGCTACATGGTGCCAAATTCTTTATCAAACTGGACTTACGTTCAGGTTTTCACAAAATCCGAGTTAGGGATGAAGATATCCCCAAAATTGCATTTCACACTCATTAGGGTCATTATGAATTCTTTGTCATGCCCTTTGGTCTCACTAATTCTCCATCTACCTTCCAAATCCTCATGAATTGGGTATTTCATCCATTTCTTCATAAATTTGTCCTCGTCTTCTTCGATGACATACTCATCTATAGTAAATCTTGGAAAGATAATTTATCACATGTGAGCAGAGTCTTCCATATCCTACACAAGGAAAATTTATTTGTCAAAATATCCAAATGCTCATTTGGTGTTCAATAAGTTGAGTACCTTGGTCATATAGTATCTCAGGAAGGTGTTAAGGTGGATTCCAATAAGATTAAGGCAATACAGGATTGGCCTTTGCCTAAAACCATCAAGAAACTTCATGGTTTTTGGGTCTCACTGGATATTATCACAAATTTGTGCATAACTATGGTAAAATTGCAGGTCCTCTCATGGCTCTCACCAAGAAGGATGTTTTTCAATGGTCAGAAGTAGCTACCAAAGCCTTTGAGGCTCTTAAGGAAGCAATGTGTACTACTCCAGTTTTGGCCACTCCAAATTTTAAAAAGTCATTTGTTATTGAATGTGATGCCTCAGGAACAGGTATTGGGGTAGTTTTAATGTAGGATGGTCATCCATTGGCATTTGAAAGTAAACAACTTTCAGGGAATAATTGGGTAAATCTACCTACGAAAAATAAATTTTGGGTATTATACACATAGTGGAAAAATGGAGGCACTACTTAATCAATAGTCATTTTATTATAAAAATTGATCATAATAGTCTCAAGCATTTTCTAGAACAAAGGTTTTCTTATCTCGAACAAAATAAGTGGTTGACAAAATTGTTAGGATATGATTTTGTGATTGAATATAAGAAAGGGAAATAAAATGTGGCAGCTAATGCATTATCTCGAAAATATACAGATGAAGTAGTTATTAATGCCATCTTAGGGTCTTCTTCTCAATGGGTGTCTCAGTTACAGGAAGAATGGCAGTCCAACGATGAAACAACTCAAATAATTCAAGAATGGTCTAGGGGTTCATCTAAGTACCCTCTTTTCTCATATGATGATGAAATATTGCATAAGAAGAACCGCATTTACATTCCTCATAATTCAACACTCAAATCATAGATTCTAGAGGAGTCACATTCTTCTCCATCTGTAGGCCATTCAGGGTTTTTGAAAACATACATGCGAGTTAAACAATCCTTTTGTTGGAAAGGGTTAAAAGTAGAGGTTAAGCGATGGGTAGCAGAATGCGAGGTGTGCCAACGTAATAAGGGAGAAATAGTTAAGTCACCAGGTTTGCTTCAACCATTACCTATTCCAGATCGTTAGTGGGAACATATTTCCATGGAATTTATCAAAGGACTTCCTAAGTCAGAAGGTAAAATGGTAATTTTTGTGGTAGTTGATCGCCTATCCAAATACACTCATTTTTAGGCCTTACAACATCCATTTTCAGCAAGCAAAGTGGCCAAGGTATTTATGGATTCAATTTTTAAATTGCACGGAATGCCAAAAACTATTGTAAGTGATAGAGATCCCATATTTACTAGTAAATTTTGGAAATAATTATTTCGACTTAGCGGTACCAAATTAAACATGTCTTTCACATACCATCCACAAACAGATGGTCAAACAGAGGTTGTTAACAAATGTCTGGGTACTTACCTGAGATGTTTTGTACAAGATAAACAATATCAATGTAGTCAATGGTTGTCATTGATAGAGTGGTGGTACAATACTTCTTACCATTATTCCACTAAGATGTCTCCTTTTGAAGCATTATATGGAACGAAGCCACCACTAGTAGCATATTATGTACCAGCATCTTCTAAAGTGGCCCAAGTCGAAGATTGATTACAAAAGCGACAAGCAATGCTCACTATCCTAAAAGATAATTTGGTCCAAGCACAAAATCGTATGAAGAAACAACAGGACAAGTAGTGTTCAAAAAGAAAATTCAATATTAGTGATATAGTATTCTTACATCTTCAAACCTACAAGCAGCTATCATTGAAACTCAAATCCATTCAGAAGTTGGCACCATGATTCTATGGTCCTTATAAAATTGTGCATCACATTGGGGAGGTAGCATATCAATTGGAGTTACCCCAATCTTCTCGCATACACCCAATGTTTCATGTCTCCTATCTCAAAAAGGTGATTTTCCAGAAAGTCCAATATCAGTCATAATTACTAGTGTTGGATGAAGAAGGGTGTATCTAAGTAGTGTTACAAACTAGAACACACAGACTAAGATCTCGTCACATCCAAGAATTTCTCATCAAGTGGAAGGATTTACCTGAAGAAGATGCAACCTGGGAATCTAAAAGTATCTTCTAGTCATTTCCAGCTTTGAGGATAAAGCTTTCTGAGAAGGGGAGTCATGTTACATACCAAACATAACATAGTCGTTGGCTATATTATGTGATATTACATTTGATTATTATTTATATAGGTCCAATTGTTTTGTTTTAGAATCATCGATCAATTTTACTTTTGTTATCTTTTCATTTGCTTTATCACACAAGCCTATATAGTGGGGATGAGCCCACCCAGAGTGGCGAGTATTCATATTGTTCATTGAGAATCTGTTTGATTTAATTTAATTCATTTTGATTGTACAAGTTTCTGTCTACTCGTGTTTGCATTTATATCTATTGGAATCAAGTATTATATTCAGAGAGGATTTGTTTTTCACTTGCATTAATCATCCATAAGCATTACGCATACACATTATGATTAGATTGCATTAATCATCAATAAGACATGCATAAAAATATTTTCCACAAACACATTCACTTAAAAGCACAAAAATAAAAAGTCATGTATGTATATATATATATATATATATAACTCGCATATGCAAAGATCGCTATAAAGTGAGAACATCATCACAACTTGGGGGGTGTTCAAGGTTTCACACCTTTCCCCCCAATAAATCAAACATCTTCACAACTTGGGGGTGTTCAAGGTATCACGCCTTCCGCAACAATTTAATAAACAATTCAATCATTCAATCACATTAGATCATCAATAATTCAATTGCTATGTTCAAAAGGTTGCATCCTTTTGTCAAAGTTTGAGCCCTTTGCCTCACATACATCAAATTCAAAAGGCTCCAAAGGAACCAAAACTCCTTTGGTCACAAATAAATCACATCATCAACAAATCAATTGCTAGGTTCAAAAGGTTGCATCCTTTTTTCAAAGGTTGCGCCCTTTGCCTTGCATTCACATCATCCACATCAATCTGCTAGGTTCAAAAGGTTGCATCCTTTTGTCAAAGGTTGTGCCCTTTGCCTTGCATTCACACCATCATACATCATCAAAAAACCCTTCATCTATTAGGACAAAGAATAGATACATTCATCACATTTTCACATTTCAAAAACCCCTTTATCTATTAAAGGTATAGAACAGACACAATCATTTCATTTTCATCATCAAAAACTCTTTTATTCATTAAGGGCAAATAACAGACACAATCATTTCATCTTTCATCATCAAAACCCCTTTATATGTTAAGGGTAACAAATAGACACAAATCATTTCATTTTACATCATCAAAAACCCCTTTATCTGTTAAGGGCAAAGAACATACACAAATCATCAAAAACCCCTTTTATCTGTTAAGGGAAAATAACAGACACAAATCATCAAAAACCCCTTTATCTATTAAGGGCAAAGAATAGACACAAATTATCAAAAACCCATTTTATCTGTTAAGGGCAAAGAACAAACACAAATCATCAAAAACCCCTTTATCTATTAAGGGCAAAGAACAAACACAAATATAAGTGAACCTTGTATTTAGTGGTTTATCCTAGAAACCTGGCGGTTGTAGCGACTAGTTATCCATACAATCTGGTAGGATGGATAGATTACCATAAGGACATCTTCATCATCAAAAAACCCTTTATCTATTAATGGCAACGAACAAAAATAAATCATTTCATTTTTTTATTTATTTTTTCATCATCAAAAACCCCTTTATTTGTTAAGGGTAAATAATAGACACAATCATTTCATATTTCATCATCAAAACCCCTTTATCTATTAAGGGAAATGAACAGACACAAATCATTTCATTTCTTTCATCATCAAAAATCCCTTTATCTATTAAGGGCAAATAATAGACACAATCATTCCATATTTCATCATCAAAAACCCCTTCATCTGTTAGGGCAAAAATAGATACACTCATCACATCTTCCAAATTGCAAAAATCCCTTCATATATTGGGGAAAAAACATAATCAATCATTGAATCCATGCACATTGCATCCATCAATACATTTTTCATCACCACGTCTCCATGTCACCATCAAATCCATCAACAATTACAATATTTGTCAAGTTCAAGTAGCATGCAAGTGAATCTTGTATCTAGTGGGTTATTCTACAAACTTGGCGATTGCAGCAATGAGAATCCATGCAATTTGGTAATATGAAAAGCTTACCATAAGGACACTTGACCATGATCATCATCACTTATCTCCTTGATCGATATCACAATAATATTTGGTACCTTACATTGTAAGTGAAACCTTGCCAAAGAACAATTTACATAATTGTTGTCATTGATGGCCTAGTTCGTGAGGCTTAACACATGAACAAAAACTCAAATTTTATCATTTTTCTTCAAAAACTTAATGATAGGCACTAGCTAGGATGATTTTTTCTAATTGTGGGAATTATCAGAACAGTCACTAGTAGGCCATCCACGGTTCTTTTTATTTTTATCTACATCATCATACTTGCATATCAATGGCATCAGAGAGCACACTATTCAATAGCATCGAATCATCCTAAAATTTGGGGCAACAACATTTTGATTTTGATCCTCCCACAATGGGATACATATTACATGATCATGAAATCTACACTTGACAAAACCCCCTTCCCACCATTGGGGCAAAAACGGTATCACATTTTACATCATTCATATCGTCTACAATCACATTGCATTTCTCACCAACCCCACTCCCACCATTGGGGCAAAAATGGTATCACATCATTCATCATCTGCATAATTTTTTTCAATTGTATCATGAGATGCATCCACAACTCATTCGCCAATTAAGGGGGTAAGCTACGTAAAATTAAAAAAATTAAAAAATTATTTATTATTTTACCTTCAACTTCAGTGCTCAAATACAACAACAAAGAGAAGTTGCTTATGCACCCACAACCCAAGCAGGTGTCTCGCATTTTTGCACCATATTGTGCTTCACACAACATCGTACAAAAAAGGGGCATCTGTAGACACCAAATCCTAGCCATTAATCTTTCATCCTAACCATCCCACCACCCACTTGTCCACCATCCACCTTTCCTGCCACTCATTTATCCATTTCATGCCTTTCTCGCCTTCAAAAGGCCCACATTAGCCCTTTACCACCACTTTCTGACCCCTTTGGACTTAATTTATATTTATTTTATATTATTTATATTTAATATAATATTTTATTATTATATTTTAATATATTTATTATTAAAAATATATATTTAAACCCAATCAACCTTAGCCATTAGATTTAACCTAATCTCAGCCATCCATCTTAATCAATCAATGTCACACTTAAAGTACAATCTTAGCCTTAGGATTTGATTTAATTTTAGCCACACGATCAAAAGTGTTAAGCTAAAACCCTAAGAAAACCCTAGGTTGGATTATAAATAGGAGAATTTGCAAATGCTCAACCCTTGGAATGTTCTCGCCCTTGGAGATATTGTTGAATAAGCCCTTGTGAAGCAAAAGGTTGTAGAGCCCTGAAGATCCCATCGATCGAATCCACTTGTGTGAGAGTAGACTCAAACCCTAGCTTGCCATAGGACTTCCACCATTCCATCCACTTCCACATCCATCCTCCATTGTCATTATAATCCATCATCCTTCGCATCATTCGCACTGGTCGAATCCACTTATGTGAGAGCAGACTCAAACCCTAGCTTGCTATAGGACTTTCACCATTCCAACTACTTCCACATCCATCGTCCATCGTTGTTGCAATCTCCTCATCCACCACATCATTCACATTACCACAATTTGCTTTTGTAGATCAGACCCTAATCCCTAGGGGCAACTGAGCGCCTGCTTCATCCCAAAGGTGTAGCCACATTCCTATCGCACCCTACATGCGTAGTTCAGTACCTGCTATTCCCTCAACCACACACCATAATCTGCTGCACAAGATCACTTGCCATCAAATCTACAATGATGCAATAGATCATCAATATCAATAGCAAGGTAAATCATTGTTTATTATTTCATTTCATTATCTATAGATTTTGCATGTTATTTTATTCGTTAATAGCTAGGTTTTTATTGATAACTTAGGTTCTCACATTGTGAAGCCCTCACAGGTATTTCTAATCCATTATTTTTATTGATATGTGTGCATATCTATAGATTTATTCATCATTGGACAACTTCTAAAGCTAGAGTGGCCCAGAATCGGATATCAACAAATACCACTCACTCTGTTGGGAGTAAAATCACATTGAAGACACTCATTTTTGTAGCTAGGGTTTTGAAGAACCCTAGCAGTTGTAATTACTGTATCAAATCAACTCTGTTAAGGCAGAATAATTGTAACAAGGAGTTTTTCAGCTCCCCCATCTATTGAAATATATTCTATTTTGTGCAATTATTTGTCTCTTTGAGTTGATTTCTTTATTGCTTTCATAGTGTCATGTTTTTAGCTCTACAAAAGTATACAAAATTTAAGATAAGAAGAATCCAAAAATAATAATACTGAGACAAAGATTTAAAAATTTTAGTCAATCAGAGATATAGACTAGGAGGATCGGGCTGACTAGAAAGTCTTCATAGCATTTTAGTCTTTGCATTGAATCATTTGAAGTATTTTTTAAAATCTCCAAAGAGTATTATCTAACAGTAATCAAATTACATAATTATTAGCTAGATATAACAAGAAAAGCACATAAGCACTATCTAGATGTAACAACAAGAAAAGCACATAAGTAACAATAATCAAAGTACATAAGCAACAACAAGTAGGAAATATAAGCATTACCAGAGCACGGTCTAGAGATATAAAATATAGTAGCAAAGCACCATCATAGAATATAGCAGCAAGATGCTATCTAGACACATAGAAGACAACAACAAAGCACTATTGAGGATAGCAACGTAAATCCATCAAGGATAGAGGATAGCAGCACAAAGCCATAAAGGATAGAGAATAGTAGCATAAATTCATTGAGGATAAAGGATAGCAGCAGAGCACCATCAAAGGCAAGTAGTATTGTGGTAACCTGAGCACTACACCAAGTGTTATCAAGCATCTGAGTAGTAAAATTACATACATCATATTCCTTACTAGATTCAAGCATCTAAGTGCTATCTACTAGAGTGCCCTTTCAAACGAGAACCTTAATTTGGTATTTTAGATCAATGCAACCATCCCAACATCTACCAGGGCACATTCTTGAGGATAGGCAAACACCTAAGCATCACTTCTAGAGAACTATTAGTAGAGTAGAATAGAGGCCTTCATTCAAAAAAATTTAACTCTGAGTGCCTTGGATGAAGCATACAAAATGGAATAGAACACTGAAGTATTGTATAGATCAGATAGGCAAAAAGATAGCTAGAAGGTCAGTAGTAATGTCTGAGTGTTACATTTGGAGAAGTAATAATAAAGGACGTTGTAGCTAGGAGAATTTCGAATCAGTGTGTCTTAAAATAAGGTAACATATAAATACCTTTATTTAGTGTTTTCAATTATTATTGAAGAAGTTTTGAAAGTTTTGAAAGATCAAAATTAGAGTGGGAGTTATAAAGTTGTCTACACTTTAAATTTTTAAATTTTAATATTAATCAAATTCTGGAGTGAAAAGGTTTTCTACTAGGATTTAAGTTTTTGATTTGGTTTTTAAAATTTGAGGAGTTAAAAGGTTTTAATTTGAAGATATTAGTTTTTAGTAGACTCGAGGATTTGTAAAGTTTTTGAATATTTTAAAATTTGAAGAAATTTGTTTTGAATATTTTCAAAGTTTTTTGAAGTTTTGAATTTTAGAGAAATTTTAAAATTTGAATATAGTTAGGATTTGTAAATTTTATTTAGTAGGGAGTTAAAAGGATTACTACATCAAAGGTTTATAAAAAAGAATTTATTATTTGAGAAGATTTTTAAAATTGCCAGTTATTTTAACTTTGGAGTAATAAGGTTTCAAATTTAAAGGAATTGAATCATTGAATTGCAAACTTTGACTACTATAGAAGAAAATATGAAGTTCATAATCAGAAAGAAAATATTGGAAGTTATAAAATTTAGCATAGGTAAATTGATTAAAAAATCTAAGGGTAAGCTAGATATGGCAATACAATTCATCTATAGAGAAGCAATGAATGAAAGTTTTGAGACATTTGAATATTATTTATATTTAAATCTTGTTGAAGCAATTGATAATTCAAAAGATGATATTTCAAAATAGGTGGTATAATGTATATGGCATTACTTTCACTTGAACTTCATAAAGATGCAAAGAAAATACAAAAAGAGTTGATTGAAACTCTAAAAGGAAAAATAAATATTGATCATGATACAATTTTTTATTCTACATATAGTATTGACATTCCAATCTCATCAAATCAAAAAAATTATTATGATGCTCTAAGTGAATATTTTGAGATTACAAGACAATATCAAGATTGCAAGAAAGCATAAATGATAGAAACACATAGACCAAAGATCAAGGATAAAGAAGAACTTGAACAAAATAGTGAAGAATCAAATATTGAAGAACCAAAGAATGAATATGAAGGAGAAATCATAGTGGAACTCAATAGGGAATTTTAAGACGAATCTCAAATAGAGGTTCATGGACAATGCAAGGTCACATGAAGACAAAGATTGAAGACTAAAGTCTTCAATAATCAAATAATGTAATACAAGGGGTATTGGAGTACATTATATTATTTAGTACATGCTAATGTAATCCCATGGTAACTATATGGTATAAATATAATAATGTAATAGATTAGGGTTTGTGTTTATAGTTTAGATGAGTGATTTATATTTCCTATTTATGTAAGTGTTTATATGCAGGATATGCACAAGCATCATGTAAGTAAGAGTGCAAGTGTATAATGATAGAATGTGCACAAGTGTCATTATGTAAGTGTGCAAATATGTAATGTGAGGATATGTACAAGTGTCTTGAATTAGGAGTGCATATAAGAGAGTAAGAGTCATGTAGAAGTGTGCAAGTGTCATAGAGTTAAAGTATGCACGTATGAAGAGACTAAAGAGTCTAATATACAAGTGACAAGATAAGAAGCCAAAAGGACAAGAAGGGGAAAGGTTGAAACTCATGGATATGTAAGGAGTGCAATAGACAAGTATTGAAGAGTCAAATTTCTATGTCTATATTATGAAGACAAATATCTATACAATGTAAGTGGAAAAAGGGTCTATAGAAATCACCATAACAAGCATTGGTAATAAAGCTTGCATACAGGTTGTTGGCAAAAACCAAGCCACTGATAAGAAGATTGTTGTTGCCAAAATCTTGGCCCTTACTATGGAGAATGCCTCTCTTGTCTTGTCTTTCAAACCCCACCCTCCTGGCCTCGAATCGGATCTAACAAAACTTTTCAATATTTCCAATTTCTCTGCCACACCCCGTACTTCTGTTTACAGGTATGTCATCAAGTGGGTCTTACCTCCTACTGGGTGGCACAAGCTTAATTTTGATGGTGCGGCCAAAGGCAACCTAGGAGCGGCTGGCAAAGGAGGAATTCTCAAAAATCATAGAGGATAAATAATTTTGGCCTTTGCCCAGAACCTAGGAATTCAATCTAACAATATGACAAAGGCTCGAGATCTACTCCAAAGCTTGATCCTCTTGGAAGGCTTGACCATCAATAAACTTATCATAGAAGGAGACTCACTGCACTGTATCAACTGGCTCAATGGGACTTATGTGCCTCCCTGGGCCCTTGTTTCGATCTTCCAAGAATGCAAGGCACTAATTGGCATTTACCCAAAATTAGTCATTAAGCATCAATACCGAGAAGGAAACAAAGCTGTGGACTGGCTTGCTAACAAGGGAGTTGGTGAATCTGACATTCATGTTTGGAGAGACTCCTTTCCCATTGGCCTAAGGGACGCTTCTATAAGTGCCAATGTCTGCACAATGTGAGTGGTTGGTAGGGGACCAGGTTTGTTTGCTCATGGAACTGGTCAAGTTTTCGTGTCTTTTCTTCCTTCTTCTCCCCCTTCGGCCGTGTTTTGGCAACTTTTCATGATATCGTGACACCTTTCACCGTTGGTCATGAAATTTTAGCATGTCGCGATATCGCGACATCCCTTTTCCCTCTGGCCATGAGGTTGCTACATGTCGTGATATCACGACACTTTTTTCTCCTTCGAACACGGTCTTGCAACTTGTCGATATATCGCGACAATTTTTCTCTCCGACCACGATTTTACAACATATTGCGATATCACGACACTTTTTCTCTTCAACCGCGATTTTGCAACATGTCGCGATATCGCGACACTTTTCCTCTTTGGTCGCGTTTTTGCAACATGTCGCGATATCGCGACACTTTTTCTCTTCGGGTGCATTTTTGCAACTTGTCATGATATCGTGACACTTTTTCTCTTCGGGCGCGTTCTTGCAACATGTCACGATTTTACGATACTTTTTCTCTTCGGTTGCGGTCTTCCATCTTGTCACGATATCGTGACACTTTTTCTCTTTGGCAGCGGTCTTCCATCTTGTCACGATATCGCGACACTTTTTCTCTTTGGGCATGCTCTTGCAACATGTCGCGATATCGTGACACTTTTTCTCTTCGACTGCGGTCTTCCATCTTGTCACGATATTGCGACACTTTTTCTCTTTAGCAGCGGTCTTTCATCTTGTCGTGATATCGCAACACTTTTTCTCTTCGGCTGCGGTCTTCCATCTTGTCGCGATATCGCGATACCCTTTCTCTTTGGCAGCGATCTTCCATAATGTCATGATATCGCGACACTCTTTCTCTTTGGCTGTGGTCTTCCATCATGTCGTGATTTCGTGACACCCTTTCTCTTTGGTAGCGGTCTTCCATAAATGTCGCGATATCATGACACTTTTTCTCTTCGACTACAGTCTTCCATCTTGTCACGATTTCATGACACTTCTTCTCTTTGGCAGCGGTCTTACTTCTTGTCGCAATTTCACGACACCTTTTCTGCCCAGTTGCGGTTTTGCATCATGTCACAATTTCGTGACTCTTCTTCTCTTCTAGATCCAACCTCGCAACATGTCCAATATCGCGACACTTCCTTTCTTCTGGCAGCAACCTTGCAACATGTCGCGATATCGTGACACCTTCCCTCCTTCGGCTTTGATGGTGCTTCTTGTCGTGATTTCATGACATCCCTTCTTCTCTTGGCTGCAACGGTGCAACTTGTCATGATTTCGTGACATCACCAAACTGGTCGCGATTTCGTGACACCTTTCCTCGTGTGGAGGTTTGCTCGCTCTTTGATCTTTAGTTCTTGGACCACCTCGGTCGATCTAAAATTCATGTAAATCCTCTTGTACAAGGTTCAGGGACCTTTCAACACCCTTTCAACCAATCAAAAAAAATAAAGCTTGCATACAAATTTTGAGCAATATTATTGTAAGTATTCTTCATACTTGTACATGAATAATTTTGGTCATTTACATTCATATTTTATATTATAGTGAATGTCATTGTATTATATTGGCCAGTTTATATATATTTTATTGCTCATATATTTAATTCTACTCTTATTATTGATATTGAGACCTAAGATATGGTGGCTTAATTATATTGGATCTTGAGACAGTTTGGCTTAAAATCCAACAAAAATCTTGAAAGTTATTACTTGCAACACAAGATCCCATTCATCTCCATAATGTATAATATTTTCCTCCCCTTCTTTGTCAAGGTTTACTTGTATCATCTTGGGTCCCTCATACTTCACAATATTTGGTTCTTTTGTTGCTTTGAGTACAACAATCATATGAGTCAGTTTGTCTTCAATGATTGCATCTCTTATTATGTACTCCATGAATGTTTTGGAAACATCCACTTCTTTTATTCATCCTTATTTGTCATGATATTCCTTCGACTACTTTTATTGACTTCTTACATGACTTTTTTTCTTTCATCCTAGTTCTCTCTTCTGTGTGGATACAAAAACAATGTGGCATGGAAACATTGTAATATTTCATTTGCCAATGGAAAAATCCTTGTCTTTCACATAAGCTTCAAGTTCCAACACTCCATCTAGCTCATATCCACTTTCTTTGTTTGATGACAAGCTTCTTGATTTTTAAGAATTTGCTATATCTTGACTCACATACTAATTATTCAAATTTATCATATATTTTTGTTGGCCCTTCTTGAAGGTGATGTGTTATTTCTCCTGATTATGATTCACTTCGACCATTCTTAGCCATCCACATCCTAGAAATGCATTGTAAGCTAGTTTTTGCATAGTGATTACCACAAAATATAGGATAAAATCTTGAATTACTATCTATAATTTATAATTTGTCAATACACCTTCATCTCTATTCTATACTGATCTACTCTATGCAAATAAAAATTTGGAGACCATAGAAATGGTGCCCTAATATCTTTTCAAGTATTTTTGGCATGACATTCACACTAGATCCTACATCAATAATTGATTGTATTAGCTTCTAATCCAATAATTCCATGTCAATCAAATTTGGCTTCTTTCCTTTCTTAATCATCAATACCTTAGGATTAATAAATTGGTCTTGCTTAATTTTCATGACTTCTTGTAGCTCCTCTACCTTCTTTACTTGTGTAATTTCTTCTATCTTTGCATATAAATTGGGTATGGAACCAAGTAAACTAGACTCTTTCACATCAATTATTGTGTTTAATACTTGTTTTTCCAATTTATTTTTTGATGATTGATTACTTGATGTTTCGTCAAGTTTCTTCAATGTCTTTTCATGGAGTAGTCTATCTTGTTTTGTTTTCTCCAATTCTTCTTCTATCATTTCATGTTTTGCTTGCCATCACTCCTTTTCCTTGGTAGGATTAGGATGTTGTTTAACCTTCCTTGCTTGAGCCCTTGTTACTACCAACACCTACTTTAATTTCTCATATTGGTTTATAGATTTACCTCTATCAATCAAATTGATATTTTGAGTTCCACTAGCACTCACTTTATTTGGCCAATTAATTTCATTGTGGTTGCTTGGTCTGCACCATCTATACATGTGCATTATGTTATTACCATTTGTTCCTCCTATTTGTGGGTCAGTAGAATTCTTTGTAAAATGTTCCCATTCCTAGAAATTTTGACACTCAATGACTAGTCTCCCATCCAAATTATACTGTAATCAACTTTCTCCTCCTTGTCAATTATTTTTTTGGTAATGTCAATCCACCATGATAATTATTCTAATAACCATCAATAGTCGCACCTTACACATTCTTTGATCTATTTATATTTTTTTCTTCTTTTTGCGTCATCATGGTGTGATGTCTTGTTCCTTTTAAATTCAATGAATATTTTTGTGATAGCATGCCCCAACACTTCACATATATTATAGTACGTATTCTTGGGACATGTTACATTTGTGTGCTCTTATATCTTACAATATGAGCAACATATCTTCTTTTCTTTTCACCCTTCACTTCATTAATCATTCTCTCAAAATATTTTATCATTTATTGGATTGCCAATGAATGTCTTCCTTATCACTATCTAAACTTCACTTTTATAGTGACCTCCAATACTGATTGTTATTTATTTTACTTCACTTTTGAAGTTCCATGCTCATTCATAAGATTCATCATATGTTTAGCATGGAATAATTTTCCTATTCTTCTTGTATTTTATTAGTAACCCATTGGTAAACCACCTTTTTACCATACCATCTAGTGGTTTTAATTCTATCTTATCTATCAATTGCTTTAATTGACAATTATAGGTTTTGATATCTTCATCTTTCCTCTACTTAGTGGAGTATATTTTTGTTATAATTTTGGTATCATATCATAACAGTCTAAACTATTTCTTGAATTCCTTCACTAAATTATCCCACATATTTAAAGGTTGATTTTCTTCCTTCTTTAGATACTAGTCTATTACAATCCCCCATAATGTTGTTGGGAATAATTGCAACCATACCTTTGGGTCTCTTATCCGGTTTTCTTTCCAAATTTTCGTACAAATTTCAATGTGTCATGTCCAATTTTTCTTACCTTATCTATAGGAGATTGATTTTGACTAATAAAAATATAAAAACAAAAGTTCTTTCATGAATTTGAAGAAGCCCAAAAGTTTCTACAGGTCTTGAAGAGTCACCATGATTGTTGGACTTCCTAGAATGTGAAATGAAGTGTTTAGCATCATTTTCTCTCTTGTAAATATAAAATAGAGTATTATAGATGTATAATATTATGGAATAAGTTTTTTAATACTTTTGAGTTCATTTGGAATGCAAAACAACATTCTATTCCATTCATTTTGTGAAAATATGCTTGTTGTCCTTGTTTTTTGAAACCTGCAATCAACTTTCAAAGCTCATAACTTTTTTTTTACAGCTCCATTTTGCATGTGTGATACACTTTTGGAAAGGTATTTTTGTGTAGAATTCACTTCCAAAATTCCATCAATTTTTGAGTAGGTTGGTCCCTAAAATTCAGACTATCGTGTGCTACTACAAAAATTGTTGTAATTTTGTTTTTACTATGTTTTTGATGTACTTTTTGTGCTTTTCCTTTTTAGGTCAAATACTTCATTTGGTATCAGATATTGGTTGGTTTTGGGTTTGAGTTAAATTTATTTCATGGTCATTCTATCATTTGATCAAGTTCTTGGACAAGTTCATTGAATAAAAACTTCATTTGTTGTTGCTTGAGTCTAATAGCCAACTTCAACAACTCATTATCCATTCTATAATTTAACAGGTAATATTATGATTATTAGAGCATAAATATGAGATATTATTAATTTTAAAATATATATTTGAGGTAGTATAGAGGGGTTATGAAGAACTACCTTATTGGAACACATTACAAGGAAATGATAGGACGGCAAAAAATGAAACAAAGAAGAAGAATTCATTAGCCCTCTACCATATTTGGCCTACTCTTGATAAGAGTTTATTTCCATGTATTTTTGCTGCTACATAAGCCAAGGAGGCTTGGAATTATCTTCAAGAGGCTTACCAAGGAAGTGACCAAGTGAGAATGGTAAATTTGCAGACCATGAAGAAAGAGGTTAAAAGTGTGGATGATTATTGTGTTAGAGTGAAGGATGTGGTGAACAAGATGGCAACCCTTGGAGAGACCTTGATGAATGAGGTATTTATGAATAAGTTATTGAGATATATTACCCCTAAATGGAATAGTGTTGCAATAATTTTTTAGGAGATTAAAAATTTATCTGCATTTTAATTTGATTTTCTAGTTGGTTTTGTTATTTCACATGAGGAAAAACTAAGAGAAACCAATAAATAAAATGAGGAGAATGATTTTAATTATAAAAATTTTAAGAATGATGAATTTTTTCCAAGCACATGGAAGAGGAAGAAATAATAATTACTCAAGAGGTAGAGGAGGAAGAGGAAGAGGAGTTGTTGCTAGAAGAGGACATGGAAGGGCTGATAAAAAAAAAAATTGAATGCTACAATTGTCATAAAATGGGCCACATTGCATGATATTGTAGAGTGAAGACCACAAATGGAGATATAAGAGCTCACTATATATGTGAGGATGAATCCACTTAAGATAATTAATTTTTGGCTAGTGATATGGCTGAAAAACTAGTCAAGAAGTTTGGTATCTAGATTTCGGTTGTTCTAATAACATGGCTTGAAAGAAAGAGTTGTTTTCTTATATGAATGATAATTTCAAGACCAAGATCATTCTTGGTAACAATAATTCTTTGTATGTGGTTGCAAAAGATACCATGGAGGTTGGAACAAAAAAAGGTACAAACAAAATTCACGATGTGTACTATGCTCCCAATTTGAAGAATAATTGAGTGTTGGACAACTTGTAGAAATAAATTATAAAGTTGTGTTTGATAACAATGAATGTATTATTTATGATAAAAATAATAGGAACTGTATGGTCAACATTGTTCCTATAATAAAGAACCATATGTTTCCTTTGAATTTTGAAGGAAAATGGAGTATGAACATGGCATATATGGCACTTGAAGATAAGAATTGGCTTTGGCATATCAGAATTGGACACTTGAATTTTTAAAGTCTAGAATTTTTATCTTAAAAATATATGGTAAATGGACTACCTAAGGTTGGAGAGCACAAGGGTGTGTGTAAAGCATGTGTGGCTGGAAAGCATGCAAGGAAGGAGTTTCCAAAAGAAAAAACATGGTGAGCCTCATACCCACTACATACAATACATTTTGATATTTGTGGACCTATGCAAACACAAATTTTGGGTAAGTCTTCATATTTTCTCACATTCATTGATGAATTTTCAAGGAAGTGTTGGGTGTATTTTTTGAAACATAAGGATGAAGCTTTTGGCATGTTCAATATTTTCAAATCATTGGTTGAGAATGAAAGTGGATATAAAATAAAGTGTTTGAGAACTAATCATGGAGGAGAATTTTGTTCAAATGATTTCAATGATTTTTGCAAACAATATGGCATCAAGAGGTAACTCACTACCACCTATACACCACAAAAAAATTGGGTAGCTAAGAGAAAAATAGAACCATTGTAGAAATGACAAGAAGCATGTTGAAGACAAAAGGTTTGAGCAATTCTTATTGGTCTTATGTAGTTGATACAACAATGTACATTCTCAATAGCTTCTCCACAAGAACACTACACAAGAAGACTTCACATGAAGTATGGTATGGCACAAAACCCATTGTAAGACATTTGAGAGTTTTTGGTTGTCTTGCATATGCACATTTGAATGATGAAGTGAGAAAGAATTTGGATCCTAAGAGTGAGCCATGCATTTTTATGGTATATTTTGAAAGAAGTGAGACATATAGACTATATAATCCAAAAAATCATAAGTTCATAGTCTCTAGAGATGTAATTTTTGATGAAGGTGGAGTGTACAGTCATCAAAAATCTGTAGGAAAAATATATGTTGAATAATATAATATAATTGGGAGACAACCTTCAAATGTTCCCTCTACTCCTCCAAGCCCACCTAGCAACCTATCAACAAGTTCAAAGGAGACTACACCAAGTTCAAGAACAAGTAGCTCATCTACAAGTCCCACCAAGAATACAAATAAAGGAAATAGAATACTCAAAGCACATCCAACCAACCAAATGATGGACAAGAAATTTCAAAGGAGGTTAATAAGAAGCCAATTACAAGAGTTAGACCAAGTTGTTTTAAGATTGGAAAATCTCCAAATGTATGGTGATGGTGAAGAAGAACCAAAAGGTGAGTTGGTGAATTAGGATCTATTTTCTAAAGTAAATTTAGAACCTTCCCGTTATGAAGATGCTTGTACTAATAATGTTTGGGTGCAAGCAATGAAAGAAGAAATTAAGTCCATTGAAAAAATGATACTTAGGAACTTGTGGAATTGCCCAAGGACAAGAAGATTTTTGGATCCATGTGGGTCTAAAAAACAAAGTTTGATAGTGATGGAAGAACAAAAATATATAAATCAAGGTTGGTTTCAAAAGGATTCACTCAAATATATGGTGTGGATTATGAAGAAATATTTTCCCTTGTTGCAAGACAAGAGACAATTCAGATGGCTCTTTCATTGATAGCCAATAAATAGTGGAAATTTTATCACATGGATGTGAAAAGTGCAATTCTTGAATGGTTATCTAGATGAGGAGGTTTATGTTCAGCAACCTCAAGTCTTTGAAGTGGAAGGAAATAAAACCGTGTTTACAACTTGAAGAAAGCACTATACGGACTGAAGTATGCACCTAGAGCATGGTACTCAAGAATTTATGGGTACTTTCAATAATGTGGTTTCAAAAAAAGTAAGAATGACCCCACACTCTATTTCAATAATTAAGGTGATGATATTCTTTTTGTGTGTCTATATGTTGATGATATGATCTACATGGAAAGTAGTTAAAATATGATGAATAATTTTAAGCATGTTATGATGAAGTAATTTGATATGAAATATTTAGGACTAATGCAATACTTTCTTGGTGTGGAAGTACATCAAGGTGATGGCAAAATTTTTATTTGTCAATAAAAATATGTAAAATATATGTTGAAGAAATATGGCATAGAAAATTGTAAACCAATTTGGACACCTGTGGCACATGGAGAAGTGTTGTGTAGATATGATGGAGAAGAGAAAGTTGATGAAAATTTATTTAGAAGCATTGTTTGGAGATTAATGTTCCTTACTACAACAATACCTAATATTGCATTTGCAATTTCACTTGTATCAAGGTACATGAATGAACCTTAAAAAACCATATGAGATTAGCCAAAAAATTCTTGAGGTATGTCAAAGTAACCTTTAATTTTGGCATACATTATGATGCTAACAATAAAATGGAGCTTGTTGGATACAATGACTCGGATTGGGGAGGTTGCTTGGATGATAGAAAATCCACTTCTATAAAAAATTTTTCACTTGGTTCAGGTTTTATAATATGGAGCTCAAAGAAGCAAAGTATTTTTGTTTTATCTTCTATAGAGGCATAATATGTTGCAGCTACTACAACAAGTACACAAGCACTTTGGTTAAGAAAGTTACTTGAAGAGATTGGTGAAGTTCAAAATAGTCTAGCAATTTTTTGTAACACAAATGCAATCAATATTGAAAACAATCCAATCCATCATAGTAAAACTAAACATATTTGTTTAAAGGTTCATTTCATAAGAGACATGGTGGAAAATAAGGTTGTAGATTTGAAATATTGCAACACCAAACAATAGCTTGCAGACCTATTTACCAAAGGTGTCAATAAAGAATAATTTTTAATATTGAGAGACAAACTTGTCTCATCACTCAGCATCAAGGGGTAATATGTTGGATATTGATACTAAATAATAAAAAGACAAAACCAAAAATTCTCCCACAAATTTCAAGAATCCCAAAAGTTTCTATAGGCCTTAAAGAGTCATCATGGTTGTTGGACTTCTCAGAATGTGAAATGAAGTGTTTTATCATTTTATCTCTTGTAAATGTAAAATATAGTTTTATAGTTGTAAGAGATTTTGGAAAAATATTTGTAATACTTTTGAGTTCATTTGGAATGAAAAACAACATTCTATTCCATTCATTTTGTGAAAAATATGCTTGTTGTCCCTATTTTTTTGAAACTTGTAGTTAAATTTCAAAGCTCATAACATTTGTTTTACTGCTCTGTTTTGTGTGTATTATACACTGTTGAAAAGGTATTTTATGTAGAATTCACTCCTAAAATTTCATCAAGTTATGAGTATTTTTGGCCCCTTAAATTTATACTATTGTTCACTACTACAATTTTTTGTTGCTGCAATGTTTTTTTGTTGTATTTTTGCTGCAGTTTTTGTGCTCTTTCTTTTTGGCTCAAATTTTTCATTCTTTGATAAAGGGTTGGCAATTTTACTTTCTTTCTTGGTTTAAAATATTTTTCATTAGTTAATAATCTTCTTATTCACTCCTACTTTGTTTTTTTGGTATTTTGGCCTAACACGGTTTCGTTCTTGGTAGTTTTTCTTGTTGTGCTTCTCCTTGTACCTCTTTTCTTGGTACTTCATTATCTCAAGATGCTTATCATCCTTCAAACAACCTTTGTCCTAGTTTAGGTGCACCAACACTTCACAAACTCCTTCATGAATATAAAAATGGTGTATTTTTCCTCCTTACCCAAACATTCTTGCATGGTTACACTAGTGCTTGACTCATGTCCTTTGCACCCCTTGATAAACTCCTACCTGCTTGCTTAGGAATGCTCATCCACCCTTCATCTCCTTGTGCTTGCTCCATGTTGGCATATTAACTTACACAAATATTCTCATTGAATGTTTGATATTACTCTACTTCATTTTCTAGTTGTTAGTAGTAATGTCTATCACCTTTCACTTTCCTACCTCATACGATCTTCCTAAGGATTCCAAAATCGCTCTACTTTTGGTTGTGTAAGTTCTATTCTTGGATGAAATCCTTGGTTAAAAATTCTCATACTTTCCTTTATTGTGCATGCAACCCTGAATCAATTATTCACCTCATTATTCTTCATGTGCACTAATCCTAATGATTCAATCTCTACTAACTCTTACTTTAATTATGTAATGATGCCAAATTTAGCACAATGGTGGGGATTCCCAATGATAAGATAATAATAGGCTAAATTTCAAAAAAACTGTATTCAAGGAGGTTATGGAAACTCATCCTAGATGTTAATATCCATCAAATGGTAGGGCTAACTAGCTCAGATGACACACTCAAGATGATGTCCCTATATGGGATGCTCTAGATGACATCCTCCAACACACAATCTCAAAAAATATATGTTATGATAACATGATGGCATGATGATGTGATGCATATGGTATTCATCAGACAAAAATCACGTATATGATAACCTTACTCCTTACCATGTTGGCTTACTTGGACAATGAACTTCATCTATCGATATTTGTAACTCTTGATGGCGTCTACAACTCTAGTTGTCTATGAATCTCCAACAGATAATCTATCACTATGTAATACCAATCTAACAGTCTAGTCACAAGTTAAACATCAATATACAATCACCCACAATGAAATCATAAAATATATATATTGCATTAATGAGTGTACCACAATGGTATACAATACATAGATTTGTTTATATTTGTGATTCTAGCATATTTGTTTATGCACATCAATACATCTACCCTCAAGAGTCTCACTCTGCTCACTTAGAGATATTATATTTGTTATATCTCTATTTCCACACACGTACGTATATATGCATGGGTCATATTTTTAGCATAGTCCTAATAGTTGGCAACAATAATTTTCAATACACGTCACCTATAACTACTTACCCCATTCCTTAGGTGCAAAACATATATGTCAGATTTATACTATATGCATATTTCCTAACTTATAACAACTTGGCATAATTTTATATTTCATTACATTTTATTAGCATTACATTTCATTTCATTTCCACTTAAACTTAGCTTAATGCCTTATTGCTTAGACATTTCTACAAACACTTTCACTTTTGCTTTTGTTTAGAACTAAAACCTACAATACAAACTTAGAGATGATTTTAAATTTTGGTGATGAAAATTTGTTAATTTTTCATGCCATAGTTTCCAAAAAACAATGACAATCAATCCTCTATATAATGCTTAATGCTTTGGCTTTAAAACAATTAATTGAACAACTCAACCAATGTTGATTAAGCAATCTAATTAGCTCTCATTTTTGAAAGATAGACTTAAATAGCATAAGCATAAGTGCAATAGAGAATTAGATGATATGATTTTCTAGCTTTCACACAAAGCAAACCATAAAGGTAAATAATATCCTCTTCATTGCAAAAATATCACTTAGAAAAAATTTGCTTTGCACTCTTAACCAAGGAATGACGAGGCCTTAAGAAGGCCCTCAAGTAACCAGACATTTTGCTAAGGAAAATTCTTGAAATTATGGAATTTTGATTGCTTCAAAGACTTATTTCCCAACTTGACTAATTATCTACCATCTTTTGATAGATTTCAAACCAACTTATCTTTCCATTAAAAAAAGGGTAAATATTTTAGGTACCCAAGATAAGTATTTAATATTATAATATTGTATTAATATTACAATATTACAATATTATAGTAGATGTAATTATGCCAAATGTATGGATAAGTGGGAGTGGTAGGTAGTTGGGCATTATAAATGTGGGCAAAGACTCATGGAGAGAAGAGGAAGAGAAGAATATTGTAATGTTAGGATCTCATATTGTTATGGTTCCAACATAGCCATGTCGATTATATTTAATTATTAAATATTATTAGCTTAGGGCTCTAGGTGCAATAGTCAGCCTTTAAGCTTTTAGGTTTGATTTTATATATAAATAAGGTAAAATATTCCTTAGTAGGTATCATCAAAGAATTTGGATTATTTCACGTCTTTTGCCAATAAGAGACCTCACCCTCTCAAAGTGACTATGAGAATTTTCCCTCTTCGAGTGGTTGTGGATTTTTTGTGGCATTGATTTGATCGGATTTGTCATTCACATGTTATCTGGATTGGATCTAATATTATTTGCATACTATTAATAACAATTCTATATTGAAGTATTATTGCATATATTAAAATAATTTTTTGGTTTCACAGCTAGTGGTATCATTGCATGATTTCAAAACCAGTGGAAATTAACAAAGATATTTGGAGCCTTAGAAATAAAGCTTTCAATTTTTTACAAAAGAAAAGGTACATTTGATTTCTTGAAATTAATTAGGGTTTTTTAATTATTTGGTACAACTCTCTACTTTATATTAATAATTAAATTAAATTTAATTATTAATAGAGAGAGCAAACATCTCCATTGTCTTTCTATTGCATATTATTCTACATCTCACATTTCATTATTTTGAATTATTAAACACCCACCTTCGACTTCACATTTATTTTTTATTATTATTAAACACCCACCCTCGCTTTCACTTCATATTTATTTTTGAATTATTAAACACCTCTTGAAGTTTTACATTTCATATATTTTTTTAATTATAAAACCCTTTGCTTTCGCATTTCAGTTTTTTAATTATTAAACTCCCCTTGTCATTTGTCTTTCTGTTCTTCTTCATGTGTCTTCATGGTTTCACATTTCATTTATGATTATTATTAAACCCCTCGCTTTCACAAAAAGATATCGCCCAAACCCACCCGCTACCACCCTTTCTCATATTGATCTTATTAATTGAAATTATGCTCTTATTATTAAACCTTTTCTCCCTAATTAATAAAATTTAAATAAACTTTAAAAAAAAGGAAAGGGGAAAAGAAGAAGTAGAAGAGAGAAGTATCAATATTGTCAATTTTTTTATGGAAGTCCTATCATTTGGTGTTAGTCTCTTCAGTTTGATTAAAGAGAATGAATGATCCTACTACTACTACTAGTTGGATACAAGTCAATGGTTGATTACAACATACTGTATTTTTAGAGGATGTGTGTATGAGCAAAAAGAAGCACCAACCTAGAAATATTGGTAAGTTATTGGAATATATTGCATTATTTGGTGCTTTTTAATGTACCATCATGGATACATGTTCATATTAGAAATTTATCTTAGATTAGGATTTAAATATTTGCTTAAAGCAATGTAATAAATGTACAAGTATCATTAGAATATGCAATGATGTAAGTGTGCATGTAGTCCACATGTACATGAGTC
Organism: Wollemia nobilis; assembly: GCA_028583015.1. Lineage (NCBI taxonomy): Eukaryota > Viridiplantae > Streptophyta > Pinopsida > Araucariales > Araucariaceae > Wollemia > Wollemia nobilis. Next base: position 13,136,201 of record JAQPPZ010016409.1, read on the forward strand.
CTAAGAATAGAATAGTGAGGTGTCATAGGAATATGGAAGGCCAAGAGTCATGTCTCACTATAAATAGGCCTTCTTAGAGTAGAAGAGTGAGAGGATTTTGGAGTGCATAAGGTGTTGGAATATGTAATGCAACATTGTGTAAATTATTTTTAGACTAAAATATAAATTCTAAAGAATAATATTTGAATTAGAATATAATTTTATCTTATGTAAAATATTCCCACCCAATTAATAAATAAATTACGGGTGCTAGGAATATTTAATTTCTTGGGAAAAAGTTATTTTCCTTTTCTAGCAAATATTAGAAAGTAACTAATCACTTTCTAATATTTGATATATGTCACTTATCACATATCTCAAAGATTAGATTGAGAAAGTAACTAAAGCACTTTCTAATATTTGATAGATTGTGATAATATTATATTGTGATAAGATTTAGGGTTGTAGTAGAAAAGCTTCTCTTTAAATAGGGGTGTTTTCTACTACATATTATCATATCTTGTCATATTGACTTGTGTTGTAGTTTATGTTGATACATATTGTTGCATAACATTGAATCATTCTTGTATTGTTGAATCATTGAGTAATATAGTGAGCTTCATAGTGGATGTTTCCCTTCTTCATTTGAAGTAGGGTTTTACCACTCAATATTTGTGTTGTGGATTTACCTCTTTTATGTGTGATTGATCTTGTGGAGCATTCTTCGATCTTGGGGAGACTTTGCTTGTCTCACATTTGGTATCAGAGCGGTTGGGATCTTCATCAAGTGTCTTCAATCCTTTGAGGTGAAAAACTCATTAAGGTATGTATATATATATATAGATATATATATTTTAATGCATGCATTTGATATTTGAGTATTTTATGCATTTGATATTTGGGTAAACTTATTTTACAAATTTGCCATTAGGGTTTATAGATTTATTATGTTTTTAGATCTAGTTGTTAGATCTTTTGCAAACAATATTTTCATTTTAAATCTATAAAAAAAAAAAAAATTGGCATTAAGCTTTTGCTGGAAAGGTTTTTGGAGCCAAACGGACCCCATGGTTGCGTCCGAAAGACCCAAAAACCCCTATTTCCATATATAGTCATTTTTTTATTTATTTAAAAAAAAAATAGTCATATATATATATATATATATATATATATATATATATATATATATATATATATATATATATATATATAAATAAAAAACAGTTTTGTTTTTTTGAAAATATTTTGCTTTATAAAAATCTTTAAACTTTTTCATGCCATTTTTTTTATTAATAAAATAAATTTTATTAATTTAATTGCATTTTTTTAAGCAAATTTTTGTATTAAAAATTATTATTATTCTCTTTAAAATGCAATATTTGTTTGTCTCACATTAACAATGGTTGTTTGTGAGTTTGCTTGTTTTGCAAGGTTATCTAAGTATGTTTTGGAGTATACAAGGCAATTTTTGATCAACTTTTTCACTATTTTCCCCTATTTTTATTAATTTCTTCTAATCTCTCTCCAGTATTTGTTTGAGCCATACTGTAAATTAATGTAACTTGTATCTCTCATTATAAAAGTAAAAGAGAATGAAAGTGAGAGTGAGAGAGAGAGAAAGAGAGAGAGTGTGTATTTGTGTTTTCCTTTGTATCTCCACTATCTCTTGTTCATCTTTCTTACATTTTGCATCTCAACTAATCTAACTATTAACTTGCTACTAAACAATCTACTAACCAACTAACTTGCAATTTACTAATTTTCATATTAATAAAGAAGGTTAAAAATGAATCAACTTCCTAACCACAACTTTAGTATTTGATTAAAATTTACTTAATCTTGCAACACAGTTTATATTTGCTAAACACCTATTGAATCCAAAAGAATTCACTCTATTGGTAGCAAGTCCTTTTCAGGTCCTCGTACCCGTACCCTTTTGGGTAGCTTGGTTGACCTTGGGTGAGATGAATTGGCAATTCATTAGGCTATAGCAAAACCTTAAAATGAACACTAACTTACTACCTTATTGACTATCTAACATTTAACAAATGTTTTATGGTTCAATTCAAGTTAGTTTATTTTGTTGCAAGATGATTTTTATGGTTAGTTACCTTCTTATTGCAAGTTAATAAATTGTAAGTTGATCTTGGTTTATTTCATTTATTCAATTGCAATATGGTTATAGTTGTTTATTGCAAGTGGTTATAGTAGTTCATGATGATGTTGATTATCTTTCATGATGATGCTTATCTCTCTTAATAATGTTTAACTTTGATTATCTTTCATGATGTTTTATCTTTGATGATTGAAAAGTAGATTACTTGACAGTTATGTTTTTTTTATATATTCAAGTATGTTTATCTACTTTCTTATTGCATCATTTATTTACTTTGTCAATGCATCTTATGTTTTGATTATGTTCACTTTCTAGAATGGTTGATCATGGAATCTCCTTCACACCTAAGCACATCCTTGATGGATCAAATTTTGGAATATGGGAACCAAGGATGAGGGCTGAATTTCAAGCAATAAAGTTATGGCCCATTGTGAATGGATATGAAGCAATCCCAACCCAAGCAAGGGCACTTGAGACATACAACAACAAGAGTCACCTTGCACTTTCCATGATTATCAATAGTGTGAGTGATGAGATATTGCTCACTATAATCCATTGTGAGCATGCTAAAGATGCATATGATTTGCTAAAACAAGTCCATCTAGGGTCCAACACATCAAGGAAATTCACTTTACTATCCAAAATTCTTAGCACTATGCAAGGTGAAGAAGAAAGTACCTTGATCTTCCTCTCAAATATGAAAGACATGAGAACTCAACTATTGGCTTGTAATTGTGATCGAATAAGTGAGAAGCTCTTAAGATTTATCATTTTGAGGAACTTGTCAAGCAAGTTCAAGAAATTTTTCACCATTATTGAGACTAGGCTAGAGCAAGAAGAGGGTGGCATTCCTCTCAACACTCTTTCACAATTATTTATTCACCATGAAGAGTCTCTTAATCAAGACAAAGTGAATGGTCAATTTGTCAAGGAGAAGAATGTTGCATGAGTGCCACTAAAGATTCCTTCAAGAAGAAATACAAGGAAAGGAAAATTAAAATTTTCAACCCAACAAGCCTAGAGTTGATTTCACTTGCAATTCGTACCCTCATGAAGAAAATTGGCTTTGAGCAATTTGGTCCTTCACGTTTGCTCTCCGATAATCAATCAGCTATTGCATTGGCTAAAAATATTGTAATTCATCAAAGGACAAATCATGTTGAAATCCAAGCCCATTTTGTCAGCGAGAAGGTATTGGATGGGACTACTTAGTTGGATTATTTCCCATCATCTTCTAATTCTGCTGATTTTTTCACCAAACCTCTTCCCAAGGAGTAATTTTGTAATCTGAGGGACTCACTTGATTTGGTGAAGTTGTCCTCAAGGGGGAATGAAGTGTAGTTACACTTGTGTGATGACAACTTCATCCTTATGAGGTGTTTTGTGCTATATATATGAGTTGATCTTTGGTGGTATAATTGCTTTTTGCATCTCTTTTGAACATGGTACTTTTTTTTTTGCCTTGTGCAACTTTTTTACATATTACTTTGTAGATGGCACTGTACAATTATGGTAAATGATGCAATTGCTTTATGCGACTCTTTTACATGGTACTTTCTTGTTGCCTTGTGCAACTTTGTACATGTTTTTTTATGTAGTTGGCATTATGCAATTGGTTTATCATGGTACTTTTTTGTTAGCCTTGTGCTACTTTTGTACATGGTACTTTAGAGTTTGCATTTTCATGGTACTCCTTGTTTGCTTTATGTAACTTTGTACATGATATTTTTTTATCAACTATATAGCACGTGACTATAAGTACGGCTTGACATTTTTTTGTGATGACTTATAGTTCACTATTTGTTATATTAGTTTTGTTATCATATTTGGATATTCATATATGATGTGGTGAATATATTTATGATGATGTATCTAACTGATCTTATGTTGAGCTGCTTGTAGCTTGTAGGTACTTCCGTTTAGGATTTTTTAGGCTTACTGAAGACACCCTTGTGATGATTTCTTCTTGTAATTTGCAACCACTTATGGTTGATGGATGGCTTTGTAAGCTGCTTGTATCTTAAGCTACTCTGTTGGGGGCTTGTAGTCTCATTTTGTCCCATTTTGTATTGGTGCCTTATTGTAGACCATTCTTGGTCATAGAAGCTCATTGTAACTATATTTCTCATTTGATTCTCATCCCCGTTTGTATATTTAAGGGTAGAATGTTTATTTATTTCATAATTCCTTTCCCCAATATTGCATTAAGGGGGAGTGTTGGAATATGTAATGCAACATTGTGTAAATTATTCTTAGACTAAAATATAAAGTCTAAAGAATAATATTTGAATTAGAATATAATTCTATATTATGTAAAATATTCCCACCCAATTAATAAATAAATTAATAGTGCTAGGAATATTTATTTTCTTGAGAAAAAGTCATTTTCCTTTTCTAGCAAATATTAGAAAGTAACTAATCACTTTCTAATATTTGATAGATGCCACTTATCACATATCTCAAAGATTCGATTGTGATAAAATTAGAAAGTAACTAAAGCACTTTCTAATATTTGATAGATTGTAATAAGATTATATTGTGATAAGATTTAGGATTGAAGTAGAAAATATTCTCTTTAAATAGGGGTGTTTTCTACTACATATTATCATATCTTGTCATATTGACTTGTGTTGTAGTTTATGTTGATGTATATTGTTGCATAACATTGAATTATTCTTGTACTTTTGAATCATTGAGTAATATAATGAGCTTCATAGTGGATGTTTCCCTTCTTCATTTGAAGTAGGGTTTTACCACTCAATATTTATGTTGTGGGTTTACCTCTTTTATGTGTGATTGATCTTGTGGAACATTCTTCAATCTTGGGGAGACTTTTCTTGTCTCACATTGGAATATGCAATGATGTAATAAATATAACTTGTATCTCTCATAATAAAAGTAAAAGAGAATGAAAGTGAGAGAGAGAAAGAGAGAGAGAGATAGTGTGTGTGTGTGTGTGTGTGTGTATTTGTGTTTTGCCTATTCTGCATCTCAACTAATATAACTACTAACTTACTAACTTGCTACTAAACAATCTACTAACCAACTAACTTGCAATTTACTAATTTTCATATTAATCAAGAAGGTTAAAAATGAATCAACCTACTAACCACAACTTTAGTATTTGATTAAAATTTACTTAATCTTGCAACACAATTTATATTTGCTAAACACCTATTGAATCCAAAATAATATGCTCTATCGGTAGCAAGTCCTTTTCGGGTCCTCATACCCGTACTCTTTTGGGTAGCTTGGTTGACCTTGGGTGAGATGAATTGGAAATTCATTAGGCTATAGCAAAACCTTAAAATGAACATTAACTTACTAACTTATTGACTATCTAACATTTAACAAATATTTTATGGTTCAATTCAAGTTAGTTTATTTTGTTGCAAGATGATTGTTATAGTTAGTTACCTTCTTATTGCAAGTTAATCTATTGCAAGTTGATCTTGGTTTATTTTATTTATTCAATTGCAATATGGTTATAGTTGTTTATTGCAATATGGTTATAGTAGTTTATGATTATGTTGATTATCTTTCATGATGATGCTTATCTCTCTTGATAATGCTTAATTTTGATTATCTTTCAGGATGTTTATCTTTCATGATGATTATCTTTGATGATTGAAAAGTAGATTACTTGAAAGTTATGTTTTTTTTATATGCAAGTATGTTTATCTACTTTCTTATTGCATCATTTATTTCCTTTTTCAATGCATCTTATGTTTTTATTATGTTCACTTTCTATAATGGCTGATCATGGAATCTCCTTCACACCTAAGCACATCCTTGATAGATCAAATTTTGGAATATGGGAACCAAGGATGAAATGTGCAATGATGTAAATGTGCATGTAGTCCACATGTACATGAGTCCTAAGAATAGAATAGTGAGGTGTCATAGGAATATGGAAGGCCAAGAGTCATGTCTCACTATAAATAGGCCTTCTTAGAGTAGAAGAGAGAGAGGATTTTGGAGTGCATAGGGTAGAGTAGTAGTAGATACAATGTAGAGCATTTTTGCAATATGGAGTGTTAGAGACCTCCATTGCATAGCATTGTATATTTTCGTGAGCTTTCATTAATGGCTATTGCATGAGTATTTTCTAAATTTTCTTATCATATTTACATGCTTATTAGTTAGCCATTATCATAGTTATAATATTGCTTGCTTATTTCATTACTTGTGGTTGCATTTCCTTTAAGTTTATAGCATCAAAAGCTAATAGTGGTATCAGAGCACTAGGTTGATTGATAGGAAATAGAGAGAGCCACAAGAGAGATTGAGAGGAGATAGAAAATCTCATTTTTAGAATTTTTGAGATTGCTATTTGGCTAGAGTCTTTCCATAGAGTTGCAAAAAAACTTGTGAAGACTAGGACTCAACATTGATTCCACTAGATTGACAAATCAACTAGTGAAGGTTCATTTTCTCTATTCAAATAAATTTCTAGTATCATTTCCTAATACTTTGTTGCAAAAAAAAGGAGATTCAAAGAAATTTGGGAAGCTTCCTACAAGAGCTAGGAAGAATATCTTCTTTGGAATCAATCCAATACCTGAAGCAACAAGTTGGAGATTGAAGATTTGGAGGCCTAAGGAAAAAGGTCCCATTGCAAGATTTGTAGATTGAAGACTCCAAGTTGGAGATTGAGAAAATATCTAGAGGCCAAAGAAGCCACATTGAAGACTGCAAATCAAGGAGGAGGTCCTAGAAAGAAGACCCCATTGAAGGAAGAAGAGACTCAAGGAAAAGAGTCTTGAAGAATATTGGAGATTGGAGATCTCCATTGAATATTGAAGACTTCAGATTGAAGAAGAAGACCCAAAGGAGGTCTCATTGAAGAACTTCCATATTTGGAAGATTGAAGATAGAGAAGGACTAGCAAAGGTCCTATTGTAGATTTTAGAAGCAACAGATTTCAGAGATCCAAGAAAGAGATCTCATTGCAAAACTTCCATAGTTGAAGATAGAAGAGATCAAGGAAGGTCTCATTGAAGTTTTGAAGACTAGAAGAGAAGCTGCAGAATTTGAAGGCCCTAGGAGAAGGCCTCAAGCTACTTGAAAGGAGAAACAAGGAGAAGGCTAGGAAAGCCTCATTGAAGGAGACTAGGAGAAGACCATTGGAGGATATTTTAGGAGAACTCATTAGAGAAGAATTTGGGATAATTATCACCATCCAACAACAAGCCCAAAGAAGAAGGATTTGGCAAGAAGTTTGCCAAATTTTGGAGGAGATTACTAAAGACCTCAAGACATTCAGATTCTTGAGAAAGAGAGGCCAAGATTGAAGTCAGATTTCAATAAGGAGAAAGGAGCTAGAAGAAACCACCAAACCTAAGAGGTTTGAAGATTACCTTTGAAGGATTTGAAGGCTTACTTGAAGAAGGAGGTTTGCTGATTTTATAGCAAAAAATTGAAGGTTTCTTGAAGAAAAATCTCAGTTATGATTTGGAGGAGTTTCCTACCAAATTTGTGAGATTCAAGGATAGCATTTCGGAGGAGAAATTGACTACTTTACAATCTAAAAATTTCAGATTTGAGGACAGCAAGAAAGCAGCAATTTGGGCAGCATTAATAGCTACTAAGTTTCATATTTTTAGGGTGTATCCTAAAGGAGAGTTGAAGCCACCAAACTACATTTTTAGGCAGCAAGTTAGAGGAGTTTCAAAGCTGAAAATTGGTGAGTTAAAGAGCTATTTTTGGACAGCAAGGAAGAGCTGCAAATTCATCAAGAATAGGGCAGCATTTAGGTGATCCAAATCACCAAGAAATCCATCTACAAATAAAGGTTAAAAAGGTATGCAACTTAGGTGCAAAAGGTTCATTAATTGAACATCCATATTTGAGTTATTATTAAGTTTATTAAGCACCAAATTTCAAGGATTAAAGTTGCAAGAGAAGGTTTCTAGTTTAAGTCTTCAAGGAAGTGCAGAAGATAGTTTCTACAAGATTTAAAACCTGCACATAAGAAATAGGAGTTAGATATATTTCAAGAGAAATAAAAATATCAACATCCTACTATCTATTAAAGAAAAGAAGACATTATTCTAAAAGTATAGATTGCACATCCTATAGTGCAAAGTAGTGTCATTCAAAAGGTATACTATCAACCTAATTAAAAGGCTTGGAATCATCATTGAAAGTTAACCAAGCTAGGAGAAATAGTAGAAAGTTGCCAAGGAGAAGAAGGCAACATTGAAACCCCTTTTTAGTGAAAGGAAGGGTGCCAGTTTAAAGTACAAGGGGGTAAGCACTTAAATCAGTGCATCTTAAGATTTCAAGAGCACCACATTAGAGCCATCAAATAGAGCTCTAAGGTTTAGTATCTCCAAGGTGAAAAGGAGACATCTTGGACATCATCAAACCTACACATTTACAATCAAGCAAATCAGATATTTCTTGGAGAAGAAGTCAATAAAAAAGGTGAAAGCAAAATATTGATTTTAAGACTTCTCAAGTTACATATTCATCTAAGGACTATTGAGCTAAAGCAAGAGAACTCAATAGCAAAACTAAAGTCATCAAAGTAGGTAAGTCCAACATTCAAAAGCCTTTGGTGAAGGTAAGGTAAGGTACATCTAGCATTCAAGATCCTTTGGTGAAGGTAAGATAAAGAGGTACAATGAAGTCTACCCCAAGCAACATAATTGAAAGGTGCATCTTCCAATAGAGAAAGCATCATTGGCACTAAGACTTAGTCTCCATTCTACCCTCACAATAACATCGACTTGCACGAAGGCAAGCATTCTCATTCGAGCCATGTAAACAATGTTGAAGACCTTTACAGGGTGTAAGGAAAATCTAGCAAGCTTGCACCACCAAAGAGAGGAGAAGACACATCAGATTGCAATGCTGAGTCATCAAGATTACACTAGTTTCATAAGGAAAAGAAGGAGAAGTAGTACACTACCTGAATCTACCCTACAAGCCACAACATATACTTAGTTGGCACCTAAAAGAAGCATTGGAGAACAAGGAATATTTGCACCCTCATAACACCATCTAGAAGCTAGAAGGATTACCATCAAATCAATTGAAACCTCTACCATTGAAGGAGGAGAAAATATTCTTGAAGCATTGAGTAGCTTCAAGAAGTGCAGTGAGCGAGCATTGAATAGCTTCTAAGAAAAAGGTTAGAACAATATTAGGGTGTAGTGGTTGAAGAGCATCCACCACATGGAGAAGATACCTCATGTCATTGGGGTAAGAAAAAGGAGAAGACACCTCATGTTTGAAGATACCTCAAGCATATCTTCATTAATAGTAAATAGGTTACATACACTCAAGCATATAACACTCTCAAGAAGTGTTAGAGAATACCTCAAATACATTGAAGAAAGAAGTAAGATTCTTGGTACCACTTGGCATAGGCATTGGAAGAGAAAGGTGTTGTAGAGATATTATCAAAGAGGTTGAAGACCCTAAGTGCCACTTGGCACTATCTACCTTGCATATCAGTTAGAATCAAGAGGAGAAGCACATCAAAGAAGCACATATATAGCACATGAGTTGGAGAAAATATTAAAAGAGAGAGCAAGGTAACACGTATTAGAGGAAGGTAGCATGTAAGTCAAAGCAAAGAGGAGCACGTAAAGTATTTACATAGAGGAGAAAGGAGTCAAAGACCAGAGCGTATTGATAAGAAGGAATTAATGCAGTCAACCACCATTAATGCACAAGAAACCATGTTGATTGCAGGTCTATCCCAAGGCAAAATACAGTGATATTGCACATAATAGTTGGTGCTTGGAAGGTAAGATTTATCCTCATAAACATTGCAAAGTTCAAAGGTGAAATTAAGGCATATATTAAAGTTGATATCAACCAAGTTTTATACTCTAGGGTTATTTAAATAGTAGGAGTAATAAGGTGTTAAAAAGATACCCTAGAAAGTATATTGAATGCCTTAAGAAAGGAGTAGAAAATAGAAGCATTAAAACCATTACTATTATTGCTTTGAATATTTGCAAATCATTAAACAAGGATACATAAGGTTCCTTACAAATTGAAGTGAAGTTTAATTTGCAAATACATAGTTTTTCTAAATTTCTAAACTAGGGAGATATAAGGAATCCTACATCAAATTGAAATTATAGAAATTTAGAAACTACATTATTCAAAGATTGAAGGAAGCCAAACTCTAAAATTGCTTAAAAGTTGGAAGATTATTTTTATTAGTCTCATATACAAATTGAAGAGACATAGAGAATCCAACTTAAATATCTTAAAGATATTGAGAGTCTTATCCATTGAAATTACATCTTTAAGCTTTCTACAAGGGGAAATAAAACATTGATTTAAAGTGATAGGAGTTGAACATTATATTAAACTTGTCATCTAAACACTAGGGAGACAAAAGGGATTCAACTCAAAGCAAAACCTAGAAAGCTAAGTCTACTATCAAAAACTATATTCAAAATAGTTGGAAAAGATAAGGTATTCTACAAACTCTAAAATTGAAAGGATATTATCAGATACTAAGGAAGTCAACCTCAAGGGTTTAGAGTTTTTTAAATTCTACCAAAGTTTTTTAACAAAAGGTTTACTAAAAAAAACTATGGAAAGGCTTATTAAGTATATAGGATTCAAGGACTCAAAATGGTTCAGAGACATACTTGATTCTAAAAATGATCCTAAGAAAAATGCAATTAGAAGAGAAGAACCAATATAGCTAGAAAAGAGTTTTGAGAACCCACAAACAAATAGGTTGACAAAAGTAGGTTCTGTAGAGATATCTTCTAATGATATGATGAAAGGAATTGATGACAACTATATCAAAAACCATATTCAAAATATAGAAAAGAGTATTGATCAGAAATATGACATACAATTTTATAAAAGAAGTAAATATGGAATAGCTTCAATTGTACATAGATGGTTTGACTACTTCATCAAAGAAATAGATGAACATGATTCTCCTAAAACAAGTAATAAAGAAGTTGGGATACCATTACTATGCACTTATTGCAACAAATTTGGTCATGAGAAAGCAAACTGTTGGAGTTTCCATCCATGTAAATATTATGGAGGAAAATATCATTCATCTTTCTTCTATTACTATAAAGACAAGTACTACAAAATATTTGAAGAAATATTGATATTCAGATTAGATTGTTTCTTTCAAGTTCTTATTTTAGAAGCATCCACTAACAATGAATTCAAGCTTGAAATTTTTGAAGATCAAGGAGACAGGTCATTCAAAAGACCAAAGGAAAGAAAAGGAAGCAATTATGATCCACTTATGACTTGCAAGATTATAATATCCTTAGTTCATCAAGGATACCTAGAAGACTTCAAGGTCAATGATTCTACCAAACACTTTGAAATACCAAAGAACAGTGGAATGAAGAAGACATGGAAAGACAACATGAAGACTAAAGCAGAAGAAGAAGAAGGACCAGTTCAAACTAAAGAGTACTTGAAATATGAAGATCCATATTGAAGACTAAAGTCTTCAATACCCAAATAATGTAATATAGGGGGGTGTTGGAATATATTACATTATTTGGTACTTGCTTATGTACCATCATGGGTACATGTTTAGATTAGGAGTTTATCTTAGATTAGGATTTAAGTATTTGCTTAAAGCAATGTAATAAATGCACAAGTATCATTAGAATGTGCAATGATGTAAATGTGCATGTAGTCCACATGTACATGAGTCCTAAGAATAGAATAGTGAGGTGTCATAGGAATATGGAAGGCCAAGAGTCATGTCTCACTATAAATAGGCCTTCTTAGAGTAGAAGAGAGAGAGGATTTTGGAGTGCATAGGGTAGAGTAGTAGTAGATACAATGTAGAGAATTTTTGCAATATGGAGTGTTAGAGACCTCCATTGCATAGCATTGTATATTTTCATGAGCTTTCATTAATGGCTATTTCATGAGTATTTTTAGAATTTTCTTATCATATTTACATGCTTATTAGTTAGCCATTATCATAGTTATAATATTGCTTGCTTATTTCATTACTTGTGGTTGCATTTCCTTTAATTTTATAGCATCAAAATCTAACATAAGCATCATAACACTCCCATTAATATCAATAGTTTTAACCAACATCTTCTTTCTTCCTTAAGTGTTATGGCTTCACCTCCATCCAACACATCTGGTTCTTCTCCTCCTTCCACCATCTCTACCTTCGCTACCATTCCAAGTCATGTTCCTCTTCCTAGTACTATTGACCTTGGTTTGCATCATTATATTTTGCAACAAGAACAAAAAGTTGATCAAATTATTGATATTTTGGATAAATTAAGGGAAATCTAGTTCCATCCACTACTACACCTTCGCTTATTCAAGGGTCACAACAAAATATCATGTCCCAACCTATAACCATTCATAAAGCACAAAATAATTATGTTCTTCCACAACAACCACCTAGTCATAATCCTCTAAATTTTTATTCTTATGACCTAGGATTTACCTCTAATATAGACTCTTTGATAGGCAGTGCTTATATCTTCCTTGAATGACATCATGATGTTTTTCCTCGCATTGGCATGCCCACCTTTGAAGGTGATGATCCTTGAGGATGGTTGGACAAAATAGAAGACCTTATCCATTTGTACCATGTTCTTGAAATAGGTCGTTTCACATTAGCAGCTTCTAAGTTAGGTATGAAATCTTATCAATTATTGTTATGGTAGATCTGCCAATAGGGTGGTCCTATTTTGTGGTCTAACTTCAAGGAATGATTTCTTCAAATATTTAACAAGGGATCTTCCAAATAATATGTAGTACATTTGATGTAAACTAAGCAACCAAGAATACTATATGAGTGTTGCTCTGAGTTCATAAGTTTTCTCACTTATACCCTTTAATGGAATCTAGTAGTAGTAGTATCTGCCTTTTGCTATGGTCTTAAGGATTAAATTCAAAAGGAATTTGACATGCATGGTCCTTATATTCTTGATGATGCACAATGTATTGCTTGGGTAGCCAAATAAAATCTCCAATATTATGGTATTTTACATAGATGTGACTTCAAATCTTGTCCTTATTGCAATTTTGATCGTTCCATAGGAATTTTTTATTTCAAATTTTATTCACACCATCCCCGAGATCAATCCTATGAAGAATGTTGTAACTTTCTCTTGGAATATGGAGATGCATCGATTGTTGAGGAGAAAGAGTCATTACAACAAGAGCAATCCATAGAACTAGGACAACAAACAATAGAAGTAGATGAATAAAAATAAGAGGATAACATTGTGGCTCTCTCTACTCATGCACTTATGGGTTTTCAAGCTCACCATACTATCAAGGTACAATAATTTATTAAACAACGTGTAAATTTGTTGATTGATTCAGGTGGTATACACAACTTTATAAATTGTAAAACAACATAATCCTTGGGCTTGTATATCAATATTGAAAACTAGGATAAATTTCAATTCTTAGTTACAAATGGAGGTATTTCTCAATGTGTGGTTTGAACAGCTAAAGTTACAATCCAAATGGGGGATTATACTTGGGTGGGAAATATCTTTGCTATGAACCTAGGAAGTTCAAATATCATTTTGGGTGCAATATGGCTATCTTAGCTCTGTGATGTTACTATTAATCTATAAAAATTATATGTCAAGTAGACAAATAATATTAGTTTCATTTGTCTTCAAGGAATTCAACCTCCTCCCTCTAAGGTGGTGAGTTCACATAGCATGGAGAAGATATTGAAGAAAGTTAGTTATTGATTCCTTGTCCAAGTCAATTGCATAGAGGTTCAATCCTTGGACTCATATCTTCTAGCTCTTCCAATGGATATCCAGAACATTATGGATAGTTATGAAAAGGTCTTTAGTGAGCTAATGGGTCTGCCTACTAAGCACATACATGATCATGCCATCCATATGATTCCTAGTAGTCAACCTCTTAATGTGTGTCCTTATCGCTACCCACAACACCAAAAGTCAAATATTGATAAGTTGGTCTAAGAAATGTTATAGCATGGAATCATCCATCCAAGCATCAATCCATATTCCTCTTCAATGATGATGGTACGGTGTAAGGATAACTCATGGTGCATGTGTCTTTATTTTCATCCTCTCAATAAGATCACTATCAAAGATAAGTTTTCTATTACTATTATAGATGATTTTTTGGATGAATTGCATGGTTCTTGATATTTCACTAAACTATAATTGCACTTTGGTTTTCACCAAATTAGGGTTAGAGAAGAGGATATCACTAAAACTTCTTTTCGTATACATGAGTATCATTATGAGTTCTTAGTCATGCTCTTTGGTCTCACTAATGCCCCTTCCACTTTTCAAAGTCTCATGAACCATGTCTTTCAGCCTTTTATTTGCAAGTTTATCTTAGTTTTCTTTGATGATATTTTAATATACAACAAATATTAAGAGGAACATCTAGTTTATATTGACAAAGTCCTCCACCTGTTACAATAGGAAAAATATTTGTTAAAAGGTTCAAATGTGCCTTTGGGGTCCAAGAGGTAAAATATTTAGGACATATAGTATCTCACAAAGGAGTCAATGTAGATCCTAATGAAATCAAAGCTATTCAATATTGACCCTTGCCCAAATTCCTTAAAAAACTTCATGGATTTCTAGGACTTACATGTTAATATAGAAAATTTATTCGCAACTATGGAAATATTATCGCGCCTATCACTACCCTTACAAAAAGAGATGTTTTTTTGGATTGAAGTTGTTTCCCAAGCCTTCCAAACCCTCAAATAAGTTATGTGTTCCACTCTAGTTTTAGCCACTCCTGATTTTAGGAAGCCTTTTGTCATTGAGTATGATGCTTTCAGCATAGGTATTGGAGTTTTTTTAATGAGATATGGTCATCTATTGGTCTTTGAAAGTAAGAAACTTTTTGGCAAGAATTTTGGATGTCCACTTATGAGAAGGAATGCTAGCTATTTTACATGTCATAGAGAAATGGGGGAATTATTTTTTGAGTAGTCATTTCATAATTAAGATTGACCATAGTAGCCTAAAGCATTTCTTAGAATATCTCTCATGCCCTGAACAAAATAAATAGATGATAAAAATTTTGGGTTATAATTTTGTCATTAAATATAATAAAGGTAAGGAAAATATGGTTTTTGATGCTTTGTCTCGCAAATACGAGGATGATGTGGCTATAAATGCCATATCTAGTCTTTTTCCATAATGGATTTCTCAACTTCAAGAAGATTGGCTTGTTAATTCAGAGACTGCTCAAATCATTCAAGATATGAAAATAGGATTATCATTGCATTCTTACTCCTCATATTTGAATGGAGTTCTTTGAAAAAAATATCAAATTTATCTTCCTCAATATTTGATAATTAATTCAAATGTTCTCTAAGAATTACATGCATCACCTCTGGTGGGACACATAGGATTCTTGAAAACATACCAGCGGGTCAAGCAATCATTTTCTTGGAAAGCATTGAAAGTATATGTCAAGATGTTTGTGGCTAAGTGTGAGGTATATCAAAGTAACAAATGGGAAACAATTAAGTCTCCTAAATTGTTGTAACCCTTGCCTATCCCTAACCACTAATGGGAGCACATATCCATGGATTTCATTGAAAGTCTTTCCAAATCAGAGGGTAAAATAATAATCTTTGTGATAGTAGATCATATTTCCAAGTATGCCCATTTATGTGCACTACAATAATCTTATTCAGTAAGTAAGGTGGCCAAGGTATTTATTGATTTTATTTTTAAGTTACATGGTATACCTAAAACCATTGTGAGTGACCATGACCCTATATTCACTAGCAACTTTTGAAAGGAATTTTTTCATCTTAGTGGTACCAAGTTGAGTATGTCTTCCTCATATCACCCCCATTCTGATGGTCAAACAAAAATTGTTAATAAATATTTGGGTACTTACCTTCGTTGTTTTTTTTAATATAAACAATATCACTAGGTTCAATGGATTTCATTGGAAGAATGGTGGTACAATACTTCCTACCATTTTTCCTTAAGATGTCTTCATTTGAAGCCTTGTATGGTCAAAAGCCTTCAAAATAGACTATATTCTAGGATCTTCCAAAATGGCCCAAGTAGATGATTTGTTACAACTTAAATATAATTTGACCCAGGCCCATAACCGTATAAAGCAATATAAATATTCACACCATTATGAATGACAATTCAATGTAGGAGATATGGTATTTTTATGTCTACAACCTTATAAGCAATTATCCTTGAATATCAAGTCTAATCAAAAGTTGGTTCCTTAATTTTATGGGTCCTACAAGGTGGTTCATCACATAGGTGAACTAGCATATCCGCTGGAACTTCCACCCTCTTCCTACATCTGTCTAGTTTTTTATGTATCTTGTCTCAAACAAGTTATTGACCAAAAGGTGCAATCCCAAATAGAGCTTCCATTACTCGATGAATAAGGTCAAATAACTCTTCATCTTGAAGTTATATTGTGGTCTAGAGTGCATCATCTTTGATATTGACCAATTTAAAAGTTTCTCATCAAGTGGCAAGACCTTCCAGAAGAAGATGCTACATGGGAGCTTGAGAATATTTTCTAATATTTTCTAGCTTTGTGGATAAATATTTTTGAGGAAGGGGACCCTATTATGATTCCAATATAGCCATGTCAACTATATTTAATTATTAAATATTATTAGCTCAGGCCCCTAGGTGCAATAGTTGGCCTTTGAGCATTTAGGTTTGATTTTATTTATAAATAAGGTGAAATATTCCTTAGTAGGTATCATCAAAGAATTTGGATTTAATTCATGTCTTCTATACATAAGATACTTTGCCCTCTCAAAGTGGCTATGATACTTTACCCTCTTAAAATGGTTGTGGATTTGTTGTGGCATTGATTTGATAAGATTTATTATTTTCTTGTTGTCTAGATTGAATCTGATGTTGCATTATTGTTTGCATGCTATTAATAATAATTTGATATTGAAGTGTTGTTGCAGATATTAAAATAAATGTGTGGTTTCACAACACATATTGAGATATTGTAAGGAGTGGCTTCCTTCCAATAAGGATCATTGTATGATGTTTTCCTATCTTAATATTTTGAAATATAAATTGAAATAATTATAGTAATTACATATTTGCCTTGTATTGAAGTGGTAGTTTGTTATATAAAAAAATCTATAGTTTGGGAAAAAATCCAAGTTTTAATTTGGTGGGGGGGGGGATTTGAGGTCATGGAGTTGCCAATATTCACTAGAATAAAAAATATTGATGTTCGAAAATGGTGGATGAAGTTTAAATATTTATATTTTAATGATTATTATCGGCAAGCCTACCTTGGCAAATTTTCTTCTTCAGCTTTTGTCTCTTGAACCTCTTGAATTTCTTGAACTAAATTTTCTATTTGAAAGTCTTATTTTGATTGTTGTTGTTGCACATGTTGATACTAAGGCTGATATTGCCTTGAATGAAATCTTTGAAAATGTCTATTCATTTGATTTCTTTGATTCAAAGAATTATATCTACAAATACTTGTAGTATGACCTTTTTATTGCATATGTGACAATATATTTATCTCCATTCAGGTTGAGATTGTGATGATGTTGCAATATTACTTGATACATTTTTCTTTGATATCAAAGCATTATTAGTCATCTCATCTTTGACTAAATTCTCCACTTCATATTCTTAAAGAACATTAACTAATTCATTTATGGTCTCATTTAGCACTTTAAGTGAAGTGACTAAATGTTAGAATGTACCTAGAAGTGATTTTAATATAATTTGGACAAGAATCTTATCTTCTACTTTCTCTCCAAAATTTAATAAATTAGCCTTTAATTCCACTATCCTTCGAAGAAAGAGTTATATACTTTCTCCACTATTAACCTTTAATGAATACAATTATGACTACAAATGCAAGATAGTTGCTTTGTTCTTCCCTTCAAATATTTTGCATAATTTTTCCCAAGCAAATTTTGAAGTCTCTACTTCACTTATATATGGTTGAATTTCATCAATTATCCCAAATGTGATTAGCATAAGGGCTTTTGCATCACTTTCTACAAAAAAAAAAAATTGTTTCATCTTCTGGCATGTTTTTTGTTCCATTCACTATATCCTAAAGTTTCTCAACAATGAGAATTGATTTCATTTTATTTTTTCATAATGTAAAGTTTGGTCCCTTTAGAAGTGATTCAAAAAGGAAATTTTTATTATTTGCCATAATGGAACTCGTTCAAATTCATCAATCTTCAACCAATATTCAAATTCAATTTTGAATCATCACTTATATCTCCCAAATTATCAAATTTCAATTTTTAATCTCCACTTATACCTCTCAAATTTAATTTCAATTTCAATTTTTAATTTTTGCTTATGTCTCCCAAATTTTCACATCAAATTTTATAAACAATCTTCAGTTCATTAAATTACAAATTCATTTTTGTCTCTCCAAATTTCAAATTTTACAAATCACAAATTTCTTCAAACAGTCATTAATCATTTTTTCATTTAATTTATTTCTTATCTCTCTAGTTTAATTCAATTTTTGTCTTCTTATATCTACCAATTAATTCTTTTTAGCTTCTTTAATCAAAAATGGATTTATTTTCCTTTATATCTCCAATAAGTCACTTTAGAAAAAATATTTCAATGTGCTACTAAAGTCTAAAAAAGAAATACTTTTATTGTGATTGGTCAACCCAATTTTCCAGGGTTGGATCATATTAGAGTGTAAGTAACATCCTTTATGCTAGGAAATTAGGGTATTAATGCATTACCAAATTTCAATCATGCAATCACCTTTTTTCATTTTTTCAACTCCAACAAATGACATCTCCTCTTTTTTGAATGGATTCTTCTCTTTTGCAATTAGATCATCTCTTGCTCCTGGCAGGCTCTTCCATTTCAACATAACTCAACTTCTCTCAGTTTCCTTTCAAATTCGCAGGCTACACTCTCCTTTTGACTTCGAGGGCTTTTTTTCCTTTTGACTTCGTAGGCTACTTTCTCCTTGCAGATTCATAGGAAATGCTCTTCATGGAATCACAATATGTCTCATCTTGACTTCATAGGCATCGCACTTCACATAATCATAGTCTACACCTTCTCTTGGATTCTCCAACCATATCTTCTTGGGTTTACGAACTCATAGTTCGCACCTTCTACAACAACTAGTAAACTCTTCACATCCTCCTTAAACTATTTCTTTCACTTAGGTGGCTTTACGAACTCATAGTCTACACCTTCTACAACAACTAGTAAACTCTTCACATCCTCCTTAAACTAGTTCTTTCACTTACATATTTGACACCTAACATCTATGACTCTTGACCTACTAACTTGACACTAAGCACTCTCTCACACTTTATACACTTGCACACTTCTCACATTAACACATACATTAAACAAAATATAAATCACACTCCCTAATCTAATATTTACAAATGTACCACATGCTACCAAATAATATAATATCTCCAACAATAAGAAGCAAGTGTGAGTAATGTGCGAGCCTCACCTTTTATTGCTCTAGATCTTTTGAAAATTTAAGAAGGTAAAGGATTATTTTGAGGAAAATTTAGGTAATATGGAAGGAAAATTATATTTGAAATCCCTAATTGGAAGTATGGATGTTGTAGTTGGAGATAATAGAAAGAGTGGATCTATATAAAGCCCTATCCAAGTAGTAGATGTAACACAAAAAGTGATTGTCAATGATGAAATAGTTGATCATGATATAATGGTTCTTAAAAGTAGAGTGTTAATATCTAAGTTCTATAGATATTGGCCAAATTTTTTAAAGCTTTAAATTTGGATGAAGTGGAAGTGAGGATGGAATTCAAATTACTCCATGACTTTTCTTTTGAAAGGTTTTTTTCTCGTCATCTTCTTTACATTTAGAGATCAAGTATAAAATAATGGGTAATGGGTAGTGGCCCATGGTTTATGAGAAGAGATACCCATTAATACCATGGAGTGAGAATTTATTTTTGTAGATAGAAACTAGTAAAAAGCTTTCATTATGGATTGGACTTTTTGGACTTCCATATAAACTTAACAATAAGGATATTTTGAAGAATATTGGCAATACCCTAGGGGAGTTCATCTAGGAGGGATTAACTACTAAGAAGCAAAATCATATTATATGTATCTGAATTTATGTTGCAAGTGATATTTTAAAACCTTTGCCATAATTAATCAAGAGAATGGGATCAACATGTGGATTAGGAAAATATTGCGTCTAGATGCCATAAATATTTTGAGATTAGACACATGGAAAGAGATTGCAAAGTGATAATGATGGAGAAAGAGATAGAAAATTTTGGTCATGAGAGATCAAGCAAGAAGATCCCACTATAGTAATAGTTGGATTAGATCAAGTATATTTCACTCCCAAAAAAGAGATAAAGAAAGCCTTTTGCAGCATCAAATAACAAATGGCATCATAGTTCACTCAAATCAACTATTAAAAAAACAAAAATAGATAAAAGGGATAAAGTGTTGAAGGTATAATCTTATTCATGGCCAAAGTCAATATTGATGATGTAATACTGATAGGCCTAAGGGCATTCATTGTACAATGCATTAATTTATTATAATATTTTATTATGTAATATTTTGTTATATCAGTTTACGTTTAAATTTATTATGTAATTGGGGTTTGGTATTGGTATAAATACCTCCCAACCACTTCTTGTTTTATTATCAGAGTGTTGTAAATATTCTCTATGGATAATACAATGATTATTTATGGTGCCTACAAGCACCCCCCAATATCTGTCTCTTTTCCTTCCTTTCTTTTTGTATTATTTCTATATAAATTTGAATATATGGATTGTTTCTATTTTTTTCTAAAAAATATTATGTATTCCAACATGGCATCAAAGTAGGTATGGAGCTATCTCGATCACACATAGTTGTTCTTTGAAGCCTTTGATATTTCTTTCAGATTTTTGGATAAAGAAGTAAAAAGATGTTACTCTCTTTCTTCCTTCATTTTTTAATTGAAAGCAGTGAAGATATTTTACCCATCTCTTTTCAAAAATAAGCTTTAAATTTTTTATCCCTAACTACTCAAGATTCAACATCCAAGGTTATTATTTCAAAAAAGAAAAAAGATTCCCAAATATTCAAATTCGAATTTGACATGTTTCTCATGCCTGGACTTTGGCTTAGCACCCAAGCAAATAGAAGTGCATAGGAACTTTCTTTATGGAGAAAGCACACACCTATTTCCATCATGGGGATAAACCATTGCAACCATCCGAGAGTTTTTCAGAACCCTCACGAGGGATTTTCCTAGATTTGAATCATGGTGGGTATCTTTTTTGCAGTGAGAAAACATGGGCTTTGTTGAAAGCATCAAAAGTAGTAGGAATTATATTGAAGTCATCTTCCTTTTCTCCATTTGATGGCATAGCATGGTGGTTTAGACAATGCATTGGAAAGGATAGGTAGTGCATTTTATTCTTGACCCATATTTTCTCTATAACTAGGAATAGGTTATGTGGTTTTTACAAAAGCGTTACCTTTTCAATTACCATTGTGCATGACAACAAATTGGATTGCAAGAGGGATTTAGGGAGGATATGGTGCACGTTCGAATATTGTGCATGACCTTTTGCACACTATACCTATTTCTTTTGGTTGAGGAGAGTTGGGAGGAATATAAGAAAATTCCTCCCACCTCTCAAAAGCACAATCACCACACTAGTTAGTGCATTATATTTAGAGGTTGTGAGGTTGAGATTCGAAGCTCTTTGGTGCTATTCAAGCAATTTTTAAAAGATGAAGGTTTGCCATCATGGCATTACTATATGCCATGTAGGAGATTTTTATTATATATATGAAACTCAAACCAATTGGAAGTCACCAAGTGTCGTAGTCACATAGGTTCAAAGGTGTTGTGTTGAGCAATAAGTGTAAGGCACCATCAAATTGTAGATCGCCAAGTGGTAGTAAGCAATTGGATTTCTTCTCTAGGGTTTCAAGCTTTAATTTTTCATTTGTTGGGGTCCATTAAGGAAAAACTTCTAAGGGCCATAACTTTTGCATACAAAAGCATTTTGAGATCATTTTTTTCAAATCACATGATTTTTTAAGCTCTACGTACTAGTGGCATTAGTTCACAGACCTATTGTAGTGTTAGGGGTTGAATTGTGTAATACGGATTACAAATTCCTAGTTACTTACCTTAGTGCATGAAATTGTAGTATTTTTTCAACCCAAATGATTGGTCTATTATGCAATAAGAACTTGTGGTGCATCTTTCAAGAAGATAAAGTAATTATTCTTGATGAATAAACTTGTCATCAAAGAGAAGAGGCTCTTGGTCTAGTTTTCTTTCTAATTGAACCAGAGTTACTTTTCCACATCAAAGAGGAGAGTGACCCTATCAAGATATGGTTAAAATTGTATGAGCTTTTTGGAAAATTAAATACTATTAAAGTCACCTAGAGTTAGATCTTTTCTCTCTTAAACTAGTTGATTTAATAATGTTGAGGACTATATTGTGAGATTCAAGGAATTAAGGGTAGTTTTTGGATCTTATGGATGCAAAAATAAATATGATGCAAAATGCATGAATATTATCCTTTCTAATCTCTCCCCTTAATTTTATATGTTGAACCTAATGGTTCATATGATTCCTATGTTCTTGGAATCTTAAGACTCTTGATCAATTTTTCTCTTCTAGTTCATTTTTAGGTGGTAATGCAAATTATGGCGGGATTTCACAAATACAGGCTCATGCAAAGGAATTTAAATATAAGGAGACTAAGACCTAGGGGCTCAAGGGTTAGGCTAAGTCTTCAAATAAGTCAAGAAACAATTGCAAATATTATAAGAGGCACATCCAATGAAGAATTGCTTGTTCAAATTGCAAAGGATAAAGGTTGAGTTCCTAATGATTAGTGGGCATATTCCAGATGATGAGGGAGATTCTAAATGATATGCCTCAACTATAGAGGCCCGCTAGAGTATCCATTATAGGAGGGAAGATATTATTATCACTAATGTTTTTTTTCCTTGGCCCCTTAGTTCAAATTATGGGGGATGTTGAAAGTATAGTTAGATTCATGGCCAAGGCCTACATTATATAATGTAAAATTGATTGGCCTAAGGGAATTAATTGTACAAATTCTATATTACATTACATAATGTAATATTGATTTGCCTAAGGGAATTAATGATATAATATGCAATGCACCTCTTCTACTCGTGCCAATGTTTCACCTCAAATCCTTAGCACAAAGTTAAACTGAGATAATAAATTCAATGCCAAGGATAATATAACCATGATTCATAAAATATTAATGAAAGAAACATTCATTTTGATAGCAAAAGCATACATGCATGAAAACATAAGAACAATAATTACAAGAATTCAAAATGAGAAATGTTACTATCACGGGCCTCTTTGAGGGGGCAACTACCTTACAAAATATGCAAATTCTTCTCTAACCCGTGAGAGTAACATCCTTCTCATTTTATAAAATTTATAGGAATATTTTGTAACATCCTATGACAATATTTTATGGCATCCTTCTATGAAAGTTACATTCATAATACCAGTAATTGTATTTATAATTGTTAGTTGCATTCATAATTCTATGATAAAAAAGATATCCTATGACAAAGCAGTTATATACAAGATTTTATGACAACACACTTTTATAACTTAACATGTGACTCATTTCTAACTAAATACATGGTCCACCTTATTATAATAACATATACCCAAATGTATTACAAGTTTTGGGTATATAACATGCCACCTCCCTTAAATAAGCTTTTTCCTCAAAGCTAAAAGGTGGAAAACTACTACTAAAAGTCTTACAATGGCTCCCAAATGGCATCTTATAGTGGTAACCCTTACCACTACACTAGTACCTCTATGATATTCTATGAATGGATATGTTGGGTTCGATAATATAATATGGTTGCATGCTACAAAATAAAGGATCCCTTTTCATCCAATTCATAAATGATAGTATGTACTTGAATATGTGTGCCTACCATCTTCTTCAAGCAAGATACGTAAAAAATTAGGTGAATCTTCGATGTAGTTGGAAGTTCCAACTTGTAAGCAACTTTCCCTATCCAACGTAATATATTTAGGGGCCATAAAACTTGGGTGCCAACTTATGTCGACCTTGTTGTTTAAGGGAAAATTATTTATAAGGTTGAAGACGAAGGAAAACCATTTCGTCTTCTACAAACTCCCTCTTAGTTTTGTGTTTTTCTGCTTGTTGTTTCATGTAGTTCCTACTTGGGAGCTACTAAGACTTCCTACCTACAACTAAAGAATGTGTCCACTATGTCTACCTTTGAATTATCTGGCAAGTAAGAGGTGAGTGTTTGGGGTGGTTGACCATACACAAATTCATTTGGTTTCATTCTTGTGGTAGTATGAAAAGTGGTATTATACCACCATTTAGCTAAGGAATACCATTGACTCCACTTGGATTGATTATCTGATATAAAATAATGAAGATAGGTCTCAGGATAGTTATTCACCATCTCTATATGGCCATATTTTTGGGGGTGATATGATGTGCTTATTTTCAATTGAGTCCCTTGAATGCAATGTAGCTCCTTGATGAGGACATCATTTTCTAGACTAAGGTTTAAGTTGCTAGGATTAATAAAACCTTAGATTAGGCTTAGGCTTATTAGGACTTAGTCTTGTAGGGGCTTAGTCTTATTTTTAATTTTTATGAATAAATTGTAAAATGTGAGACTTTGTTGCTCACGTTGGACATGGCAAAAATATTCTAGAATAGGATAGTTGGCAATATCTTCTAGAGGGATGTTGCTAGTTGGATTTATGATGGTCAATCCTTGAAATAAGCCTTTGGATAAAATCCTATCTTCCCAATTTGGGAATTGGTTGCTCAATCTAAGGGTAATTGGTTGTAATTAGTGCCTATTTAAGCACCTCTTATCAATGCAAAATTCAGCTTTGTTTGATTCCACATTAGTGGTATCATAACATAGGGAATTACATAGGTTTTGGGTTATTGTTGACCTTATGCTACTTGTTTGGCTTTGGGTAGTTGTCAGAAAACAAGATCTTGATCTTGAAGCTTTAGTTGTAGTTAGTCATAGTTTACATGTGTGAATTCCAGTTTCCTTGAACTGGATTTAGAATTTGTTGTAGTTAGAAGATTATGTTTGTGAACTTTGTGAGGAAATGAAGAGCAGACAAAGATTGGAACTAGATCTACTTGTTGGTCATATTGTTGCTCTTTGCTAATCATTTTTTGGTGCTTTTGCATTTTATTTATGTTTCTTGATCAATTTTCTTGTAGGACCATTAAAGCTTTTGGTTTGATTGAATTAATTTTGTAAAAAAAAATCAAAAGCTTTCATTTAAAAGAAAAACAAAAAACTTTGAAATTTATTTATTAAAAAAACAAAAAAACCATTGTTGCTTTGTTTTAAAAATAAAAAAAGCAAGTGTAGGCCCCAAGTTCCATAGGCTTGTGCCTATTGCATCGCCCTATGGCAACATCATTCTTTGCGCCTGCATTGTTCCTATGTCACAGACACCAATGCGGACCCCGAGCCCTAATTGTTTTGGCATCGAAGATGTTAGCAGGGGGAGGCCTACACCTTTTTCGCATTGTAGATGTCATTCAAGCTGAAAGTGAATAGCAATAGATGGTCACTAGCTCAGCCTTCAATAGAAACCAAGGCCTAGAAAACTATGGAGGAGCCATAGTTCTAAACTAGCCGATCTGAAGTAAACCTTTACACGAAACTCAAAATTCGTAATAGTTCAAAATCTGACACAGACGCACCTACACAAGAACCAAGGATAAACAAATTCTAAGACCCTAACACAAAATTCCATGAGGTCACCCTAATTTCATTGTTCAATGTAAATTTCGAAGTGCATTCCTGATTGGTGGATCTCAGACTATCATGTGATTTCCCTGGATGGCAAATCAGGAGACAACACGTGGCAAGCATTGTTCTTAGGATCTAATGACTGATGAAGTGACACATGGTGATGTTGGTGGATAGAGTGCACTCATGTTTTTAGCAAGATTTGGATGGAAAAGATTAGTCCCACATTCAATGTGAAAAATGCCTTTCATCCTTTATATAGGGCGGTTGTGCATTAGACAAGCAACCAACGCATGTTGGCTAGAGTGGCTAGCTAAAGCTTAGAAACTCGCCACCCTACTTGTCTGTTATCTGTTGATTTCATTGGTTGTTGACAACAGCCCACATGATTTGACGGTTTGACCAAACCACTCCTAAGCCCTTTCAGACTCCACAGTTAATCGAGCTCCTTTAAGGAGCAAAACAAATTTTTAAAAGGGGTTAATTAATTTTTTAATTTTCTTAAAAAAAGGGACGAAATTTCAAACTATGCAAGAGGAAGATTAATTAATTTTATTTTTCTTTTTCAAAGAAAGGAATTAATTAGTTAATTATGTGCTTACCTTTCAATTTTTCCCCTCCAAAAAGTACTGTAAAATTGCATTAAACCACTTTGGTTTTGCAATTATTTGGGCAAAAAGCACTCAATTCTTGTAACCCCTTAGGCATCAAGTAAGTCCTTTTTGTAATTAATACTAGCTTACACAAGGTCACAAATGGCTTATAATTTGGCAGAGCAAATGGCAAAAATAGTTGTAGTAGTTAGTATTTTGGTTGATAAGGTCACAAATATTGCTACCCCTAGTGGTACTAGTCAAGCTCCTAACCTTCACTCACAAACTGATGTACCCATGTGCAACGAGGCAATATGACCACCACGGGTGGTCACGATAAGCTTAGTGCTTGTTAGCGCTTATAAAGTCTCACTTGGCCACTGCAAGTCCAATGTGGGATAATATCCCACAACGAAAGAAATAGCACAATCGAAAAAACCTGCACGACGATGAAAAATTGCTTGGTGACGAAAAATATGAGCTAAAAAATGAAGAGTCAATGGAGAAGCTAGAACTAGAGCTGAGCTGGATTCTCGTGTCGAACATTCATTAGATAACCATGCAGGAATCAAGTTTTGATTGGTTTAATTAAACCTTAGAAATATTTGTTTTTTTCTTGCTTGTTATATTTGGTTGCACTCGAAAAAAATTTCCTGTGCATGATGTAACCTATGATGCCATAGTGACTGCAAATTTTTACCGATCTGTGTTGATTTTTTGTTTATTTTAGGTTTTCGTATGATTTCTACTCAGTGATTGATTTGAGCCTATAGATGGAAGGTTAATTTAAAAAAAAAATTGAAATACAAATCAATCGCCTAATTGTGAATTAAACACAAGGTTTAAGATAGATGAAGTATGGTTATTGGGGTTGCAAATTCGACTTTGAAAGCTGAATAATTGTTTTTGCAAGTTCTTAAATTACTTATCATGTTTTCGAGGATCTGTTAAAAATCTCCTTGTCAAAATTGTTGAGAGCATCTAGATCGGTTGTGGTTTTTTCATGAATATATATATATATATATATATATATATATATATATATATATATATTCCTACTTTACCCAGATCGCGCTTTGATACCACTTGAAAGGAAACTCCTTACTTGATGAATAAATCAAATGCAAATATCAATCGAATCTAGGATAATGATGTAAACCAAGTTAATAGCCACTTAGATAGGATGGAGTCTCTTGCGATATACACAATACAATTATATTCTTCAATGATGAGAAATTAATAAATCATTCTACCTATAAATAGATGAAAAGAATCAATGAATCGACATGACCAATCAATGAACCGACATGACTACTTTTCACTAGTAAAGTTTGGAAGGAATTGCTTTGCCTTAGCGATACCAAATTGAGTATATCTTTTGCATATCACCCCCAATAAAATGGTCAAAAAGAGATTGTTAACAAATCTTTGGGAACTTACCTTCATTTTTTTGCTCAAGATAAGCAATATCACTAGATTCAATGGCTTTCTTTCACAAAATGGTGGTATAATACGTCTTACCATTTTTCCCTTAAGATATCTCCATTCAAAGCCTTTTATGGTCAAAATCCACCAGCAATCATAAACTGTGTTCTCAACACTTCCAAGGTGGCTCAAGTAGATGATTTGTTACAACATTAGATGATGTTTAAACTTCTTAAAGATCATTTTATCTAGGCACAAAACTGTATGAAGCAACAACATTACCTACATCGTTTTGAATGACAATTCAACATTGGAGATATGGTATTTTTGCGCTTACAACCTTATAAGTAGTTGTCCTTGAATATCAAGTCTAATCATAAGTTGGCCCCTCGCTATTATGGGCCCTACAAAGTGTTTCATCACATTGGTGAAGTAGCATATCAATTGGAGATTCCTCCATCTCGCATCCATCCAATTTTCCACGTATCTTAACCCAAACAAGTTATTGATCAAAAGGTGCAATGCCAGATAGATCTTCCACTACTTGATGAAGAAGGTCGTATAACTCTCCAGCTAGAAGCAATATTGTGATATAAAGTGCATCATCTATGATCACACCAAATTCAAGAGTTTATAATTAAGTGGCAATACCTTCCATAAGAAGATGCTACATGGGAGTCTGAGAGTATTTTCCAATATTTTCCAGATTTGAGGACAAAGCTTTCTAAGGGGGGAGCCATGTAATGAATCCAAAGTAGTCATGTCGGTTCATTGATTATTTTCATCTATTTATAGGTAGAATGATTTATTAATTTCTCATCATTTAAGAATATAATTGTATTGTGTATATCGCAAGAGACTCTACCCTCTCTAAGTGGCTATGAAACTTCGCCCTCTCTAAGTGGTTGTTACTTGGTTTACATATTTATCCTGGATTTGATTGATATTTGCATTTGATTTAATCATTGAGTAAGGAGTTTCCTTTCAAAGAATATCATGTTCCTTTTCCACTCCACTCAGCCACAAAATATTGCATTAATCTTCAGCCAGCCAAAGGACACACCAGCACTAACTACGCCAAATTCTCCACATAAGGAGACCATTCCTCCTTATTTAGTACCTCCTCCTGCTATTCCAACTGCTCTCTTTGTTGTTTTTTTAGCTATTCAGTAACAACAACCTTTTTCAAATCAACAGGTTCTTGATTTGAAGCAAACTTCGTAGATTTAGCAACAAACTATTGGTCCTCAACAACTTCCTCAAGCTTCTACTCGGGTTTGTAATCATGTTTTAACCAAGCATTGTCTTCCAAATAAGGCACCTCTTGGTCTTCTTGACATCATTTGTGCTCTTGCCCATCTAGAAACTAATTTGTAGATTTTGCTTCATCCAAATTGAGTTTAAAAAAAACCACTTTTATTGTAAAAGCATTAGGACATCATTTGCTAGACTAAGGTTTAAGTTTCTAGGATTAATAAAACCTTATATTAGGCTTAGGTTTATTAGGACTTAGTCTTGTAAGGGCTTAGTCTTATTTTTAAATTTTATGAATAATTTGTAAAATGTGAGACTTTGTTGCTCACGTTGGACATGGCAGAAATCTTCTAGAATAGGATAGTTGGCAATATCTTCTAGAGGGATGTTGCTAGTTGGATTGATGATGGTCAATCCTTGAAATAAGCCTTTGGATAAAAGCCTATCTTCCCAATTTAGGAATTGGTTGCTCTTTCCAAGGGGTTGGTTGCTCAATCTAAGGGTAATTGGTTGTAATTAGTGCCTATTTAAGCACCTCTTATCAATGTAAAATTCAACTTTGTTTGATTCCACATCACTCCTCCAAAAATTTACTAGTGAATATCTTATCAGAATCACTGAAAATGGAATGTGGGCTCCCATGGAGGTCAAATATCTAATCCATAAAAATATGTGCTACTATATTGGAAGTATAGATATGACTAAGGGAAAAAACTGAGCATATTTGGTCAACCGATCCATGATTTCCATTATGATTGATTTACCTATTGATGGAGGAAGACCTTTAATGAAGTCCATGGAGATATATGTCCACAAGGACTCTAAAATGGATAAAGGTTAAAGTAATCCTGGTGTACTAATTGTTTCCTCATTTTGGCATTGACAAGTGTCACAACTATCCATAAATTGCTTTATACATGATTTCAACCCTGGCCAATAGAAACTACACTTTACCCATTCATAGGTTCATAAGAAACCTGTGTGTACCCCTATCAGATAGAAATGAAGCTCTTGGAGATTTTGATTTTTAAGTTGGGAGGAAGGTGGAACAACAATCTAATACTTATAGCATAGCTCCCCTTATTTCCAAGAATAATTAGGATGGTTCCCTGCTATTGTTTATAACTCCTGATAATAGTATGGGGTCTGCTTGCCATTCAAACTTAAGTGTATCAAACCAATCAAACTTAATGATGGATACTACATAAAGGCTATCATGTGTTTTAGGAAACCTGGAAAGAGCATTAGCAACGACATTTTCCTTCCCTTTGCGATAGACTATCTCATAGTCATATCCTAAGAGCTTAGTGATCCATTTTTGCTACTCTGGGGAAGGAATTCTCTGCTCCAATAGATACTTAAGGTTGTGATTATCGGTCTTTATTATGAAGTGTTGACCCAATAATTATGGTTGTCAATGGAGAATAATGAAGACAATGGACATCATCTCCTTCTCATGAGTTGATTTGATAAGGTTTTGCCTTGAAAGGGACTTACTTATGAAAGCAATTGGTTGACCTTCTTGCATAAGTACTACCCCAATCCAACTCCTGAAGCATCACTTCCAATGATAAATATTTTAGAAAAAAATTGGTATATCTAGGACTAGTGTACGATACATGGCATCCTTTAAAGTTAGAAAAGTTTGCTAAGCAACATCGTTCCATGTGAATGTATCCTTATTAATCATAGCTATTAAAGGAGTTGTTATCTTCCCATAGTCCTTGACAAACTTGCGATAATATCCAATAAGACTAGAAAATCCTCAAAGACTCTTCAATGTTACGGGCTTGGGCCGCTCCTTCATTGACTCAGTTTTACTTAGATCTACTTGGACACCATCTTTGGACATCACATGCCCTAAATATTCTACTTTAGTTGCCCAAAAGGTGAATTTATATTTTTTGACATACAACTAATTTTTCTATAGAAGCTTCATAACCTTATTGACATATTTTTGGTGCTCTTCCCATGTTTTGTTATAGATCAGTATGTCATCAAAAAATACCAATACAAATTTTTGGAGGTAGGGTTTTAAAACCCGAATCATAAAAATTTGGAAGGTTGATGGTGCATTGGTAAGGCCAAAAGGCATGGCCAAGAACTCATAATGTCCCTCATGGGTTCTAAATTTTATTTTAAGGATGTCATCCTTGTGAACCCGAATTTGGTGATAACCTAATCTAAGGTCCAACTTAGTGAAATACTAAGCACCATGCAACTCATACAACAAGTCATCAATCACTGGAATGGGAAAATTATCCTTTATGGTGACATGATTGAGTTCATGGAAGTCTACACACGTTTACCACGACTTGTCCTTCTTCCTAACTAGTAAAACTGGAGCTAAAAATGGGCTTGTGCTTGGACAGATGAATTTTGCATCCAATAATTCCTTTACCAATTGCTCAATCTTCCCGACATCCTAGTGGTATTTTTTTGGACTATGATCCAAGCTACACAAGTTCAAATCACAGGGAGGGAGACCCCATCATGCCCCCAAGGAGTGTGGCCCCCAATTGTGCCACTCATTGTACTTCACCTTCAACAACAAAAAAAAATGTAGACAATAAAAGTATGCACCATGTATATAACAAATGAATAAAAGCAATGAATTGATATTGAAATGTATGTTGCCTTTGTCCTTTCGAATACAATATATACCCACACAGGGGTTTACAAAGATGAAGAGAATGGTTCTCCTTTTACAATTAATTATGGTGCAATGCACTCTTTTTGCTACAACAAGTGTGTAGGTAGGTTTACGATAATTGTTGCTTCATCGGATGTGTTAGGGGTCGTATATGGTGCTTTTGTGTCAAGATATATACCTGGGCCTACCGAATCTATGACAAGCAATCATCTGGATGATGACTATATACATATGGACAATCATGGGTTGATACTTTTTGCGGTCTAGATAGTTGTGGTTGGCGACCGTCAGGGGTTGGACGATTATGTGGTATGGACTGTTGTGGTTATAGGAAGTATAGTCTGCGGACTCGGGCTACTTTAGGTCACTCTCTGGCTCTAGGGTCTGCTCTGGTTCATGCCTGTAAACTTGCACACAAGCCAATAATACACTGAGTTAGTAATATATGTCAGGCCTCTTGAAGTGACACTCGGATTCAATAAGTATTAAAACCAATATTAATATCGAAAAGCAGGAGCATACAAAAGGATTTAAAATGGGTTTGATTTTACCTTTTTAGTGTGTCCTTGTTGTTGTAGTTGATTTCGTTGTGTTGTGTTTTGGTTGTTACTAATGTCGTGGTTGCTCGTGCTACATTGGGGGCTTCTACGCAGGCTAGGATCCAATCATATAGGGGTATGATGACCATAAATTGAGACCGTTTGGGGTGGGATGGTCGTAACCTATGGTGTTTGAAAGCTATTCGAAAGTGGATCTAGGCCTGCAAAAGTGCGCTATCGAGGTTGAATGTTGGGAATGCTCATAGTTTCGTCAACACTTCGATACTATTTCCATCCTCATGCTCTATAAAGGAGGAGAGGTTTAATTTAAAGATTTTTTGGAGGAAATGGATAAGGAGGTGGCTTAGCCAGTTAACTACTGTAGCCGGGAGTCTTCTCATTGCATTGATTTTACTATGGGAAGTGCATGTAGATAAAATTGTCTCATAATTATAAACAACTAATCTTGTGTATGCAAATTTGTGATGTGCATTCTTTTGATTTTTTTATTCAATGTGCATGGATAGATTCAATATGCATATCCTTTTTAACTAAATGTGCATGAGTTAACTGGGTGCATATTGTGCATATTCTTTTTGTTGATGGAGGTGCAACTGCTAGTGACTTGATTTCACTTGTGTATAAGGGTTTTTCCTTGCACGTGATCGGTCCAAACGATGGGAGATGGAGCTACCAATTAAATGGATGATGTGGCCATGGGTGATGGATGTGTGGATGCTCCCGTGGGGAGGGGTGTATGATTGTGCAACCTAAACACTAATTAATTAATTATTTAATGGATTAATTAAATAATTAATCAATACTTTGGTGATGGATTTTTTTTTAATATTAATTAGCTTTAATTAATATTAAATGTATTAATTATGATTAACTAATTAATATTTGTTATGCTAGATTTTTGTGTCTACAAAAACTAAAAAAAAAAAAATGTTATTTCATACTCCGTTGATGAGACCTGTAGGTCAAAACACATTTGGGATTTTGTCAATGTAACACTTATTTTTATCAGATTAAATTTCAATCAAAAGTTTTTTGTTTCTTTCCTAATGTGTCTCTTACTTTAGTTCTAAAAACATTTTTCCTTCTATTTTCTAATATGTTACTATTGTTGGTATTATGCTCTTCACCTATGCATAATGTGATATGGTGAATCAAAAAAAACTTAGCACAAGTATACTCTTCACTTGCACATTTGTGATCTAGTGAATCAAAAACTAGTTTACGTATTTAGAGTACTACAACACCATGTTTCTTTTTCACATACAATAATTGCTCAATCTTCCCATAACTGGTCGATGGTCCTTATTAATTAGTCATTGCATCTGGTGGGATGTTACAAGCTTGGGATTGCCAGTTTTCACACCCTAAATGGTATGGGTTGTCTTGTTGATAGTGAATTGCATTCAAAGTTTTGAAAAAATCCAAGACACTATTCCTAATGCTCGTAACCAAGGGCACCCCAATACCATATCAACTTCATCCAATGGAACTGCATAGAGATCAATTTGATAGTGATAGTCCCCAATGGATAGGCGAGCATTTTGACACTTTCCAATATAAGTCATGATGTCCCCATTGGCAATTTTGACCATAAATGAAGCAAGTTACCCAAAAACAATTGGATCAATAAAATTATCAATGTTACCAGAGTCCAATAAGATCAAAACCTTATGCCCCTTGAGAAATCCTTGGACTATACATTATGGCGTAGATATTTTTGCAATGGCATTTAGAGAAACTATGGATATTTCTTCTTCCTAATTGTCAGTCAAAGGTTCTACATACATTGAATCTAGGTGTTCTTTCGATGAATCCATAAAGTCCTCCCTTGTGTCTATAGAAGAATTTGAAGGATTGCTCATATCCAAGAGGTAGAGGCGTTGGGTTTTGCATTTGTGTACCAAGGCCCATTTTTCATCATAGTTATAACAAAGTCCCTTGGCTTTGTGATTGCCCATCTCCTCCAATGTTAAGATAAGCCTTCCTTTGAGCATTCCATTTGTTCTCTACAATTTTGGCTAGCCTTGTGGTCATCATATAAGTGGTTGGTTTAAGCATTTACACCTCAATCCTTATCTCTTCCTTAAGGCCACTAATAAAATAACTCCTGAAAAATTCATCAAGAAGGGCTTCAGTTCTATTGGCCAACTTCTCAAAAGCAGTGATATACCCAGGCAGCGTGCTTGTTTGTCTCAACTTAGTGAGTACTCTAGTAAAGTCTTCAAACTCAAATGGACCAAACCAACTAAGAAGTTCTCTCTTGAAATGTGTCCAATCAATATTGGGAATTTGTTTTCTCAACCATTGGTACCAATGTAATTCTTCCAAATCAAAATGAAATGCAACTATAAAAATCCTTTGGTCAAAGGGAGTTTCATGTAGCTCATACCATTGCTCAACCTTAATCAACCAACTCTATGGCTCTATTCCATCAAACCTTGAAAAATCTATTTTAAGGAGTCATGGAGTCATGCCTTTATGGATTGAGTATCATTGAGTGTTCTCTTCATTGACTCTGGAATAGTAAGGGCAGTTAATAGTTTTTCCTCTTTGAGCATCTAAGATTATTCTCAACAGACCCATTAAAATTTGGATTTTTAATCTTGAGCACCTCAATGTCTTGGCTTATCTAATCTTGCTTATGTTGGTAGTTTGCTAGCACGATGACAAGAGAAGATAATTGATCCTTAATGTTAGGACCCCATCCTAACACTATGATGTAATATCCCTTATTGAACGTTGGGAGCACCCATGATAATGTTTTGTAATAGTTGTGGCTCTAGAAGCGCCTAGACAAGTGGCGCCATTATATGTAACTGTTATCAAGAATGTAATTGTTTTGTAGGTAGGAGATTCTAGCTCAGGTGGCATTTTGCATGTAAGCCAACCTTGAGAGTTAGGTGGTAGATGAAGTCTTTAAAACTATGAGGGGCAAGAATGAATGTATCTTTTTGCATAATTGAATGAAAGTATTGAAGGAGGTTGCCCCCTCGAAGTGGCCTGCAATTATGTGTTACTTTGTGAGATTGTTTCATTTATGCACTTATATTTCATATTGTAATATCTGTGTTTCAAGCATTTATATTTATTTGCAATATTTGTGTGAATGTGTTGATTTTAATGAGAAGTTTCCTAACAAGTGGTATCAGAGATATTTCCATAGTCGTGTTCTGCTACGACTACGATAGTTTCTACCATTTTGACTGTTAGGTATAAGATTTTATGTTTTGTTTTTTCACCAGTTTCCTTGTTTTAAAAAAAAATCTTGCCTTTGTTTTTTTTAGTAGTTATTTAGGTTAGAAACCCTGTGACAGGGGTTTTAAAATATCATGGAGGAGTTGTTATTGGCTAAGCTAGATTGCTCATAAAGAATCTAGTGAAGTGAGGAGTGATCAGGCTCCAATACCCAGGCCTTAGATAACACCCATCTATGAAATTGACCTTACATGTATCTTTAGGTATATCGGAAGACCCCCTAGGATCAAGAGAGACCTTTAGCCCTTAAGAGGATTTTTGACCTTGTATTATCCATAGTACACTAGACACAGCATCCGAAAAGATCACCCTCCCATAATGACAGAGAGGCAAGTAGTATGCTCAAGGGTATGCGTGGAATCCTCCTTGAGTAGTGGCCTAAAATATTGGTCTAAGCACTATCGTTCACCACTACAGTATAAAACTTGCACCACTATGGGCAGTACATACACCCTGGCTTAGAATACCCTATTGTGTTTAATGTCAAACTTGCAACAAAATCCTATGTTGTGAATGTTGAACATGTCACCATAACCTTACCACAAAAATTGAGCATACGAAGAAGACATCCCTATTCCAGAATTCCTGCATGAAAATAGTCAAAAGAAATTATAGAACATAACAAGCAGGACAAAAACCACCAGAGTCAAAAATTAAGGGAATAGGGTGGACAGTGTCAATAACAGTCAGTACAAGGTCATTAGTTGTCAATGTCAATAACAATTACCTGTGATAGTCAAAATTTAAAATAGATAGGGAATAACTGTGACAGAGTCAGACCAGACAAGTGACAACACAGTTTCAGGATTGATCAATAGTTAGAATAGACAATACAGAGTATCATAAGAGGTTGGTTGACCCAAAACCTATTTTTTGAACCATGCTTCTAGGAGGAAAACCAACAACACAAACCTCGGTAACAAAGTAATATAAAAAAGTTTGGGGTATCCAAAACTAGTATTGTGGTATATAGCTCATTGTGACCATATTTTCAAGCTGATCATTTTGATATATAGCACCCAAACCACTTTTCGGGCTCCTTACTAAAAATAGTAACCCCTAAAATCATATTTCTATTTTTAGTAAGAATTAACAATAGGTCATAACTTTGAGAACATGGCTTCAGGTACTCGACAACAAGAATTAGAGGCACATATTGCTAAGCAAGTGGATCATATGAGCAAACAACTATGGTCCCAATTTGCCAACAACTTAGACGAGATAAAGACAACTCAAAAACTTCCATGAATCTATGAGTGTGGTCACTAAGACACAAAAGGAAATGAAGGTAGAATTGGATAGTCGTCTCTCTACTAATTCTCTCACAAGATATATTGGGTCATCAGGATCAACAAGATACAGGTATGAGTCGCCACCAATAGAATGCACGATATAACAATGGATTTAAGTTGCCCAAACTAGACTTTCCAAAATTTGATGGAAAAGATCTTGAGGGGTGGATCTGTAAGGTAAAACAATATTTTAGTCTTCATAATGTCCCACTACATGCGTTTGACAATTGCCTCTTTCAATTTTGAATCAGATGCACTACATTGGTTTCAGTGGCTTAGGAAGGCCAAACCTAACCTCTCTTGGCAAGAATTTGAGCAGCATCTACTCACTCGCTTTGGTCCTAGTGAGTTTGAAGATTTTACAGGAGCCCTTACAAAACTTAGACAGACTTCAACTATTCAAGAGTACCAAACTCAATTTGAGAAACTTGCCAATCATACCACTGGTTTAAGTATTGACTTCTTCCAAAGTTGTTTTGTGAGTGGTTTGAAGGATGACATTAAGGCTAAAGTTAAAATGTTGAGGCCCCAAATTTTACAATAGGCAATACAATTGGCTAAATTTGTAGAAGACAAATTCAAGGCTCGAGGATGCACCTCTAAATTTCCTCAATCTCAACCATCTTTTCCATCCAAGCCTACAACAAGTCCTACCACTAAATCTCCAACCATAAAAAATTTGACTCGTGAAGAGATGGAGAATAGAAGGGCCCAAGGGCTATGTTATAATTGTGATGAAAAGTATTCCTCGAGGCACAAGTGTGTGCATAAAAAATTGTATCTGCTAGATATGGATGAGGCACCAACCATAGAATCTTTAGAGGAAGAGGAGGATCCTCAAGAGGAAGAAACCATAGATCAGGCAACAGATTCAGAGGACTCCCAACCAGAAATCTCCGTGCATGCTTTAGCAGGAGTATCCACTCCCCAAACAATAAAAGTGATTGGCTACTTCAAAGGACAACGGGTCATCATTCTTATTGACTCTAGCAATACACAACTTTATTGATCCACATGTGGCCAAACAAGGAAACTATTACATTACTACATGCAATTCCTTTGAAGTCATGATTGCTAATGGAGGCACCCTACCATGCAAAGGAAAATGTTGTAATGTCAAACTTCAAATTGGGGACTATAATCTCAAGACGGACATGTTTGCCCTACCATTAGGTGGGTGTGATATAGTTTTGGGAGCACAATGGTTGCGGATGTTAGGACCAGTTTTATGGGATTTTATTGAGTTGTGGATGAAGTTTAGTCAAGAAGGGAATGAATATACTTTACATGGCATGAAGGCTAGTGCGGCTTATTTTATTTCTATCCATAATATGGAAAAGTTGTTAAAAAAGTCCTCTCATGGAGTGGTGGCACAAATTTTTGCTATCAATGCCCCCAAGGAAGGGGAACAAGACCATCCAATGCAATTACAAGGCTTATTAAACAAATATGCTCAAGTTTTTTAGGAACCCAAGGGACTACCTCCTCATCGCTCACATGACCATGCAATACAACTTTTTCTTGGTAGTCTTCCCCCTAATGTCTATTCGTATAGGTATCCTTATGCTCAAAATTCAAATATTGAGAAAATTGTGCAAGAGCTTCATGTTGCTGAGGTTATCCGTTCTAGTGTTAGCTCCTATTCTTCATTGATGTTATCAATACAAATAATGATGACACTTGGCGCTTGTGTGTGGATTATCGTGACCTCAATAAGATCACTATTAAAGATAAATTCCCTATTCCAATGATTGATGAATTACTTGATGAGTTGCATGGGGCTCAATACTTTTCCAAGTTGGATTTGTGGTCAAGGTATCACCAAATTCGAATCAAGGATGAGGACATTCCAAAAATAGCTTTCAAAACTCATGAAGGGCATTATGAATTCTTGGTTATGTCATTTGGATTAACCAATGCACCTTCTACCTTCCAAAGTCTAATGAATTCCATTTTTTGCCCTTTCCTTTGCAAATTCATTCTAGTATTTTTTGATGATATATTCATTTACAATCGTTCATGGGAAGAACATCTTCAACACTTAGATCAAACACTCAAAATTTTGTTTGACCATCACCTCTATGCAAAGAGGTCCAAATGTTCTTTTAGGTAGCAAGAGGTTGAATACTTGTGTCACATCATCGCTAAGGATGGAGTTCAGGTTGATCCCAAGAAAATTTAGGTTATTCAAGATTGGCCTAAGCCTTGTACCCTAAAGGGACTCAGTGGATTCTTGGGACTTATTAGATATTACAAGAAATTTGTGAAGAATTAAGATAAGATAGCGGCTCCCTTGACAGCCAATGCTGAGGAAGAATTCTTTTGTGGACAAAACCTGTCGAAAAGGCTTTTGTCGATTTGAAATATGCCATGACCACTACCCTCATGTTAGCAATGTCATATTTCTCTAAATCTTGTCATTGAAATTGATGCATCGAGGAATGGCATTAGGGAGGTTTAAATTCAAGAAGGTAGACCTTTGGCCTTCACTAGCAAGGCACTCTCGAGACAAAATTTGGGCAAGTCTACTTATGAGAAGTAAATTCTTACCATATTACATGTGGCCAATCATTAGCGACCGTATCTCATTGGGAGATACGGTCTCAAATATTTCTTAAAACCTATACAACAAAATGGGTGGCCACATCAGAACAACAAAAATAGGTTTCCAAATTGTTGGTTTATGATTACATCACCAATAAGAAGGGTAAGGAGAACGTGGTGGTGGATGCTTTGTTCTGACTACATGAAGAACATACCATGCTCCATGCTATATCCACACATCCTTAGTGGATTCATCAACTCCGAGAGGAACTAGTCAACTACATGATGAACAAGCCATGGTCCATGCTATATCCACCCATCACCGCATTCGTTGTTGCTCAAATCTTCCTAGACTATCTTTCGTCTCCATGGAATACCTAAATCCATTGTCTCTAATAGGGGTCCTACCTTCACCAGTCATTTTTGGCAAGAATTGTTCAAGTTACAAGAAATACAACTCAAGATGAGTTCGGCCTATCATCCTCAAACTGATGGTCAAACTGAAATTGTGAATAAATACTTGCAAACATACCTTCGTTGCTTCACCTTTGAACATCCTACATAATGGGCCAAGTGGCTTCCTTTGGTTGAATGGTGGTATAACACAACATATCACAATGCCACTAAGGTGAGTCCATTTGAAGCAATCTATGGTCAACCTCCACAAGCACCATCTTCTTACATTCCAAGAAATTCCAAAGTTCAAGATGTGGATTCCACTCTTTGCTAGCGTGATTCCATTCTTCATCAACTCAAGGTCAATTTGGACTTGGCTCATAACCGTATGAAACAAGTTGATAAACACCGCATTGAACAAGGCTTTGACATTGGAAACATGGTTTTTCTTCGCTTACAACCATACAAAAAATCCTCTCTCCAGTTTCACGGTTGTCAGAAACTTACCGCAAAATATTATGGTCCTTATCAAGTGTTGCAAAGGATCGGGTCGATAGCATACAAACTAGCCCTTCCAACTAGTTCCAAAATTCATCTAGTCTTCCATGTATCTTCTCTCAAGCAAGTTGTTGGCAACAAGGTCCAAGTGCAGTCTACACTTCCAAAGTTGGATGATGAAGGTTCTATCATACTTGAACCTGGATGCATTCTACACTGCAAATCGTGTACCCTCCGCCAACAAGTCATCACAAATGTTCTTGTCCAACGACGTGGCTTACGACCTGAAGATGTTGCGTGGGAACCTCTTCAAAAGCTCCAACAACAGTTTCATCATCTTCAGCTTTAAGGACAAAGATTTTCGAAGGGGAAGGACATGTTAGGACCCCATCCTAACACTACGATGTCATATCCCTTGTTGAACGTAGAGGACGCCCATGATAATGTTTTGTAATAGTTGTGGCTCTAGAAGCGC
This sequence comes from Wollemia nobilis, assembly GCA_028583015.1. NCBI lineage: Eukaryota > Viridiplantae > Streptophyta > Pinopsida > Araucariales > Araucariaceae > Wollemia > Wollemia nobilis. The sequence continues at coordinate 13,177,021 of JAQPPZ010016409.1, forward strand.
CTAGACAAGTAGCACCATTATATGTAATTGTTATGAAGAATATAATTGTTTTGTAGGTAGGAGATTCTAACTCTGGTGGTATTTTGTATGTAAGCCAACCTTGAGAGTTAGGTGGTAGATGAAGTCTTTAAACTGCGAGGGGCAAGAATGAATGTATGTTTTTGTATAATTGAATGAAAGTATTGAATGAGGTTGCCCCCTCAAAGTGGCTTGTGATTCTGTGTTACTTTGTGCGATAATTTCATTTCTACACTTATATTCAATATTTCTTTTTTCGTTTATGTTTATTTGCAATGTTTGTGTGAATGTGTTGATTTTAATGAGAATGTTCCTAACACTTAAGATCCATGATGGTATCTAGTTTGGAAAGTTGTTCCTCCATCTTGTTCATTTGAGACTCCATTGCTTGATAACGGATCTCCAAGGGCATTTACTTAAATTAGAAATGTTATTTTTAGCATTTACTATTTATAGTAAGGGTCCCAAAAAAGTGTACCAATACAATCAGCTCAATGAGATAATTTAATAGGCTAATCCCAAAATGACAACTTGTTTGCAATCTCGACTACTACTTTTAGTAAGGATCCAAAAAAGTGTTTTGGTGTTATATATCAAAACGATCAGCTCAATGAGGGGATCGCAATGAGCTATATACCAAAATGATGTTTTTCGATGATCTATGCTTTCTTTAAGGGGCTTTTAGGTTGCGTATCTGCTCCCAAACTTTTTGAATTTCACTTTTATCTCGTAAACTTTGCTACTGATATGGTGAGCAAGGAAGGGATGGATTCTAGGTTAGGGTTTGCGTAACCTTCATAGCCCTCTATTATACCGCAACAACAAACAATAATGCTCGGACCTTTATTTCAGGCCAACACCCAAGGAGGATTCCACACATACCCTTGAGTGGACTACCCGCATTTTTGATAATATGGGAAGGTAATCTCGTCAAGTGTTGTGATCGATGCACTATGGATTTTACACGACCAACTGGTTTCCTATATATGAAGGTTTAGCTCAAGGTTATTATAGGGGTCTCCCGAGATACCCAAAGATATATGTGAGCTCAAATTCGTGTACATGTTTTGTTTAAGAACTAAGTATTGGAGTTTGATCGTCTCTCACTTCACTAGATGCTTTACGAACAATCTAGCTTAGCCAATAACGACAACTTTGTGTTATTTTAAAATGACTGGAACACTGTTTCTAACCTATGGACCAAAGATAAATAGAAAAAAAGAATTGCTTACAACATAAGCTTACTAAGCCCCAAAAAGGGTTATGATACCTTCCTATGCACCTCTTCTTCTTGTGCCAATATTTCACCTCAAATCCTTAGCACGAAGCTGAGCTGAGATAAGAAATTTAATGCCAAGGATAATATAACCATGATTCATAAAATATTAATGAAAGCAACATTCATTTCGATAGCAAAAGTATATATGCAAAAAAACATAAGAACAGTAATTGTAGGAATTCGAAATGAGAAATGTTACTATCGTGGGCCTCTTCGAGGGGGCAACCTCCTTACAAAATATGCAAATTCTTCTCTAACCCATGAGAGTTACATCCTTCTCATTTTATAATATTTATAGGAATATTTCCTGACATCCTATAACAATATTCTATGACATCCTGCTATGATAGTTACATTCATAATACCGACGGTTACATTCATAATTGATAGTTACATTTATAATATCAACGGTTACAACAAAGAGATTCTATGATAAAGGAGTTATATACAAGATTCTGTGACAACACTCTCCTAACATATAATGTGGCCCATTTCTAACTAAATACATGGTCCACCTTATTGTAATAACATATACCCAAATGTATTACAAGTGTCGGGTATGTAACATAATATTTATTGGCAAAAGGGCATTCATTGTACAAGGTATTGATTTATTGTAATATTTTATTATGTAAACCCTATAGGCTACAATTAACCTTGTAATTAACCTTAAGTCCTCTTGTTACATCAGTTTAGGTTAAACTTTATTATGTAATTAGGTTTTGGTATTGGTATAAATACCTGCTTCCATTCCTCTTATCGAAGTGTTGTGAATATTATCTTTTTTTTATTAGGTAAATAAAGAGGCAGGTTTTTTGTATAGGGTCCCCAAAACCTATTTACAAAAATATTTCAAACTTCATAAAAAAAACTGAAACATATCCCCGACAAAATTGAAGCATTACTAATTTACCTCTTCTGCTTCTTGAAAAAAAGTCATGTCTACACCATTCACAACATACCAATTGATCTTGTTTGAATGTCCTTTCAACCGTTCTTGTACCACATCATTATTACATCTTAATTCATCATCATTATACATCATGTTATCTTGGAAGACACATCCAACACCCCCATTAATCCATGTCCAACTCTCATCACCTTCCACCTCATCATAGGGAATTAATTGTAGTACTTTTATCATTTCTTTCTCATTTACTGTGCCTGGGGGTCGACAAACTGAATAATTCTCACTTACACAGGCCTTCACTAGTTGATACACATCTGCTTCAGTTTTGCTTCGATTTTGGAAAATTCTAAGATTCCTCTCCTTCCACACAACCCAAATCAAATGTGGAGGGATGAAGATCCATAATTCATTTAGTATCTTCCTACTTGAATTCCTTTCCCATTGGATTAGGAGGTAGGAATTACCCATTGGAATCTCAAGTCATTCCACAATCTACTCCAAATTGTGAATCTTATCTACGGCTAATACAATGATTATTTATGGTGCCTACAACACCCTTAATATCTGTCTCTTTTCTTTCTTTCGTCTTTTTTTGCTTTTTTTATAAGATTTAAGTGGACGGATTTCTTCTATTTGTTTCTAGAAAACACTATAAATTTCAACATGAAGTACAATATACAAGTTCAAATTTAGAAGGAATTAAAGTTGCAAAGGAAGAAGTGGAGGAAAAATGTAGAACAAATCAAGCAAAAGGGATCAAGTTTATTTCATGTAAATTGTCTTCATTTTCCTCAACTAGTATAAAATCCTCCCTTCGCAATAGAAATGGAAGTAGTGCAGAGGTTATCCCTTGCACTCTAGGTTCCAAAAGGAACATAATATAGAAATGAGGATAGAGGATATCCATGGCAATTTAAGGCCACATAAAAAGGTAATTGCTATGCAGGATTGTCCTTGCACTTTAGAAATTTTAAAGGCAACATAAAAAGGAAGTGCTTTTGAGGCTTACTACTTGCACTTCAGATTCTTCAAAGCAAGACAAACCTATATGTGATGTCTCCTTATGAGCAGTATGGAAAAATCAAAGAGATTAATAAAGATGAAAGTGTTGGTAAGAATGGGAATATGATAAAAAAAACCCAAGAAGCAAAAACAAAAAGAAACTCAAAGGGATATTAATATGAAAAAACAAAAGCAAATATTGTAAGTGTTTAACAAGGAATGGGGCTAAGCCCACATTTAAAACAAGAAGTGATGATCAAGATGGTATCTTGGAATATTATGGGCATGAATAAGACCCATAGAAAAAGAGGTATTAAGGAATTAGCAGGCTGTCATAGTAGAAAAGGAAAAGGGGTAGCTGATATTTTAGCCAATCATAGTGTTGAACTTCGTCTTTCCAAAATTCAAATTTTACAAGGTAAATGACCGAGTGAGATTTTATCTCTTAATGAAAATGATTTAAACAAGTTGATTATGGAAACAAGGAGACAAGATGAAGGATGTCTTTGATAGGAAGGCAAATATATGATATCTTTGCTAAAAAGGCAAGCTGGATATGGTTTAATAGACCTAACAGCAATGTCATGTTTTTTTGTTTTTTTGATAGGAGTGGCTCCCAATAAAAGCCACACATACCTTATTTAAAAAAACAAATAATAAAAATTAAAAATTATGAGAAAACCTTTTAGGATCTATGGAACATCCTCTCTTTTGCAAGCTTTTTAAATTTAAGATAATAGAGTACATCTTTATACATAAAAATCTGAAGTAAATCATCAAGAACATTAAGAAATAACTAGCATTCTAACTCTCTTTGCAACTGAATTTGCTTTTCGCATGCTAATAACCTATGATAGTTGTTCCACATGAACAAAAGCCCCTTGTATAGCACTTGATTGAAGCATAGCCTCAATCACAGCAACATCACGAGCCCCTTCAACCAAGGAACTACGAAAATCTGGAAGACTCACACCTTCTTTATCCTGTAAGAAAGATAAAATGCCCAATCTTTAGTTCCAACACTGTAAGGACATCAATACAATAGTGTGCCCAAACTATGTAAAACAGGTAGGAAAAGCTGTCATGTAAATGTTCTCCCTCCATGGGTTTTGTATGCCTCTTTAGGAATACAAATGAAATCAAACAATTCACAAATGCCCTATCTCACCTCAGATGCTGCCTTGACCATGTCATTCACAAAAGCCTTCAGTTCCTCATTTACTCCTGAAAATGGATAGAATGAATGCTGGGGAATACCAGCCACAGGATAATATGCTAACTGCAAACATAAATTGATTTAGATCTGTAAGCTTTATTAATAGTCAATTTCTATTTGACATAAAATTTACCATTCAAAGGAATTTTGTTTCATCACTAGAGAAATGAAAGGCATTCCAATAACTTAAGATTTGTTATTCTAACTTTATAAGACCTTTGACACAGCCTAAAACAGACATTGATAACTACATTTATTTAGGGAAATTCCTGTTTATGATGCTTGTATAAATCTTTGAAAAAATGAATGAAACAATGAGAAAAATTTATTCAAGTCATTTTACTGTGTAGCCATGTCCACCATCTTTTGTCCCACGCTCAACTTCAATTGTTCCTCTTGATCCTACTACTCGCAAGCAAATCTGCAATATGACATCTGTTTAGTACTTAAATTCATATTCAGCAGTGGCTGTGATTTTTGTGGTGATAATGACAATTTACCTTTCTCGTTGTTGAAGATATCGACAATGAAAATACTCCAGCACAGCCATTCTCCAACTGACTGATATACCCAAAAAGCAGATACCTCACTAAGTTATGCCTCTGACAAGGGCAATATCTAGCTAAAGATTAAGCTCAAAGAATTGCTGTGTTCACAAGACATACAAAAGTGATGACATATTATCTGGTGGAGGCAAGGATGGATCAACATGATGAGATATAGCAGCAACTGAAGTGACCTCACAACCTGCCACCTATTTCCAGACCGGTGGAGTTAGATCCTCAGATCTCACAGAATTTTGCAACAAAATTTTTCAAATGGTCATTAAAGGAAGTATAGACTGAGATGCTTATACTTCCAAATACTAATAAAACAACAATGACCTTTCTACAAATGAGATGTCCTTTCAAAATAGAAAATTCAGATGAAAAGGGAGAAACTTCAGAAGATTACCAATCTCAAGCCTGCAATGAAGTGCACTCCAACATCAAGGATAAACCCCCCCTGCATGCACAATCATTTAAGCATTGAATATCATCAAGCTTGAGCATCGTATTTCCCTTCAAGACATCTTAGCTTAAGGAAGATCCCATTAGGACATCAAAACACATTGAGATTTCCTTGATAGGATAATTTTAGGAATCTATTTTTCATTTCTAGAAAATTTAAGCCACATAACCCAATTATTCATTATGTTTCATATTTGTACAATCCATCGCTATAAAGGTAAGCTTATCTATTCCATTTTTGTGTCGCATATGTGTTGCTGATTTCCATGGAAAATGTGTAGGAAATGAAGCGAAAGAAAGAACATTTCGAAGGTTAAACTAGCCAGAACTGGAAGTATAGTGCCCAGGGGTATCATTCAATTCTCACCATTGCAATGTTTTATAATCATAGGGTTATGTTGTGCATGTGCTTCTAATCTCCATTTAAAATACTTAGATAGTTAGTAGAAAGTTGATGTAATCATTATGAAAGACATTGTTAGATATTAACATTGTATTCATATTAAGTGAACCAAAAATGAAAATTTGGAATTTATGCTGTGGAAATTTAGTGAAAGGAATCACCATGGAAAAGAATAAAAGAAGACAGATCCCTCTTAAGAAAATAAAAGTAAAGAGCTTTTGCTTCTGCAACCTTAAAAAGCAGGAGGCCTAGATACAAAAAATGTTTACAACCCATGCCTTAAAAGGGAAAAGCGGATTAAGTTTGAAGAAACTTACCATAAACCTGCTTCAAACTTTTCTGGAAAGTCTACCAGAATTCAATATAGTCTTAAATCATTTTCTCTCACGAGAAAGCCTTAAATCTGTAAACATTGTAATAGGGAACCAAAATGTGAAGACTATTTCATGCCTAAATGTCCTCTCTACCATGAGATTCAAAGCAAATTCTCCTTCTTGTCTAAGTAACAACCTCGATTAATGATAGACTTTCATATGATTACGGAGCATGCCGAAATTTTACAATATCAACAGATGCTCCACAGATATAAATTTACCTCGTTTAACTCTTCAAAACTAATTAAATCCTATTCCTATCGCTAGGGCTGTAACAACCTCGATTAATGATGGACTTTCATATGATATAGGGAGCATAGATGCCGAAATTTTATAATATCAGCAGATGCTCCACAGATATAAATTTACCTAGTTTAACTCTTCAAAGCTAATTAAATCCTATTCTTCTCACTAGGGCTGTGTTGGAGGCAAACATCATGGAAATTAGGTTATGTGTATGCAGTATGAGGTCAGTCCGACAATGAAGGTCAATGAGATCCCAGTCAATAGATCACTCAAGACTAACTTCTTCTAGGCCTTCAATGGTAAGAGAGTATAAAGTAGATAATGTCTGTTGCAGACTTCGGAGGTCATCCACAGCGCACAAGGCCTTATACTGTGTCTTTACTTTTGGGGGCAATGATAATCTCTAGCATTTATCCTTTTTTTTGATAAAATTCTTTTTTGAACATCCCTTTTCTTCTTTCTTGGGACTGCCAAGGGATTGGGCACTCTTCTTGTTCCATTTTGTATCTTTCTACAGTACCATCAACCATTTTCAGTAATTTGCAAACATATTAGTCCAATTCAATACTTTAATCTAGTGTGAATGAGAGGTTTGGAAGGCAATGATGAATAGCATTTCATCCAATGTGATTGTTGAACATATCTCAAAAATGTGCTCTAGGCAATGAAAGTTATCAGGTTTGACTATGTCTTGAAACAATCAGATCTATTAAGCACAAATGACAGGTACAGGAAATTGGATTGCAAGCATAGAACAACCTTCAAAGTACAATAAATAAATAAATAAAATTTACTTTTAATTTTGTCCACAGGAAACCCTGCAGGATTGGGGGCGGGTGGAAAAGAAACTAGAATATCAATATCTGGTCCCCAGAAGAGTCAAGCTGGATGAAAAGGAAATTGTTTGGGCTAATGACAACAAGAACAAGTTAACGACTATTCAATTTTAGCCTCAATCATGAATTACTAAGATAGTCAGACGTGAAGAGGTAGTCACAAAAATCTTATCATTATGCTAAAAACATTTGTTACCATTACAAATCTAGAATATTTCTTGTTACTATTACTCGTCAGAACATGACTTGGGCATGCAGGCGAAAGTTGTGCTCAAGCCAAACTTAACAAGTTATACTTTGAGGCCATAGTAATTTATATAAAAAACAGTCAATCATGGTTTTGTTAAGATTCTGGCATGTCAATACAGAAGAGGCATATTTGTCATGGATGGTAAAGAATGGCTCCAAGTATTCCATAAATGCAATGGTGTGAATAATTGAGGAGTACTGGTTAGTTTTGAAGAGTCATCTTGCAGGACATGTGAAAAGCATGATTGAGAAAATCAGAATCAGCAAGGCAAACAAATCGGGAAAAATTGGGGAAAAAATCAGCAAAAAGAAAAACCGAAGAAAATGCAATTTTTCGTTGGAAAAAAGCTTTTTTTCATGCAGATCACAATGAATTAACACTATGCAAATCAAATATTAATAGTGTCAGTGATACAAGGTTAAACTACACATAAAAGTGATAAAACACATCTTAAATAAAGAAATTTTAATACGTCCAAAATTCAAATATTCATGTATTGGTTATAATATAAAAAAGGTACTATTAGTTACGAATCTACCATTTAGGAAAGGATTTTGGTCTTTTGCGCCCTAGATTCGCCCAACAGATTGAAAGGCCGGAAGGAAGGGATGCCTTCCGTGCCAATCTCCGGAGAAGGCCGGCTCCTATACTAATCTACTATGGTTTAAGATAAGAGAACAGGAAAGAGATTGTAAAATGCAGAAAGAAATGTAAATAGCATGTGGTTATGGTGGGAAAGAACAAGCAGCACGATTACTAGCTAATACCCAGACCAACAGCAATCAAAACAAAACATGTAATAGAAACCAACACCGTTATTCCTTCCTATGTATCCTTCATTCAGCATTCCAGATTCACTTAATTGCCAATGCTCTAATCCAGAGTTCAGAATTACAGCAATCAGAAAAATAAATGAACGCGGAGCAGAAATACTTGCAAAAGGCAGCATAAAAGAAAGAGACAAATGTCAGAGCCAAGAATGCTTTGTATTAGAAGCGAGAGTTTGTTTACAGCAGAGCTTTCTTAGCAATATGTTCCCCCCCTTTTTACAATGAAAGCACATTGCTATTTATAGCAGAAATTTTCCCCCCAATTACAATGATGCACAAAACCCAAAGACAGCAAAAGCTGTCGAGATTTGACCCTTGCTGGCCGTGAGCGTACCTGCAACAAGATTCACCTGAATTTGGTACAGCTCCGAACAGATCTGGTGGTTGAGAAGGCGCGTCTCATTAATGTGGTAGGTGCAGTACAATTTGCCTCTGAAGACACTCCATCAATGCTCACCTACCCTGTCTTTGAAGTACGCCTTCAACTCTGATAAGACTGGTTCAAATCCCGAAATCTGCATGTTTTTGGCCTAAGTCTGAGGTTCGCTAAAATAGGGGTGGTTGACAAGAGTCGCTCAAAAGAAACAGCGACCCCGGGAGTCGCTCCAGAATGGAGCGAACCCGGGACGCACTTTGCCTTAGAAAAATCATGCGACTTGTCCTTTTCTGCTTGCGGTTGATGAATGGGGGGGCGACGACGGGAGTCGCCAGGAGACAGCAGCGACGATGGGAGTCGCTCAACAACCGAGCGACCGGCGTCAACTTGCATCCATATGCCTTAGAATAATTTTGAGACTCCTCGCCTGCGGTCACTGGAAAGGGCAGCGACGACGGGAGTCGCTGCCGAAGCTGGGCGACGACGGGAGTCGCGAGCGACCGGCATCAAATTTTTAAACCTGCAGCTATTGGAGATCGCTGGAAAAATGGGCGACGACGGGAGTCGCTGCCAAAGTCGGGCAACGACGGGAGTCGCTGCCAAATGGAGCGACCGGCGTCCACCAACACTTAGAAACTTTTTCACTTCCCCCCCCCGCTGCCCACGGTCGCTGGAAATTGAAGCGACGACGAACGTCGCTGGAAAAGTGGAGCGACCACGGGGTTCATCAACAGCATTTGCCTTAGAAATTTTTCGTATCGTCTGTCTGCTACTGATGACGCTGAGGGTCGCTGAGGGAGGTTGGCGAGGACGGGAGTCGCTCCAAAGTGGAGCGACTCGCAAGAGATCTACACTTAGACATTTTTTTACCCTTTTCTCCGCTGCTTAGTGCCGTCGTCGGTCGCCGGAGGGAGGGGCAAAGCTGGGAATTGCCGAAAAAAGGGAGCGACTCCCGGAATCGCTCAAGAAGAGAGCAACCACGGGAGTGCCCCTGCCTTAGAAAAAATCTGGGCTTTTCCCAAACTTTGCCGGAACTTGCTGAATGCTAGGAAACTGAACCTGAAAACTGAAAACCTGTAGACTGCCTGGACAAAGCTGGAAAGGAAGGAGGAAGGGAAGAATCTGATCCGAAAAATTGCAGCAGTATTTTTTCAAATTTTTCAAAACTTTTACCCCTTAGCAAAATGTGGCAACAAGTACACATTACAAAATGTGTCATGAGTCATAACAAATACAATGTCTCAAGATCTTTGAATGCCTTTGCCCTAGCAGAAGATCTAGTCTCTCCTTGTCATTATGCCCGTGCCTCTTCCTATGCCTTGGCTGCTAATGCTCTTCACCATCTATGTCAAGGGTCAAGGGGCAGTGTCCCCATAGGGTTTGGGGAAATGCCTCAAAACCTCAACAGCAAAACCATTAATACCTTCACTATCTGAACTAAATTTTTCTCCTTGTTTACATTTTGATGCGGAAATGATGCTGCAATTACTAATATGGGACTTCAACAACTCATAGGTTGAATAAAACACGAACAAATTAACTTAAATGATGAGTGTAATTGGTTTTAACTTTTTATTCTCTTTAGACCCACGTGGTCTAATGAACCTACAGAACAAATAAGCATTTGTGTTCTTACATATTACTCCTATATACAAGCATATTGAGCAATAAGTTTGGATTGATAGTTCAACATCTTTTTATGGAGAATTTCATCAATTAATAATGTATAGCATTGTCGTTGGTGGCTGTTGGTGGCTGTCGGATTCCTTCAAACTCCAAAAAAATTGTTGTTAGGATGCATTTTAGGGTTTTGTTTGGTGTGGTAGCAGGTAGGCAGACCTCTCTCTCAAGTTTGGAAGAAGCAAAATGAGGCAAAATGCAAAAAAAAACTTTTTATGCCATTTTCTCTACTCATACAGCCGTAGCCGATTAAAAACCATGATTTCGATGCAGATTTAATCGGCCAGGCTATGAATCGGGAAAAATCGGCTCGAATTAGGATTTTTTGGCGATTTTCTCAACTGTGTAAAAGTAAACCCATGGCTAGCTTATTAACATGGAAAATGATGTCAGGCTCCTAAGTCTTTAGTGCAAAACTACGGTTACTTCTACGACAAACAACACAACCAATACAACAAAGAAAACAAGACCTGTGAAGATCAGCATGAACACTAAAAGTTGAAGATTGAAGTTGAATATGAAACATAGATCCAAAAACAATCAAACATAAGAGGCAACCACAAACACAGGCTATAATGCAATTATAATTGGAAGATTATGGACCATGAACATACTAAGCAGGAAACTGAATATTGACATAAAACTAAGTAAGAACTTCTGACAAGAAAGCATCCATGACTGAAATTTCATTTTCATGAGGATATTTAGATTTTTAAGATTTTACTACAATAAATGACAAGTCAGTTGACTCTTCATGGAACAGGCTCACTTACAGTGAAATTTCGCCTCCACACGCTTGAAAAGTAAGGGTTCGAACTATTAAACGGTGTTTCTACAGTAAAATGAACGGTCATTAGGTCACCTAACTCCTTCACCAACCTTGCTGCCTGAAAATATTGGATAAACCCATAAGAAAAGCCTATGTTACTCTACTTAGAAAAAAGAAAGAAATGGACAAATCTGAATTAGATTGATTCTACACATCTAATAGTTCAAACCTCTAAGAGAGCTGGTTCAAATCGGTAATTTTCTGCAACGGCCCATATTGGTGGACGACTTCCATTCATAGAGAGAGACCTGTAAAATGACAGAGCAGCCATTGCTTCTGTGATGGCTGCAAGCACAAATAACATAATAAGTGGAAAAAAGTACAATGATTTCCTTTGCATGTTCAGAACACTATTAAGCGCATTAAAAGCCTATAATACATAAAACTCAGCAACTACTTTAAACCTCTTTCAAAAATGTGTTGAAGTGTGGATTGAAACCTCCAAATTGGAAACCACTTAAAAAGTTTGGATCAAACTAAATTTTGATGGGGAATTCAATGTTAGGACCTCACGTCCTAACCCTTTTTATTTTATTGTAATAGTTTAGTTAGTAATGAGTGGGCACCCCCTTTTGAATGTAAGGGTGACCCTCAATCATTAGGGTTAGGGTTAGATAGCTCAAATAGCTATTTTGGGTTTAATCTATTTTTGCATTGTAAGCTATTTTGGGCAAAGTTATCTTTATATATTGCATTGTAAGAAAGGGAAGGCATCCTGAAGAATTATATTGTAAAGAAGCATTGCTCATAAAGGAGGTTGCCCCCTCGAAGTGGTTTGTGATACTTTTTATCTCTTCAGTGCAAATAATTGTTATTATGTGTTCAAGTTTTCTATGCAAATTTACTTCTAGTTCCAATTAATTTATGCAAGCAAAATCCTTACATTTGGTATCAAAGCTCGATCCAGGGGCAATTCCATTGTGGTGGTGAGGCTTCCATTCCAATATTTTTTTCCATGGCCACAACGCATCCATATCAATAATGTCACTTCCGTATTTTCCTTCAATCCTTAAATCTTTTAATTTTTGCAATCTATTTTGCATTCAACCAAATCACTTCAAATCTTTTTCTCTTCCCTAAATTCATTAAGTTAGAAATCCTGTGTCGAGGGTTTTAAAACATCATGGAGGAGCTGTTGTTATTGGCTAAGTTAGATTGCCCATAAAGCGTCTAGTGAAGTGAGGGGTACTCAAACTCCAATACCCAGGCCTTAGAAAGCACCCGTATATGACTACAAGCTCCCATGTACCCTCAGGTATATAGAAGCTTTTACCCAAGGGAAGATATTGGTTGTTCAAGATTTTTGTTTTACCAAAAAGTGGTTAGCCCCGGTAAGGTACTCGCATCATACCTCGGAAACAAGCAATGAGGCTACGAGAATGGTGGATTCCTCTATAGTTAGTGCCTTGGAATATTAGGCCAGACACTATCTATGAACAAGCCCACAAACCCAACAAACCCTAGCCTAGAACAACCAATTAAAAAAAATCCCATAGGCTTTTTGGGCATACTAAGAGAACGATTCAAAAGATACTAGAATCTTGACCTAAGCAGAGATCGTTTTCAAAGAATATTTAGGAATTTGCAAAACTATTACAAATAAAAATATAAATATGTCATTAGTGCATAGCAAGGTAGGTGGTGTGTGAAACAAAGTTTAATATCAAATGGCATTAGCTCAATCGGTTTAATTTCTCAACTTTCAATGAGGAGACCCAAGTTCAAATCTTGCCAAGTGATCCATGAATAATAGTCAAATCGTTGTAATACCACTATGTGGTGACGATGTAATACGAGTGGGGCCCATTTCAATCCCTTATAACCATTTAGAAAATATATAAATAAAAGTTTGTGAGCATTCTTAGGCATACAAAGAGCGCATTTTTTGAGAAATATGTCTGCGGTGGGCCAAAATAAGATCCAAGGGACTATAATTAGGATAATAATGACTGCTAGCTAGCAGGCTAAAAAGCCCAACAAAGAAAAGAACTAAGAAAAATACAAGATGAAACCCGACAACCGAGCAAGAAAGGGAAAAGAAAAGGGAGAGCAAAATGGGGGAGGGCTGCAGTCCAAAAGAGAGTGCACGCCAAGAACGAAGAGAGAGGAGGGAGGGAGAAGCCCAGGAGGGGCAAGCTCCAAGAACCCCCCAGAGACTAATCTCTCCAAATAGTCGAGGCCGAAGTACTGGAGCTGAAGAAGTCCATGATATGTCTCTGACCAGCACTAGTTCGGAACCCTGACACACTGTGGGTGCACTGACTAGTGACCCTGCTTCCGTCCGAACTAGATGATGTGGGGTGTTTCCATCCGGAGTCACCTATTCCGTCAGAGCTAGTGAAGTATGTTGTAATGAGCCGATGTTGAGGACGGTGAGATCCATCTGCAGGAGAACTTTTATGTCGCCGAAGTTGAGTTATCTCCCTAAGAAAGAGTGCGAGACACTGCTGGTTCGGGTATCTGAAGAAGGTAGAAATAGATCAAGAGTTGTCCCTGAAAAGGCAATGGAATCTACCCCGGATCTCCTAATAAATGGGACAACAAAAAATAAAGTGATTAAGGGTTTCAACTTCACCCAAGTGGCAAGACAAGAAATCCGCTCCTACGTCGAAAGATGGTGATCTGACTCAATTCGGAGTTGGAGAGAACACACCCTGAGTTGCCCAATAGTGATCCAAAGACTATGCATTGTGTGCTGCTAAAGGTTTGTGGAGGAACTATTCTGACCTCCTGTATCTGTAAAAAGTGCTCCTGGTAGAAAGACAACTTGGGGGAACGAGGGGCAACAGGAGAGATCCAAGTGCATCCGGTGTACTGGAGAGTAACATCCTTCCAGATCTCATCGAGCATCCTCTCCTTACTAAGCCGAGAGGGGGGAGAACACCCAAAGAATAAGGGGGGAGCCTGTCTATCTATATCTAAATGCTGGCCAAGAGGGCAGAAACCTGAAAATACCAGCTCCTCCGGCCTCCCCGAGAACTCGGAGAGAGTTCCATCGAGGAGCGAAGGGCGAGGTAAGGGTACCGCCTGCAACCCTCGGGGGTATCTCCGAAAGTACGGATCCTGTGAAGATAACCGATAATCAGGAAGATAATCTCAAGCTAGAGAGGAGAAGCCCCAAACTCTGCCAGAATAATACAGCGGGGGACTATGCCCTTGCAACGAATGAATTGTCGAAGAAAGAGTGTTTGGACTCATTCAACCTGTGACCACTCAGTCGGGCCAAGACTAGGACCCCAAACCACTGACCCATAAGTAATAGTTGACTTGACCAAGGCATCAAAAATCCTCATCTTCACAGGTATATCCTGAAAATGTGCTTTGAAGCAATTCCTCTCTAGCAAAGACAAAGTTGCATATCCCTTACACACCCGGGCCTGGGCGGCGGGTTTCATACCAAAAGTGGGACCGGTGAAAAGGACCCCCAAGTACACATAAGAGGTGGTGATCTCGACCTCCCGACCTTGGAAAGAGAAGTGGAGATGAGAATATTCAAAAGGATTACAAGGGTTTTTATAAACAAATATTATAGGGGTTTTTAGAGGCAGAGATTACAAGCAAAGATTGCAAGGGTTTTCAACAGGGCACTAAGCTATAGGTGGAAACTTCTAGACACGATATCTGATAATCTGTTAAAAAAAAAGAAAGGAAAAAAAGGTACCAAGGGCTAGAAAAAAACAGTACTAAAGCGCTAGGGGGGGGGAGAGAGAGAGAGAGAGACAGAGAGAGAATACCAAGCACTAGAAATCGTCATGGAAGGGTGTCATTACTGAGGGTCAAAGGCAGTATAAGAAAGTAATGTTGTAACTGTTGACAAGTTTTGTCACATTGCTTCTGAAGGGGTAGCAAAATTTGATGATGTTGGTTTTCTTGATATAGTTTTCCTTATTTTTGTTGATAGTAGTGTTACAACAATTTTGGCTGTCATTTTTTGAATCCCCCTTGTAAATAACTGAATTTGAAAGAGCTTCGCCCACAGTATAGCAAGAAAAAGGAGCTTCGCAAACAGCAGACAAGAAAAACATGGGTGCAAGCGAAGCCCCCACAAAACTAGCTTCGGGCCAAAGTTTTGCGAAGCATACAATGTACAGTAAAATGCCAAAACAAATTCCTAAGTGTGGAAAAACACTTCGCAGAAATGCTAGCGAAGCACCTGCTTCGGCTGTCCCTTTTGGCAAACCATCCCTTAGAAAAAATCTACTTCGCTCAAAATCTTCCCGAAGCACCTGCTTCGAGCGACTCAAGTGCGAAGCTTCTCCCTCCGAAGGTTGTTTGTCCCTGAAAATTTTCTAAGGCATGGAGGAGCTTCGCTTGAATTTTCCCCGAACGGCTGTTTTTGAAACGGTTCGCGGCGAAGCAATTTTGTAAGTCCACTTCGGCTGAATTTTGTGCAAAGCTCCCTCAGTAGAAGCCTAACTGTATGCCCAAATATTCTAAGGCAAAATTCTACTTCGGCCAAGAAAACCCCGAACGGCCATTTTGAAAGAAGGTTCGCAGCAAAGTTGTTTCTGGATGTCCCTTCGCTGCAAAGCACCAATACAAAGAAGTCTATCCCGCTTCGGCTCTCATCCATGGCGAAGCAGCTCCCCGAACTAAAATTCAACGAAGTTCTCCAGGGCACACACCCCAAGGCTGGGTATTTCTTCGAGGCAATTGAGTGGTTCATAAATGCATCTTTACTTTCCCGAAATACCCGAGACTCATTTTCAGCAATGGAAAAGGAAAGGTCAGCCGCAGGACGAAAACCCGATGGACCCGACAGCCACTCGAGCACTGCACCCAGAGATTCAGGACAAGTCAGGCGGCCCATTAATGAGAGTTTCCCCCGCTAATGCGGCCATAACTGTTAAATGTGGAAACGGATGCGAGAGCTCAGTCACGGGAGGAGCGAAGACAGATTTTCCAGTTTTTCGAGGGCGTAATGCTAGATTTTGCACAATGATGGCTCAGAGGGTCGGGTCCTCTATAAAAACCCATGAATTGTAATGAAAAAGGGGGGGAACTTTTGCTAGAAAGCTGCTGTAACTTGATTTTTGCAATTGATATTAAGAACTTTGGGCCTCATTTCTCTCTTGTATGCTGCCTTCTGTGATTATTTCTGCTATTCTATTTTTTCATTTTCATACTGTAATTCTGAATCCTGGATTTAGGTGTGTGATTTGAGACAAAACCCTAGAATTTCCCTGGAGGATACATTGGGGAGAAAATGCTATGATAGTTTTCTTGTATGCTGCCTGTGGATAGTGTTTCTGCTATATTCACTTATTTCCTAACTGCTGTAATTCTGAAATCTGGATTTAGGCGTAAGGGGGGTAGGTGAATCCTGGAACTCGTCCAGAGGATACATAGGAAGGCTAGTGCGGCGTTCATTTCATTTTATTCTTCATATTTATTGTTGTTACTTCAAGCTATTAGTTAGTAATCGTGTTGTCGGTTCTTCCCCTTTTAAAACATCCATTTACATTTCTTTTTGTACCTTTTATCTCTTTCCTGCACCCTACCCTTTTTATTTCTTTCCTGCACCCTTTCTCTTTTCATCTCTTTCCTGCACTCTTAGCTTAAAATTCCAAGTAGTTTAGTAAAGGAGCCGGCCTTTCTCCGGAGATTGGCACGGAGGGCATCCCTTCCCTCCGGCCTTTCAATGTTGGTCCAGGTCTAGGGCGCGTATAATTGCCAAAATCCTTTCCTATGGAAGATTTGTGGCCAACAATTTATGGCACGCCCGGTGGGACCCGGTCATTCTCACCTTGTGAGTGGTAGTGAGAGCCGATGCTTATCTCATTACCGAAAAAACTCTTGCATCTGGCGACTATGCTTAACCTGGAAATCTCAAAGTCGTTGAGATCGATACCAAAGTATTCGTGCCTTCATGCAAACAAGATATCGAGTTAGGAATAGTGGAGAAGGAACTGAGTTCTTTGAACTCGACATTGATGCTTTCGGAGAACACCATAGGCTAATAACACCCGAACAGCTGTTATGAAGAGCGCCTTCGCAAAAAGCTATATTTGATGAAGAGGGCCTGACTTCCGACAGCACAACAGCTAGTCTTCCCCCTAATCCTCCTAACTCCCCCGATCATCCAAGCGCTTCCGCTTCAGTCAGTCACCCACAAGGGACTTCGGGAATCCCTATCTTTCCGACTCCAAGCGCAGGCATGGCACACCAGCAACAGCAGCAGCAGCAGCTGCCGCCACAGCAACAACAACCCAGGTTGTTCCCGGCATGGAACTCTTCCGAACCATTAAACCTGGCGGGACAAGGACAGGTTCCACCTACTGCAATGAAGAAAATTCCTACCTTCGATGGTACGGGGAAGACAGCTCTGGAACACATTCAAGACATAGTTTCTCTGGCGGCAATACACAACATCACCGAAGAAGGAGTGATGGTGAAGCTTCTGGTTCTATCCCTCCGAGGAAAGCTCCTTTATTGGTATAGATCACTTCCGCCTGGCACCATAACAAGTTGGGACCAGTTAGCTGGACAACTGATGAGAGGTTTCAATGAGTCTGCTGACCCTTCCTCCCTCTTGCATCAATTTACGACAATTCAGAGACACCCGCAGGAGGAAATTGCAAATTTCAATGTGAGGTTCGCTCGAACTTGGCAAAGAGTACCTACTGGACTTCGGCCAACCAGCGAGGCTGCAGCATACTACTACCTTAGGGCCCTCAATCTAGATATCAGTGTGATGGTAAGGTATTCGAATGTGAATACTTCCCCTGAGCTCTATGAATTAGCCCAGAAAGCGGAAATGGACCCGATAGCCATAGGAAAGCTTCCCCAAAGGATGTCGATGCCTATATTCCCGGAGTTTCCGCAGACACAATGCCTGAATGCAGCTACGTCGCAAGCCTCCATAACCCCTGTATATCCCCTCTCATCATGGAATCCTAACCCCGTTGTAACCCAAATCGTTACTCCACAAGTGCATTTCCCCGCATATTCAACGCCACAGCCCCCCTACCGGCACCACCTCAATACCCCGCTTTGCCCCCAATACCTACAATGGCTCCATTGCCGCAAGCCCCCAAAGCTGAAGATATGCAAGCTAAAATATTACAGGAAGTTCAGTATTTGAACTCTACTGTACATCCAACAATATGATTATCATGAAGAAGAAACAAGCACAACAAGAATTTCTTCCAAGGAGGTCTTACCCACCGCCAGCGCTCACCAAAGATCAAGTGGTTCAACCGGGGAAGTCTTCGGCAAGAAACGCTGCCATCAATGAAGGAACAAGCACTTCTGACCATGTGCATTGGTGTTCTACATGCAATGACCCACATGAGGAAAACACCTGTATGTTGCATCAACATTTTGTGCAGATGCTGTCAGGAAACAATCCCAGCCGACAAGTCAACATGATAAGACAAACAGATCAGAACCTGGTCGTGGACGAAGAAGAGCAAGTTTCGATGCTTACTAGGGAGGGAAAAGTTTCAAATCCAGCGCCAGCAAGGGAAGAGCAGCAACCTGCTAAAGCCCCAGACAAAGTTTCAAATCCAGCGCCAGCAAAAGAGAAGACCCAGCAAGTCTTCGCGGCCCCGCCTCAGGCCGAAACTAAAGAGCAGGCAAGGGAAAAGCTTAAGTTCCCTTCGCTAACCAAGCGGCAAAGAGTCGAAGCCATGGAGCAATATCACACAAAGTACGAAGCTAAAAAAGAGCCCAAAGTGCATACCCCCATAAGGTATAATATCGTGGATGAGCTAAAAAAGACCCCTGCCAAGATTAGTTTATATGATGCTTTACAGCTACCAGGACAGGTAGACCTCTTGCAGGAGTCTTTGCGAAAGCTGGGCAATCAATGCCGCCCGCCATAGTGCAAACTCTGTCCATGTCCATAACAGGAAAGAACAGACCTCCCCCGTTTTACTTGTCATTACAAATGGAAGGTCACATTGTCCATAACTGTATGATTGATTCAGGGGCAGCAACGATGGTCATGCCTAAAGCGGTCTGCGAAGAAATAGGGATGGAGTATACAAGAAGCAGCCATGGCGTACTCCAACTAGATGGCACTCCTGTAAATACCATCGGGGTAATCAAATATATACCCATTCGACTACACAAAGTGCCCCAAATTGTGGTGATACAGGAAGTGGTAGGAGTAGATCTAGAACCCTATTTTAGCATGTGTCTTTCAAGAGAATTCACAGCGAAGCTAGGGGGATACCTGTCCATGGACTATTCACATTTAGAGGTTCCATTCAAGGGGAAGAAGGTCAAGATTTACAACGAGAAACCTTCCACATTTCTCGTACAGAAAATGACCGAAGAAGAATGCAATGATCTCGTCCATGCGATAACAGAAGAAATTGAACGAGTGGACTTAGTAGAGGAGTCCCTTGCACAACTAAGTTCTGAAGATGAATTTTCATTGACAGAATTAAAGCTATGATAGAGACAGAAATAGGGTGTTACACCATTGCAGAGCCAGAGAAACACATTAAGTCAGAAGATAAAGTACTTGCCCAAGGAGAATTATGGCAATTATTCTTTGATGGTGCCCGGTGCAAAAACGGAGTCGAGGCAGGGATCCTTCTAGTGTCACCATCCGGAGAACAAAAAGAATATTGCTATAGATTAGTTTGGAGCTGCACCAACAATGCAGCAGAGTATGAAGCCCTATGCCTAGGACTGAAAAAGGCGGAAAAGCTAGGCGTAAAACACCTCGAAATTTTTGGAGATTCAAAACTGGTATACAATCAGGTCACCAACAAATGCATCTCCAAGAAGCATTACCTTAAAGCCTACCGCAACAGAGTCACTCAACCTGCAGTCCATCCCGCGAGAGAAAAATAGGCACGCTGAAGTCTTGGCCTCCATCGCGGCCAGATATTCCCCAACTAACGACATGGTGCACAAGCCGAAGGCCATAAGGATGATTTATAGGCCCTCTGTACCGGATAGGGACATGCATTGGCAAGTTTTTGACAACGATGAACAGATCATCAATTTTTTGGTACAAGAAGCAGTCACTGTTGAAGGAAGGGACCCAAAAGACGAGGAATATGAAGGACTGGTCCAATTAAAAAACAACCATGTCCCTAGGGGACTGATCACTCTGGAGAGCTTGTTCGATCAAAATGACAGAGCATTTTCCCGCAGAATCAAAGTTGACGCCAGGCAGTATCAAGATTTAGAACTCGAAACCGGGAAGGTGATAAAAGTTGGAACGGACTGTACCATGGCTGAGTTGGAACAAATCCGGTCTCTATGCAGAAAGTATCCAGATATAGTAGCCTGGTCTTACCAAGACCTAAAGGGCTATGACCGAAGGTTGGTTCAACACACCATCGAGCTACAAGAAGGGGTCATCTCGCCGAACTCTTCTGCAGGACATAAATTCATCCTGACCGCGACAGATTACTTCACCAGATGGGCCGAAGCAGTGCCCACCAAATACGCTGATCAAGAAACGGTAGTCACTTTCCTAGAAGGCTTGATCACCCGGTTCGACATCCCCGAAGCAATAGTAACGGATAATGGCCCCGGATTCATAGGCGCCAGAATTAATGAATTCACCTGTAAATATGGGATATACCGCAAGGTCAGCTTCAATTACTATCCACAAGGTAACGGATTAGCAGAGTCGACAAATAAGACCCTATTGAAGTTGCTGAGAAAGCTCATAGACAAAAACAAAAGGACTTGGCATCTTCTCTTAGATCAAGCCTTATGGGCCGATCGAATATCCATCAAGAAGTCGATCAAAACCTCCCCGTACGCCCTAGTATACGGCAAGGAGGCTATCCTGCCAATTCATATAGAGATCCCTGCATTAAAAATATTGAGAGACGAGGAAGCCGAATCCGGTCCTATGGAGGTGAGGCTGACCCAATTGTTGCAGTTAGAGGAAGACCGGGATAAAGCATATCAGAACTTCGCGAAGCACGCCCAAATTACTCAGGACTGGTTCAGGAAGAAGTCCTCTGTCCGAACATTCAAAGTAGGAGACTTGGTGTGGAAATCGGATTCGTGGAAGGTTAAGCCTAGCAATCATGATAAACTGGACACATTTTGGGTAGGGCCGTTCAAGATCGCCAAAGTAAACTTGGCCAACTCCTTCATCCTTAAGAACGCAGTTGGTCAGACTCTGCCCATTCCCGTGAATGGTCTTCACCTGAAGACCTTTTATCATTGAAAGTCTTCTTTTTTTTAAAAATAAAAAATAAAAATCTCTTACTCTTGTATATAATGTGTTTATACTTGTACAAACTTTGTTTTAAAAGGCCTTAGATCTAAACATGTAGTTAGAGGTAGATTGTATTTTCATGTCGTCGTAACAGCAAAAGTTTTGCCGCATGACTAAGGTTTAGCCCAGCCAAACCAAAGGTAAAGTCTCCTTCGGAGTTTTTCCACACGAAGCAACCGATGTGAGCCGGTTCGCTGCGAAGCACCTTTAAGGAGAAATGTGAAGGAGGCCAGAATACAATATGTCGTCAACAAGAAACAAGAGAAACACTTCTCCAAAAAATACAAAGGCATAAAAGACGGTTCGCAAAAAATAGCTGTGCGAAGCACATTCAAAGAGAAAGTCTTGCGAATCATTTTCGGGACGAGCGCGCTTCGCTTCGAAGATGTTCTAAGTCCCCCTTCGGGGCTAATCTTACGCGAAGCGTCCAGTAAGACAGCTTCGGGTCCGAAGCGTAAAAGACAAAGGAAAATCGGAGGTTCGCCGCGAAGTGTTTTCCACCGCGGCCGTAGGAGCAATTAAAGCACGCCTTGAAACGTGTGCCAACTACAATCTAGGAAACTGTCCAGGACGTGCAGGTTTAATGCAAAGGTGGCGGAGCACATTCCCAGAGAATGTCGTTATGATTAAAAGTTGTGCCCAAGTACGAGGTGGCAGGGGGATTGGATCTTCAAAGTCGGGCCAGTTTCTCAAAGTACATCGTCCCGCGTGCACCCTCCCCGCAAAGCCAATAGAAAAACAAGGCAATCCCTTCCCCCGATTTTCGATTTTAATTTCGGTAGTTGCCATAAATGATGGTGGTTGTAACCTTCGGCTATAAAGCCAGAGCTGCACCAAGGAAAAGGTTAATCACCCGCGTACGAGCACGACTGTGATAAAATTGGCCAAGAACTCTGCGTTTCTTTTCCATTCTCTGTTTTTTGAAATTTTGCTCTTGAAAAACGTGATGGGGAAGAACTCCAAGGCAAAGGGGAAGGAACCTGAAGTAGCGACTCCAGAGAAGACCAAGAAGGGCAAGGAAGAAAAGAAACATAGGCCCAAAAAGGTTGACCCGAACTTGTGCCCTGAGAAGCAACCCATAGAAGAAGGGGAGGAGTCAGAGGATGAGCAACTTCCAGAACCTTCCATTGATGGGTGGGAGAAGATAAGAGACACCGAACTTTCAAAAAGCATCGCAGAACTGCGATACACTATCAACTCCATGAAGAGTCGATTAACTGCAGAAAATAAGAGGGTTGCCGCATACTACTCGCAGATATACTGGTATCTGACTCCACCAACTCACCACTGTCCTGAATTAATCTGCGCGATAGCCCAGAATTACCAGTCGTCCACCAGACAAGTTCTGGACGCTGCGGGTAATAAGTTATTTTCGATTTTTAAGGAAGATGTGCAAGTAGCTTTCGCTCCTTTGCAAGGGCCACCCAAGGGGTATTTAGTGCGCAATGTTCTATTGAATGAACAAATGGACAGATTTAACGCCTCCGGCCACATTGTGAAATTTTTGAAGGAAAGTCTTAAGGATGGGCTACCTTCAGGCAAGCTACCCCAAATGCCTCGCCTTCTGCAAGACTTCAAGAGCACAGATATCTTTTCCATTATTGCATGGGTCGCGGGTCTGTCTACAGACGCCGACGTTTATCCCTGGCAAGTGTCCCTGGCCGAATGCATTTCCCAAGGAGAGTTCTACGCTCCAGACCCCTCAAGGCCAAACACGAACCCGATTTTCTTTGACTGGGCAGAATGGGTAGCGCAGACCTTGCACACTCGGCTGGTGAGTTTGAAGAATGTCGGGACAGGCCAATATTTTGGGCCGTACTCTTTCCTAATCTGGCTCTTCTTTTGTCATACCCACAAGCATTTTCCTCATATTGCCATTACTCAGAGTGGCAAAGACGGAGAGCCCCGCTGCTGGTGTACCAGTGGACCCCCCTCCTAGCCAGGACGGGGTAGTATTATGTGTTTAATCAGCAATTTTTAGGACCTGCTCTTCAGCTACTGTAGGGTTCTTGCCCTCGAGTACTCATGGACCTTAGGGACAAAGTGGTCAATAAGCGAAAAGGGGATGTTTTTCAGTTGACTCAGGGCCTTGTCATCCGTCTGTTTGGATTCACAGGGAAACCCTTCATTTTGCCTGTATATCCTTCTGAATACCAATTCGCTTTAGAAGTCGCTCGCCAGAGCGACATGACGAATGTAGTTTACGGCCATGGCCGAAAGTGGGCCCCGACTTGCGACATCCCTTTCAAAATGGGGGTCGTAGAGGTCTTCGCCATGAAACAACACGTATTTTTAGATGATAAACTTGTTGACTTCGGGTTGCTGCAACTTTCGCAGCGGTGGTGCTATGACCCCTTGGGGGTGATGAGAGATCGTTTGAGGTTTAAAAATTTTCATATATGTCCTCAACCAGAGATAATAAAGCAGAGGAATAACCCTGCCGGCAGAGATTTGGAGTGGCACTTGGAAAGAATGAAGACATTGCCACCATGGCACGAATTCTACACTATGGAAGTTGAATATGATCCTGCTAGACACCCTTTCCCGAGCATAGACGCTGCTTTCTGGAGAAGAATGAAGGACGATTTGAGAGGGGAGATAAAGAATTGGCGCGAGCCACAACTCAAAGAATGGTGGATAATGAGAGTCCATCGACGTAAGCAGAAATCATACGGACTCTTGGAGATGGACAAATATTTCGCCATTTATTATGAAGCGAATGTCGGATCATGGCAACCTCTCGCGTTTGCTGATTTTATTCCTCCCAGTCCCCCAGGTTCGGGCGACAGCCCCAGGAGAGTGACCGATGATTTTGAACAAGAAGAGGAAGATGAAGTTGTAGTAACATCTCAGGAGCCGCTCAAGGAGCCTGTGGGAGGTTCCGAAGTTGAGGTCGAAAGGCCATCGCAGCAACAAGGAAAAGAGGATGCAAAGAAAAGAAAGAGACCTGAACAGGTCCAAATGCCTCCTCCTCACCCGAAGCGGCCCCGCACCAAACCCTCCGCCGCTTCTAATGAACAATCTGCAGCGGGATCAGCGGAAGCCAATGGGGAAAAAACAGCATCTCAACAGGCCAAGGGAAGTGTTGAAATAAATGTCATTGATGTGGAGGAATTCCTACAGGAGGCGGGAGACGCTGGAGAAAGGGTCGAAAATGTTGAAAATGTAGGAACTGTGGGAAGCAACAAACCCAATACGCAGGAATTTGCCACTTCTGCTCTCCCATTAGAGCACGCAGGTACGCATTCTTCTTCTCCTGCTCCCGTTTCCCAACTTGTGTCAACTCTAGTCCCGGTCGAAGGTCCCTCTGAGCCTTCTCCAAAAGTTGCTTATCCAGTTGTACAGTCACCCCAACATGGAGTTTCTCTAGCTATTACGAATGTGTCGCATGGTTCCGCCGCTCCCGTATGTGTTTCCGCCCAGTCCGAGTCATCAGGCCGGGATGTGTTCGCAGCCGCTACTTCGCTCACCCATACCACCATCCTGTTGGTACTTGGCCAGACTAAAGGCGACACTTCGTCCCCAAATCCCGACCCCCACCTCACATCCACACATACCGTAGCTTCACCATCCACTACACCCACCATTGAGCCCACTGGCGACACGTCACCGATTCAGTCTTTGTACCTGCTTACCCCTTCGGCTGTCAACCCAGCCTTATTAGAAAACAAATTAACCATGATCAAGGAGAGCCCTCTAACGAAGAAGTTGATCCGAGCCCGCCAAAATACTGGTAATATGCTCAAGGAGGCGAGGAGAAAGAGGGGGCGTTCATTGGCAAGACAAGAGAAGTGCGCGGTCATTGATCTGAAGAATGGGAAATTGCACAAGGTCAAGAAGATTCCCAAGGTTCAGAAACCCTTTGACGAAATGACCTCTGCAGATTATGAGTATCAGGAGAAGGTCAAGGACCTGGAACATATAGACATTGATAATGAATCAGAATCAATGCATGTGAGAATAGAGACCTTCCGCACACATGCCCAAATCGCCAACCAGCGCCGCTATGAGGCGGAAAATGCCAATGTCAAGTCGGAGGAGGATCTAGATAGGATACGCTCTCAGCTGGAGGATGCTCCGAGGCAATGTGACCAATTAAAGGATGAAAGGGATGCCTTAAAACAACGAGATAGAACAAGCTGCAAAGTAAAGTAGGAGATCATAGCAAGACCCGAGGCCGAGGCTGAATTGAAGGCTAAGGAGTTTGAGGACCGGATCTTGCAGATGCAACTGCAGTTGTACGAAAAGGAGAGCTTGGAACTGTTCGACAGGAACAGGATTAAGGATATCCGCTCTCATTTGCTCAGGAATTTCAGATCTCGAGCCTCTAGTGCCCTCTCAATATTGTCATATATTGCAGAATCCCAGAACGCTGCTTCTCAAAAGGGGCCAATAGTGGACGAAATTATCTAGGAGATTAGAATCCGGCTCGGCTTAGCTTTTGAAGTGTAGAGCATAAAATACCAAGACTTGCAAGTCGCAGCTATGAGTCGGATGGCCCGAGATTGGTCCACCGCCCAGGCCACAGTCCACGCCTTCTTCTCCAAGGTGAGAAAGGCACGGAAGGCGAAGCAACTTCGGATATATTTGAACGGAGCAGCGTACCTCTCTGGGGTATTTTCAAAATCTTTCAGAACTGGGTTTCCCGAGTTTCACTGACGATGACGGGAACCTTTTGACAAAAGAAGAATTGAAACCTGCCTGGCTTAGCTTTGAGAGTGATGTCTCTGAGATTGATCAGTGAAAAGAGCCAGTTACGGAAGGCCAGGTCAGATTTTATTTTGAGATATTGTAGGATCGCGGCGTGCTTAAATGACTTGAGTACTAGGGCTAAAACCGCTGACATTGAGCGGATTGACAGGTTCCATGTCCTGGTTAAGGCATTGCAAGACCGAGAGCCTTTCCAGAAAGGTGCGTGGGCTCATATTTGTCGAACCATGGAGAGGATCCGTGACCGCATTCCACCGCCGCCGTTGGAGCAGATACCTGGCGAAGGAGATGGAAAAGGAACAGAAGCAGTTGATGAGGTGCCCCCGAAATCAGAAAAGCAAAGAGGAGAAGGGTCTGGAGGTGACTCTAGCCCAATGGATGAAAGCTAGAGGGTTCTCACACCGAGGCGAGCTCGTTGCCCCGCGAGCCGCCAAGAATGTTGACAATTTTTGTCACATTGCCTCTGAAGGGGTAGCGAAATTTGATGATGTTGGTTTTCTTGATATAGTTTTCCTTATTTTTGTTGATAGTAGTGTTACAGCAATTTTGGCTGTCATTTTTTGAATCCCCCTTATAAATAACTGAATTTGAAAGAGCTTCGCCCACAGTATAGCAAGAAAAAGGAGCTTCGCAAATAGCAGACAGGAAAAACATAGGTGCAAGCCAAATTTTGTAAGGCACAGAAAGAGCTTCGCAAGCGAAGCCCCCACAAAACTAGCTTCGGGCCGAAGTTTTGCGAAGCATACAATGTACAGTAAAATGACAAAACAAATTCCTAAGTGTGGAAAAACACTTCGCAGAAATGCTAGCGAAGCACCTGCTTCGGCCGTCCCTTTTGGTGAACCATCCCTCAGAAAAAATCTACTTCGCTCAAAATCTTCCGGAAGCACCTGCTTCGAGCGACTCAAGTGCGAAGATTCTCCCTCCGAAGGCTATTTGTCCCTGAAAATTTTCTAAGGCATGGAGGAGCTTCGCTTGAATTTTCCCCGAACGGCTGTTTTTGAAACGGTTCGCGGCGAAGCAATTTTGTAAGTCCACTTCGGCTGAATTTTGTGCAAAGCTCCCTCAGTAGAAGCCTAACTGTATGCCCAAATATTCTAAGGCAAAATTCTACTTCGGCCAAGAAAACCCCGAACGGCCATTTTGAAAGAAGGTTCGCAGCGAAGTTGTTTCTGGATGTCCCTTCGCTGCGAAGAACCAATACAAAGAAGTCTATCCCGCTTGGCGATGCAGCTCCCCGAACTAAAATTCAGCGAAGTTCTCCAAGGCACACACCCCAAGGCTGGGTATTTCTTCGAGGCAATTGAGTGGTTCATAAATGCATCTTTACTTGCCCGAAAGACCCGGGACTCATTTTCAGCAATGGAAAAGGAAAGGTCAGCCGCAGGAGGAAAACCCGATGGACCCGGCAGCCACTCGAGCACTGCACCCAGAGATTCAGGACGAGTCAGGCAGCCCATTAATGAGAGTTTCCTCGGCTAATGCGGCCGTAACTACTAAATGTGGAAACAGATGTGAGAGCTCAGTCACGAGAGGAGCGAAGGCAGATTTTCCAGTTTTTCGAGGGCGTACTGCTAGATTTTGCGCAATGATGGCTCAGAGGGTCGGGTCCTCTATAAAAACCCATGAATTGTAATGAAAAAGGGGGGGAACTTTTGCTAGAAAGTTGTTGTAACTTGATTTTTGCAATTGATATTAAGAACTTTGGGCCTCATTTCTCTCTTGTATGCCGCCTTCTGTGATTATTTCTGCTATTATGTTTCTTCATTTGCATACTGTAATTCTGAATCCTGGATTTAGGTGTGTGATTGGGGACAGAACCCTGGAATTCTCCTGGAGGATACATAGGGGAGAAAATGCTGTGATAGTTTTCTTGTATGCTGCCTGTGGATAGTGTTTCTGCTATATTCACTTATTTCCTAACTGCTGTAATTCTGAAATTTGGATTTAGGCGTAGGGGGGTAGGTGAATCCTGGAACTCGTCCAAAGGATACATAGGAAGGCTAGTGCGGCGTTCATTTCATTTTATTCTTCATATTTATTGTTGTTACTTCAAGCTATTAGTTAGTAATCGTGTTGCCGGTTCTTCCCCTTTTAAAACATCCATTTACATTTCTTTCTGTACCTTTTATTTCTTTCCTGCACCCTACCCTTTTTATTTCTTTCCTGCACCCTTTCTCTTTTCATCTCTTTCCTG
The DNA here is from genome assembly GCA_028583015.1 of Wollemia nobilis. Lineage (NCBI taxonomy): Eukaryota > Viridiplantae > Streptophyta > Pinopsida > Araucariales > Araucariaceae > Wollemia > Wollemia nobilis. The sequence continues at coordinate 13,205,388 of JAQPPZ010016409.1, forward strand.
CACTCTTAGCTTAAAATTCCAAGTAGTTTAGTAAAGGAGTCGGCCTTTCTCCGGAGATTGGCACGGAGGGCATCCCTTCCCTCCGGCCTTTCAATGTTGGTCCAGGTCTAGGGCGCGTATAATTGCCAAAATCCTTTCCTATGGCAGATTTGTGACCAACAATGAACTGAGAGTCAAAGCAGCACAATAAAGAAAAGCATATGGATGATATCCAAAGAAATTTAGGGTTTCCAAGGCAGCATAAAAAAGTAATGACTATCGAGGATCATCCATGCACTTTAGGGTTTTTGAGGGAACACAAAGAAGTATTCATGAGGCTCTTCCTTGCATTTTAGATTCTTTAGGGCAACATAAATCTTTAGGAGATGTCTCATTATGAACAAAATGGCAAAATAGAAGAGATCGAAGAAGATGAAAGTGTTGGTGGGAATGGAAAAATGAGAGGAAGGCCATCAAAGCATGAAGCAAGAGAAAAAAAAATTCAAAGGACTATCGATTTGGGAAGCCAAATAAAAATATCGCAGGTGTTAACAAGAAGTGGGGCTAAGCCCGCTAAGCCCACTAATAAAAATAAAAAGTGACGATAATGAAAATGATATAATGGAATATTAGGGGTATGAATAAGACCACTAAAAAAAACTGAAGGAATTAATAGGCTGTTATAGTCCTAAGTTCATTTTAATACAAGAAACAAAATAAAGTAGTGAGGATGTAATGAAACAACTTCAAGAAATATAGCAATAGCAGTAGCAATCCAATAATGCGCAAATAACAACACCCAATAGCCTGAATACCCTAACGGTGGAGACTTTGAAACTCTAAATAGAGGTCTAAGGTTCAAATCCTAAGGGGGGTAGGATTGTACACCATGCTTTAGTAACCAGAGTATGGTTAGGGATAACCATATATTGGGTAAACAATATCCATTTCATATGTGTTGAAGGTATTACATTATTTGGTACCTTGCAACATTAATGCAAGGACCTTGTAAAAAAATTAGATTAGAGTGTGTGTTTAATTTTTGAGTCTATTGTAGGTGACAAGTTATTAAGTGTGAGTTATATGTCATATAAATAAGTGTGGAGTTGTGTATGAGGTGGCATATTAGTAAGTGTAAGTTATGTGAGTGAAGTGTCATATTTAGAAGCAAGGAGTTACATGCAATCACAAGAGACTTTGTCTTTATGTAATATGTGAGATTTATTATGTAAGAGAGAAATGTGAAGAGTTGGATCTCCCGTGAGTATGAGAAGAGTTTATGGAAGTGTAACGGTCAAGTGTCATGTGCATATGAAGAGTCTTGTGTGTATATACATTGAATACAATGCTCTATAATATGTATCAAAGAAGCATTGCATTTATGCATTGCTTTTAGTAGATGTATTTTCAATAAGGATTTCAATGAATATAATTTGCATTGTTTCAGTGATTTATGTTCATTGAATCCTTGATATTCTTGAGATATTATTTGATATTGTTGATTAATAATTCTGTGAGAATAATGGTGATTTGCTAACAGTGGTATCAGAGCCACATTTGTTACACTATCAAGGCAGAGAGAAATCAAAGTTGCTTCAGCCCAGGATGAAGGTTTACCACAAAGGAACATTTGGTGAAGAGTAGCGACCACGATTACTGAAAGGAATCACATTGGGAGAGCATCCAATGATAGAGAGAAGCCATATCGTAAAGAGAGAAGTCACCTTTTGAGGAAAGCAAGGCTGACAAGTTGCACCCAAAATTATTGAAGGTGAAAATTTTGGCTGGTGAAAGTAGCATTGAGAACCAGCTAAGAGCAAATTTACGTGAACCGGTTGAGAGCCACACTGAGTGGAAAGCAACCTTGCATGAACAGCTCAAGGAGAGCATCACGTTTTTTAGCCTGGCAGTGACCATCAAGTTGTAACGTCCACCAAAAAAAGTTGAGAAGATAGGGTTGAAAGCGCCCAAGAAGAGAGCAAACGTCTACGGATGATAGAAGCGTCTAAGAAGTCCACGCCTAAGAGGAAGGAGTGCTTGTTCAAGAACGAGAGACACTGAAACAACGAGTGAGACACTGGTGAGACGTAGGTCCAAGAATCTAAGATAAGCGCCTAAGAAAAACCCAAAACTGGCTGAGAAGGTGGCGCTTGCTTGCAAACGTTGGTCCAAGTGAAACGAACAGACGCTGGTTGAAGGGAAAATCATTTAAGTGAATTTTGGGAAAGAAATAATTAGAATTGGGAGATTGAAAAATTGAATTGAAATGTGAATGAAAAGAGAGATTTAATTATTAAAGAGTGAAAGATTAAAATTGATTGAAGGGAGATATAAGAAGATAAAGACTAGATAAATTGAAGAAGAAAGAATAATTGGAGTTAGAAGAAAAAAATTTGCAATTGAAAGAAAATTGAATCATTTGAAGAATAAAAATTTGAAGAACAAAAAGAATGAAAGATTGAAGAATTTGAAAAATTGAAATAAATTGAAGAAGAAAGAATTTAATGATTAAAGAAAATTGAATTGAAAAATTTGGAGATCAAAGGTTTTCTACAAGAATTAAAAGAATTGATTGAAGAAGAACATCAAGTTTGAATTGAAATAAATTGAGGAAGAAAGAATTTAATGATTAAAGAAAATTAAATTGAAGAAAATTTTAATTTGGGAGCAATAAGGGATTCTACAACAAAGGGAGGCAATTAAAATTGAAAAAGAAACTTGAAGAAATGAGTGCATCAAAGAGATATTTTTCAAAGTCACTTATGTTCAAGGAAGCAAATATCATGAAGAAAGATTTTCAAAGACAGAGAAGATATTGTCACAGACATGTTCTACAATACAATAAGACACCAAAAATTCAAGAAAAACCAAAAATTGAATATGAAGATAATGCTTGGTACATTGATTCAGGAGCTAGCCATCATATGACTGGCAACTTGTATTGGTTTGATTCCATCCAAGTAAAACCAAGTATACCAATCAAGATAGCAAATGATAAAATTTATCAAGTACAAGGATCAAGGAATGTCACACTTAGTCTATCGTATTTAGAATGTACATTGGAAAATGTGCTTTATGTTCCTCATATAACAAATAATCTAATTTCAGTATCACAACTACTGGATAAAGGAAGAACGGTAGAATTCAAAACCATCAATGGCAATAAGAGATGTCTTATTAAAAGACTAAATAAAATTGAAGCCATGGGATCCTACAAAAGTGGCATATTTGCTTTGGATGTGATAGAAATTACACAAAAACATTTAGATCAACTTTTGCCAAAAGAAAGATATCAAAAGAAGTATTATATTGAACACAACTTCTATGGCAATGGAACATGACAATGTATTCTTTGATGACTTCCTCAAAAGTACAAGTAACAGATCAAAGGAATAGATTCAGATTCAGTACCAACATCAGAACAAGCCAGACGAGAATCAAAGGCTAAGAATACATGAAGACAGAAGGCCTTCATACCAAAAAATATAATACAGAGGAGGGGTGTTGGAGGTATTACATTATTTGGTACCTTGCAACATTACTGCAACGACCTTGTAAATAATTTAGATTAGAGTGTTTTTTTAATTTTTGAGTCTATAGTAGATGTCAAGTTATGAAGTGTGAGTTATGTGTCATAATTAAGTGTGGAGTTATGTGTGTGAGGTGTCATGTTAGTAAGTGTGAGTTATGTGAGTGAAGTGTCATATTTAGAAGTGAGGAGTTATGTGCAATCATAAGAGACTTTGTCTTTATGTAATATGTGAGATTTATTATTATGTAAGAGAGAAATGTGAAGAGTTGGATCTCCCATGAGGAGACGAAGAGTTTATGTAAGTGTAAAGGTCAAGAGTCATGTGTGAGTTATGTGAGTGAAGTGTCATAATTAGAAGTGAGGAGTTACGTGCAATCATGAGAAACTTAGTCTTTATGTAATATGTGAGATTTATTATTATGTAAGAGAGAAATGTGAAGAGTTGGATCTCCTATGAGTATGAGGAGATGAAGAGTTTATGTAAGTGTAAAGGTCAAGAGTCATGTGCATATGAAGAGTCTCATGTATGTATATATTGAAGATAAAACTCCGTAATATGTATCGAAGAAGCATTGCATTTATGCATTGCTTTTAGTAGGTGTCTTAGTGAATTTATTTTGCATTATTTGAATGATTTATGTTCATTGAATCCTTGATATTCTTGAGATATTATTTGATCCTGGTGATTAATAATTTTATGAGAATAGTGGTGATTTGCTAACAATATGGACAATGGCCTCACGAACAGTAAAAACTACTTTACCCTTACTCTTTAATGATAAATCCAATTGCCAGAAAATCAGATATGCAATAATCAGATCCTTGATTGAAACCAATGCAAACCCTTAGCCACTTAGAGAGGGTGAAGTCTTATATGCGCAATAGAGGAGACTTAGATTCGAATATGAAAGATGATTCCAAGTACCACCTAACTCTTCCTATTTATAGACTGAATCAGCATTAACCCTAACCCTAATGCTCAAGGGTCTACTATATAAACCTAGGACCCGAGCTAATAAAGATAAAGATAGTTGACGTAGTTAATTAGAGTCATTACATGGCTCCCCCCCTCAAAAAGCTTTGTCCTCAAAATTGGAAAAGACTGGAAAATGCTCTTAGGATCCCATGTAGCACCTTCTTCTGGAAGATCCTACCACTCAATGAGGAACTCCTAAATTTATCGAGACCCGTAGATGACAAACTCTGGACTACATCACTGCTTCTGGTTGGAGAGTGATTTGACTTTCTTCATAGAGTAATGGAAGATTTGTCTAGGACTGCACCTTCTGGCCAAAACTTGTTAGAGACAAGATACATGAAAAACAGGATAAATGCAGGAAGACAATGGAAGCTCCAACTGATTGCCACTTCAATTGGACGAACCAACTTGTAGGGGCCATAAAATCGAGCCAACTTCTAACCGCACTTGGTCTTCAAGGAAAATTGCTTATAGAGCTGCAAGCGCAAAAAGACCATATCCCCTATGGCAAATTGTTGTTCAAAACGATGTGAATCCTACTGTTGCTTTGTGTTGTTCTAGGGCTAGGTCAAATTATCTTGAAGAAGATGAAGCACAAGTCGTTGTTGCTATAACAAATCATCTACCTAGGCAACCTTGGAGGATCCTAAAACATAGTCTACCATTAATGGAGGTTTTTGACCATACAATGCTTTAAATATAGTCTACCATTAATGGAGGTTTTTGACCATACAATGCTTTAAATGGGACATCTTGAGGGATGAATGGTAAGAAGCATTGTACCACCATTCAGCTAACAAGAGCCAATGAAGCTAGTGATATTGCTAAGTTCCCAAACATTTATTAACAATCTCTATCTGGCCATCCCACTAGGGGTGATAAGAAGAGGATGTACTCAACTTAGTACCACTCACAATTCTTTCCAAAAGTTACTAGTGAAGATAGGGTCATGGTCACTCACAATGGACTTGGGCATACCATACAACTTAAAAACAAAATCAAGAAATACCTTGGCCACCTTACTTGTTGAATAGGGATGCTACAATGCACAAAAATAAGTGTGCTTGGAAAGGCAATCTACTACCACAAAGATCACCATTTTGCCCTCAGATTTGGGAAGGCCCTCAATGGAATCCATGGATATGTGCTTCCATTATTGGTCAAGGATAGGCAAGGGTCGCAACAATCCAGGAGATTTAATTGTTTATCCCTTGTTACGTTGACACACCTCACACTTGGCCACAAAAGTCTTAGCATTTGCTTTTAATCCTTTTCAAGAAAAAAATTGCTTCACCTACTAATATGTTTTCAAGAATCCCGAATGTCCCACCAAAGGAGATGCATGCAATTCTTGGAGGACACTTGTCTTAATAGCCGAGGACCGAGGAAGAAAAATGTGATCGTTTTTGCAAAGCATTCCAACATATGAGAAACAAGAAGGCAACGATGAGTCGGCCTCCATTTCCTTAATGAATTGAGCAATCTCCGGGTCAGAAAGCCAATCCTCCCGAAGTTGAGAAAGTCATTGTGGAAGGGGACTAGAGATGGCATTGATAGCAACAACATCCTCATATTTGGCAAACAAAGCATGGTCATCCATTTATTCTATTCACGACAAGAGCGACGCTACTCTAAGAAATGCTTAAGGCTACTATGGTTGGTCTTGATGATGAAGCGACACCCCAACAAATAAGGCCTCCATTTCTCTATGGCATGCAAAATAGTTAACATTTCCTTCTCATAAGTAGATCGTCCTAGATTCTTGCGAGAAAGTTGCTTACTTTCAAAGGCCAATGGGTGTCCATCATGCATCAAAACTGCTCCAATACCTATGCCAAAAGCATCACACTCAATGACAAAAGGTTTTCTAAAGTGAGGAGTGGCCAAAATAGGATTGGCCAAAATAGGAGTGGTACACATAGCCTCCTTTAGGACTTGGAAAGCTTGGGAAGTGGCTTCAGACCAAACAAAAGCATCCTTCTTAGTGAGAGCAGTGACAGGAGCGGCAATCTTGCCATAGTTAGGGACAACTTTCCTGTAGTAGCGTGTGAGTCCTAAAATTCATGGAATTGCTTAAGGGATTTGAGCAAGGGCCAATCTTGCATAGCTTTGATCTTATTAGGATCTACCTTGATTCCTTCCTGACTTCCTATATGTCCCAAGTATTCTACCTCCTGGACCCCAAAGGAACATTTGTTATTTTGACAAAAAGTTTTTTCCTTTGTAATAGATGAACTTTGTCCACATGAACTAGATGATCCTAACCCAAATCGGAAGCTTCTTAATAGTTTCTATCTCAATAGAAAAAAATTTCATTCCATGGTCTTAAATAAAGGGTATCTCTCCCTCTAAACCATGGGCCACCACTCAATATTTTATCCCTAATTTTTGAATTAGAAAAGATGACAAGGAAAAAACCTTTTTAATTCAATCCCCACTTCCACTTGATCCAATCTTGAATCTCCAAAAACCCTAGCCAGGATCTATGGAACTTACATATTAACGCCCCGCTTTTCAAAACCATTAGATCATGCTCAATCATCTCATCCTTGATGGTCACTTTCGGTGCAACATCTGCTACTTAGATCGAACTTTCCATATATTTGGTCTTCCACTTATCTTCAACTTGGGCATCCATACTTCCATCTAGGGCATCCTCACTTCCCATTAGGGATTTCAAATATGACTTTCCTTCCAAACTAACTATTGGGGTTAAGGTTGGGGATCACTCCCAGCTCGCACTCCTCAACTCGCACTCGCTCCCGGCTCGCACTTCCTCCTAGCTCGCACTCGCTCTTCCTCCTAGCTCGCACTCCCTCCCAACTTGCACTCCCTCCTGGCTCACACTTGCTCTTGTCTCTTCTTTCTCTTGACGTTCCTTTGCTTCAGCAATTTTTTGGAAATAATATTCACCGCATTCATGGTAAGGGTTTGAAGCATTGATACACTCCGAATGAATCCGCTGCTCTTCCGCCATATCTAAAGATCTCAAGATTGACTCGCACTCCCTCTTGACTCACACTCGCTCCCAGCTCGCACTTCCTCCTAGCTTGCTTTCCCTCCCGACTTGCACTCCCTCCTAGCTCACACTCGCTCTTGTCTCTTCTTTCTCCCGGCATTGCTTTGCTTTGGCAATTTTTTGGAAATAATATTTGTAGCATTCATGGTAAGGGTTTGAAGAATAAATACACTCCAAACAAATCCATTGCTCTTTCGCCATATCTAAAGATCTCAAGATTGGCTCACACTCCCTCTCAGCTCACACTTCCTCCTAGATCGCTTTTTTAAATTGACTTCTTAATACAAAAAAATTAAGTTTACACAGGTTTTTATGAGGGGTCCAGTCCCCTCGTACTGGGGTTTGAACTTGGGTCTCCTGGATGAAAACCTATGGACTTACCACTACGATATCCCTCGTGGGTCTCATTTGCACTTATTTTTTATATACAACATTCACTTCAATTACTTTGGCTGCTATCCAGAACTAGCTCCTACAATATGGACCAAATGTTATTTTTAATTTGGGACCATAGTTCATGGGCTTTAGTGGTCATCATCTAGATTTTGGACTTTTGATCATGACCATTTTGCTAAAACTTTTCTTCCCCTTGTATTTGTGGAATGAGTATGCTTTCCAGCCTGTTGATGTATCATTAGGTAATACATATATGCTCTTCGCTGATCCTCAAAGAATAATTTATTAGTTGTGGATGTATTTATGTTCTCACTGAATTGAAAGGACTACCTAAATGTATTAAAAGTTTGAAACTTGAAATTAAGATGCACAAGCATCCATTCACGCAAAAATTAATTATGAACAAGTCCCCTCTAAATGTCCACAAACAGAAGACACTATGTTTATTCTAAAAAAGTGGATGAGTTTGGAAACTTTGAGCAGCTAAGATACCTGCAAAGAGATGTGCTAAATCTCCAAAATTTACAAAGAACTTCCCCCCAAAATGTAACACATGAAGTTCTCCCAATCAAGAAGTTGATGCTAAATCTTACAATACAATAAAACTTGTCTTTGTTGCTAAGTTGCCATGGCCCACTAAGACCACTGCTATCAATCAAGATGCAAAACAAGACTATTCATGCATCTCTCTTCAAATCCATACTTTTTAGGGTCAATTAGTCTTGGCTAGCCCTTTACAAGTTGGATTTTGAGTCCAAAGTATTTTGAGCCATACAACTATAAAGGCTCTTTGAGAAGGCTTTACTACAATGAATATTTGACAATGTCTTTGCATTAGTAAGTGAACTTGCATTTTCAACTTTGATTTACATTAGTTGTTTTTGAAAACCGACAGAACAAGTCATTTCCAATACAAACATGTGTTACCTTTGCTCTCTCCAATCGGAACCGGGTTTGCTTCTCCAACTGGAACCAAAGCCATGGTTTTCTAGGTTTGCTTCTCCAGCTAGAACTGGAGCTATGATTTTTTGGGTTTGCTTCCCCAACAAGAACCGAGTAAGGTTTTCTAGGTTTGCTTCTCCAATGAGAACCAAAGCTAGGGTTTTCTTCTCTAGTCAAAACCCAAGCCAAGGTTTTTTGGATTTGCTTCTTCAACGGGAACTAGGTAGAATTTTCTAGGTTTACTTCTTCAACACAAATCGGAGCTAGGGTTTTCTAGGTTTGCTTTTCTAGTCAAAACTAGAGCTAGAGTTTTTTGGGTTTGCTTCTCCAACAAAAACTGGAGTTGAAGTTTTCTAGGTTTGCTTCTCCAGCGAGAACCAGGTAGTTTTTCTGGTTTGCTTCTCCAACAGGAAGTGGGAACCAGGGTTTTCTAGTCTTGTTTCTCACCAGGAACCAAAGCCAGGGTTTTCTGGGTTCGCTTCTCCAACGAGAACTGAAGCCAAGGTTTTTTGGGTTTGTTTCTCCAACAAGAACTGGAGCCAAAGGTTTTTCAGTTTGCTTATCCAGTAGAAACCGAAGCCAAGGTTTTCTAGGTTTGCTTCTCTAACAGAAACTAGAGCTAAAGTTTTTTGGGTTTGCTTCTCAAGTGGAAACCGAAACCAGGGTTTTTTGGGATTGCTTCTTGAGCAGAAACTGGAGCTAGGGTTTCTTGGGTTTGCTTCTCGAACGAAAATTGGAGCTAAATTTTAACTAGAATTGGGGTTTTTGATCTAAATGGAAACTCCACATTCGCATGCTCTGCGAACAGTGTTAACTCCCAAACTCAAGTACAATCACCTCACCAAATGGATTGCAAAAGTCAAGCATTTTGGCATTGAGCTTCAACAACAAATATCACAACTCCAAAACCAACTTCACATGGACACTACCATTGAGGCTCTACAACATCAAGTCGAGGAACAAGGGGAAACAATTGTCAAAATAGAAAAATCTAAATGAAATCTTGCATCTCCAATTGATGATCTTCACCATCTACAAGAGGTCATTCATGATATACAACATAAGCAAACAAAGATCCTTGTCCAACATGAGAATCTAAAAAATGAGACAAATGCTCATCAACAGTCTCTTCAAAAACAAGTTGAAGAACATAATTCATGGGTTCAAGTGGTTAAGGGGAAAAAGACTTCTCCCATTGTGGAGTTAACAATGCAAGCCAAATTTGATGAGGAAAGGGCATGTCAAGCCAAAAAACTCAACCTTCGAGTTCAAGGTCTTCCAAAGCCTTTTGATCCCTTAAAGGTAGGCCATGATTTTTTGCATAACACATTGGATATGAAGGATGTTATCCTTGATAGGGCTTGGGTAGCCCCTGATGGCACCCTTCTAATCTGATTCCACTCAACTAAGGAAATTTGAGGCTTTAAGAGCCAAGAAGAAACTTTTTACTCTGTCGCCTAGAGATGTCGTCATGTCATCATGTGAATGTCGCCATGCCACCATGTTGATGCCAACCTATTGATGTTGTATGGAGGATGCCATCCGGATGATGTCGTCATATTGACTGAAGGTTGAAGTCCAACTTGTCGTCTTAGGTATTGCCATTTAAGCAGACGAAGATGAAGGTAACATTGTTCCACAGTGCTGATTGCAGACTCATTGGCCCCTAAATCTTGTCATTCTATATCATTGTTGGGAAACCCACCACTGTGCTACATTTGGCGCCATTGCCTAATCAAAGTACAGGTCAGCTTGTTCGTTGGCGTTGTTGTTTGAAGTTCGAACCTAGCACGCATGAATATTGAAGAGGTAGATGACAGATTCTTTATTGCACGGACGTAGGAGATGAAACCATGGAAGAGATCCGGAGCAACCAATGAGAAGTCTATGAATTGCCAATAGAGGATTGTAGTCAAGAACGGAACTTGAACAACCAAAGGTTGAATGTGTGTGGAATCCTCAAGAGGAGGATAGCTCTAGTGACAAGAATGAAAGATGGCACATGTTATTAACAACAGAGGACGAAATGCAAAGTGAGTTGCAGCAAACAGTTGAAGAAAACGTTCACGTAAGTCAAGACACCAACATGGAGGGTGCACAAGGAAACGACGAGTGGAGTTTGCCAAAGGGTGCAAAGGATGGGAGTCAAACACCAGAGCAACCGCACATGAGTGCTTGGATGAGTAGGCCAAATCCAATGTATGTATATTCACGAAGGAGGTCACAAAGTGAAGGTGTACCAAAGTTTAGTCAAAGACTGTTTGAAGGCAACAACACAGAAAAAGCACCGAGAGTTGAAGTGTTGAGAACAGAGACACCAAGTGAAGAACTATCGTGAACAAAAGCACATAGAGAAGAAGTGTTATCTGACCAATCATTGAGTCAAGGAGAATCAAGAGAGAAAAAAAGACCCCTAATGGCGCACATTGCAAATATGGTAGGAAAGCAAAAGTGTCCACCTTTTTCTAGAGAGGAGAAAGAAGACCCCGAACGTCACATAGGGACGTGTACTACAATATGGAGAGCAAATGGGGTACATGACCCAGATGCATGGTTACAATTGTTTCCAGCAACATTGCAAGGAATCACAATCAATTGGCACTTAAATAGGGAAAGAACAAAACCTTTCACAACGTGGGAAGACTTAGTGGATGAATTCAAAAAAGAATTCAAAGTATTGCGAGATGATACTGTTGGTCAGAGATCTGCCTTTGGTAAGGATTTCGTAATTCAGTGCGCCTTAGACCCGGCCAACATTGAAAGGCCGAGAGGAAGAAATGCCTCCCATGCCAATATCCAGATATGGGCTGGTTCCCTTGCTATTCTAATTGGGGGTTTTGAGATAAAGGAAAAGGAAAGGAATGGGAAATGAATGAAAGGGATGGGAAATATGGCCACAGGCCAGACAGAACAGGGGTGACGGACTAACAGCATGAAAACTCTATTGCATTCTGAACCAAATAGCCCTCAAATACAGATAACTAACAAAACTTAAACCAGAACAACTAGCATGCATAATCTCCAGGGCTACTCGAGAGTCCCTACCTTATCAGAAACTAAATCCAGGATAATAGAATTCAAGTTTACGAGTTAAAGCATGGAATAATAGAAGATAAGCAATAGAAGACACACACAAGAAAATAGAAGTCCAGGTTTAGAGCCAGACATCAGCTGTATTGATAGCAGAATTCAGGTTTTCATTTAGCCTCTAGCAAACGTCCATCCATTTTACAATAAAAGAGCGGGCTTCTATAGCGAATTTTGCCGCTTGAACAATAAATGCTGATTAACAAAATATGGCGGTGGAAGCCAAGATAAGGATTACAAGGATGTGCAGTCACAATGTATTAACCAGGTATGGCAGAGACTGGTGACTCCTCAGGAATGTCGTTGAACCCCTTCAATGCTCTAACAGATCTAGCTCGCTGGCGCTGTCTCGTTACTCGCAGGGACCGCTTCCGTGGAAGATATGCTTGAAATCCCGGAACGTCCAGTCTGGAAGCTTCTCAGAAAGGCTGCACCTGACCGGATAAGGATGCTCTTTAGATGCTGACACGGCGGTCAAAGGAGTCAACGGGCGCACTCCCTGTGTACGCCCTACCTGGGCGCACTGCTGAAGGTGCGGCGCCTGGGCGCACTGTTGAAGGTGCGCCCAGCCTCGGGCGCACTGCTCCTGTGCGCCCGGCCTTGGGCACACTGCTGAAGGTGCACCCGAACTAGGGCGCACTGTTCCTGTGCGCCCGGCCTCGGGCGCACTGCTGAAGGTGCTCCCGGCCTTGGGCGCACTGCCAAAATGCCGGAGTGAAGTACTGAGTTCTCCCTTGGTCTCTGATGGTGAAATGTCGGGTTCATGGAAAGTCAGTACACAAAACAACTGCACACTGCTTTAGCGCCGTAGAACGATTTTGATAGTAAACTTAGGAAAATGAGAGAAGGGTTTCTAGGGAACAAAAATTACTGTAAGGCTAATTATACACCATGTTGCAGAAAATGGCAACAGATACACAAATCATAACAAATTTATTCCACTTGTTAGGAACCTCCCAATTAAAATAAGCACATCCACACAAATATTGCAATAATTAGAGAATTAATGGAAATAAAACATAAATATTGCAATACGAAATGGAAATGCAATAGTTATATTTATCACAATAGAATCACAATACATAATCGCAAGCCTCTTCAAGGGGGCAACCTCCTTAGAAGCAAAACTTTGATACAATATGCAAAAAGAGATACATCCATCTATGCCCCTTGCCTTTTTAAAGACTCTTCTCAACCCTAACCCTAATGCTCAAAGGTTAGTTACACATGCAAGTGGGGACCCGAGCTAGAATCTTCTACTAAAGAAACAATTACATTCTTGATAACGGTTACATTAAATGGCCCCATTTGTCTAGGCGCCTCAAGTGCCACATGCACATTACAAAGCATTACAAAATAACATTAGGATGAGGTCCTAACGTTAGAAAGGGGGTCATTACATATTAATGTTAGGATGGGGTCCTAACATGCCCTTCCCCTTCAAAAAGCTTTGTCCTCAAAGCTAAAGATGAGGAAACTGTTGTTGAAGCTGATGTAGTGGCTCCCATGTGGCATCTTCTAGTTGTAGTCCATGCCATTGCACCAGGACATCAGTGATGACACGGTTGCAAAGGGTATGCAATCGCCTATCCAATATTTGTTTAGGCTCTAGAATGATGGATCCTTCATCCAATTCAAGTAATGTGGACTGCACCTATATGTTGCTTCTAACAACCTTCTTCAATGAAGAGACATGAAAAACTAGGTGGATCTTGGAAGTGGGTGGAAGGCCCAATTTGTAGGCAGTTGACCCAATCCATTGTAACACCTAGTAGGGACCATAGAATTTTGTTGCAAGTTTTTAGCGCCCACGAATTTGTAGTGATGATTGTTTGTAGGGTTGAAGACAAGAGGAAAGACCATATCACCTATATCAAAGTTGCGCCAAAACGATGTTGATCAACTTGCTATCGCATATGGTTCTGGGCCAATTCTAGATTCTCCTTAAGTTGTCAAAGGAGTGCATCATGCTGACGAAGAGTGGTATCTATGGCTTGAACTTTGGAGCTTCCTAGAATGTAGGAGGAAGGTGTTGGTGGAGGGTAACCATAAACTGCTTCAAATGGTGTGACCTTGGTGGCTGTGTGGTAGGAAGTATTATACCACCATTCAGCTAGAGGAAGCCATTTCACCCATTGTGTAGGATGTTTTGATGCAAAACAGCAAAGGTATGTTTCCAAGCATTTGTTAACAATCTCGGTTTGGCCATCAATTTGAGGGTGATAAGCAGAACTCATTTTGAGGTGTGTACCCTACAACTTAAACAGTTCCTACCAAAAGTGACTAGTAAAAGTAGGGTCTCTATCTAAAACAATAGATTTTGGCATACCATGAAGGTAAAAGATGGAGTCCAAGAAAATTTGGGCAACTACAGAGGTTGTGTAGGGATGTGATAAGGAACAAAAATGAGCATACTTTGTGAGACAATCCACTACCACTAGAATGATTGATTTTCCCCGGATTTTGGTAGCCCTTCAATGAAATCTAGAGAAATATTTGTCCACACCTATTCTAAAATTGGGAGAGGTTGAAGTGTACCTAGGGTGCAAACCGTTTTCCCTTTCATCCTTTGACACCTATCACATTCTACCACAAATGTTTGAATATCTCTCTTCATTCCCTTCCAAAAGAATGTGCACTTGGCCCTTTCATAGGTTTTAAGAAACCTTGAATGTCCCGCCATGGGTGATGCATGCATTTCCTGCAAGATGAATTCTCGCAGTTGTGAATTTTGAGGGACGACAAGACAATCATGATATCTCAAGTGTTGTCCATCCCACACATATCTAGGGCATGAGTTGGGGTCTTCTTGGAGTTTTTGAATCAAGGATTGCAAACTTGGATCCTTAGTCATCTCATCTCGGAGCTGATTGGTCCATTGAGGAAGTGGTGTGGATATAGCACATAGCATACCCTGATCTTCATATTGTCATGAGAGTGCATCAACCACTATATTCTCCTTTCCTTTTTTATATGTGATGTCATAATCATATCCCAACAATTTAGATATCCACCTTTTGTTGGGGTGGCTACCTGCTGTTCCAAGAAATACTTAAGACTTTGGTGATCTATTTTGATAAAAAATAAAAAAATGATGCCCAATGAGGTATGGCTGCCAATGATTGACAGCATGCAAAATGGCCAACATCTCCTTTTCATATGTTGATTTTCCCAAATTTCTACCAAATAGTGCCTTACTAGTGAAAGCCAATGGTCTTCCTTCTTGCATCAAAACTGCCCCAATTCCACTACCTGAAGCATCACTTTCAATTACAAAGGGTTTAGAAAAATCGGGCATGGCTAACACTAGTGTTGATATCATAGCTTGTTTTAGGTCCTTAAAAGCTTGTTCCGCTGGTTCTGACCACATGAAAGAGTTCTTCCTCAACATAGCAGTCAATGGGGCTGCTATCTTCCCATAGTTCTGAACAAACTTTCGATAATACCTTGTGAGACCCAAAAAACCTCGAAGTCCTTTGATGGTTTGAGGTTTTGGCCATTCCTGTATAGCCTGGATTTTCTTGGGGTCAACTTTAACTCCGTCCTTTGAGACAATGTGACCCAAGTATTCCACTTCTTGCATGCCAAAAGAACACTTTGACTGCTTTGCATAAAGTTGATTCTCAGACAAAAGTTGCAAGGCCTAATCTAAATGTTTGAGATGCTCCTCCCAAGTACATAAATCAAAATATTATCAAAGAAGACTAAAATAAATTTGTTAGAGAATATTACATTATTTGGTACATGTTAATTTACCTCCTTGGTACAACCTTGTAAATATTATATTAGGATTGTGTCCTAGATTAGAGTGTGAGTAAATATTTTATGTAATGTAATAATGTGCAGGAAATGCACAAGTGTCATGTAAATAAGTGTGCAAATTTTGTGTGTAAATATGCTCGTCTCATATGTAAGTGTGCACATGTGTTCTTAGATTAGGAAGTGTTATGTGAAGAATCATGTCCAAGTGTGCATACAAGATAGAGTCATGTGTATGCAAGTGTCAAGTAGAGAAGCCAAGAGTCATGAGACTTGGCATAAGGAAAGGAAGAGTCAAGTAACCCAAGAGTCATCCTATAATAGCTATATATTACTCCATAGAGAGATATCATACCATCACCACCTACATCACCAATATCACCTACAGAGTCTACATAGAGAGTATTGTGATTATCTTGTAATAGAGTTTTATGATACATTTGTAAGAGGAGTAATAAAGATTGCATACATTTGAGAAATTAATATTGTAAGTCTTGCTACATGCTTTTACATGTATGATTCAAGCTATTTATACATTCATATTGCTACTTATTAATGAATGTTATTTGACATATTATTAGCCTTGATTTACATATTAATTGGCTCATATTATTCTGGTTACATTATTATTTGATCTTATTATATTGCGGCTATCATATATTTGATTCTGTGATAATTATCATGTGAGATGTACATTAATAGTAAGGCTTCAAAAGCCATCAGAATTTGCGTATGAGGGGCTGAAAGATTGCATTCATTAGACTCTGAAAAGTAGAAGGTGCATTGGTCAGATTAAAGAGCATGACCAAAAATTTGTAATGCCCTTCATGAGTTCTAAAGGCAGTTTTAGGAATGTCCTCTTCCTTGATTCTAATCTGATGGTAGCCAAACCACAAATCCAATTTGGAGAAAAATTGAGCGCCATGCAACTCATCCAACAACTCATCAATTATCGGAATAGGGAATTTGTCCTTGATGGTTATTTTATTAAGTTCCTTAAAATCCACACACAACCGCCACACCGTCCTTTTTCTGTGCCAACAACACCAACAAGGAATGGGGACTAACACTAGGGCGAATAACCTCTGCTGCAAGTAATTCCTGCACCATTTTCTCAATTTTGATTTTTGGACATATAGATACATATAAGGGCGGACATTTGGAGGGAGACTACCGAGAACAAACTGAATTACATGATCATGGGTACAGCGAGGGGGTAGTCCCTTAGGTTCCTTAAAAATTCTTGCATGTTTGTCCAATAGAAATAGTAATTCTGCCTGTGTTTCTTGTTTATTATCACTAGGGGCTTGTATAGTAAACAAATGTGCCATGACTCCATGTGACGACTTTTTTAATAGCTTCTCCATCCTATGAGATGAAACAGGTTGAGTAGCACCGGCCTTCATTTCCCGTAGGGTATATTCACTTCCTTGCTAGCTGAATTTCATCCATAACTCAGAAAAATCCCACAGTACAAGACCCAACGTTCTACGCCAGTGTCCCCAATACAACATCACAACCTCCCAAGGGAAGGGCAAACATATCAGTCTTAAGATTAGATTCCCCTATTTGTACTTTGACATTTCGACACTTACCCTTACAAGGCAAAGTTCTGCCATTGGCAATCATGACTTCAAAGGAATTACAAGTATTTATATAACAATTTGCTTGCTTTGCCACTTTAGGGTCAATAAAATTATGTGTGCTACCCGAGTCAATGAGAATTATTAGTCGTGGTCCCTTGAAATGCCCTTCACCTTCATAGTTTGGATGGTAGCTATGCTTGCTAAGGCATGAACCGAAATTTCTGGCTGTGGTTCTTCTTGGACTTAATCTGCTCTATTTGTTCCTCTTCTTGATGGTCCTCTTCCACCTCTTGAGACCCTATGGTTGCTGACTCATCCACATCAAGCAAATAGAATTTTTGTTGCGCACATTTCTGGCCAGGTGAATACCACCAACGGCTTATTTCTAACTAGTAAGAATTGTTACTGTTTCATTGATTCCGTGATTAGTGTAGTCTCCTTCGTATGCTCAAGTCTGTATTTAGGGTTTTCACAGTGATAGACTAGTGTAAGGTTTTAAGAGTATTGTGCAAGAGGTTGGCAAATGCAGTCAAAGAAGGAAATCTGCACCAAAGGACGGAGAAAAAGAAAAATGGGCATTTCCTAAGAACTTTGTGGAGTACACAGTGGGAGATGCGGTGATTGATGAGAAACCAGCCCACCCAATAGATGTACTCAAGGCGATAGAAGAACCTAACACCATAAAGTATGAAGGACTAAAGATGGTGCAGGTGAACCTCGATGAAGGAGAAGAGAAGATCATTCACTGTGGAGATGAATGGGACCTAGTGCTGAAAGCAGCAACTTTCAGAATTTTCTTGCAATATAAGGGCGTATTTGAATGGATACACAAGGATCTGAAGGGGATACCACCAGAGTTGTGTGTACACAGAATTCCATTAGTTCGGGGTGCACAACCAGTACAAAGACGACCATACAGAATGAATCCAAAGTATGCAGCCTTGGTGAACACAAAAACTGAGAAGATGCTAGATCCAGGCATTATCTTCAAAGTAACAATCGGTGAGTGGGTGTCACCTATAGTAATCACTTTGAAGGAGACATGTCGGATCTGTATCTGTGTTGTTCCGGAGCTTGAATGTCGTAATTGTTGTCCTCTCCAATTGTCGTGGTCACCAGATGCAGAGATCAAAGGATCGAACTATTACGCCTCGCGTAGAGTGACAAAGTAGGGCAATAGTTTATTGGCATGCCTGATGGACACAATTGATTCATTGCTATTGGTCCCACAATCAAGAGAACTCTAATAGGCTTGGACCTTGGTGAAGGTCCCCGGATATCTGCTTGTTTGAAGCATCTCAAGATCTCACCTAGCGACTCCACTTAAACAACGAATACCCAGAAATAGCTGATTTGAAAGATACCAAATTGAAGTTCTGGTGAAGATTTCAATCTACCTACGTAAAGAACACATGCAATACTCACTTGGCGGCTCCGCTTAAAACAAAGAACCTAGAAGTTTATGAGCGAAAGACCTACAACCAGGTCCTCTATTGTTGCCAATCTTCAAGCGTTGTTCCCGTCGCCTAATACCATTCCGAGGAGAAGAGGTAGAGGCCAAAACATGGCTGCTTCACCACCCAGAGCATTCCCTACTTAGAATGATAGAGGTCCCCTGCAACCTCCGATGTCGTTTGTTGTATGGGATGATATTCCAACGTCCAAGTTAAAATCTATCCCATACTATACTGGGGAAGACTGGACAACTCCATCGGAGCATCTGTAGAATATGGTCAACTTGAGTGCATTACATTATGTCATAGAGCAAAATGTGGCTTTGTGATTGTTTGTGGCTTCATAAAAGCTCGGGAATGGTACATCTCTCTTCCCCCTCACTCAATCACTGATTGGGATCAACTTGCGACCCTCTTTGTTGAAAGATTCAAGGAAAACACGAATGGAGTGTCTCTCTTAGAGCAACTATCTACCATAAAGTGGGCACCAATGGAGGCCATGGAGGATTTCAACGACCACTTTCTTAAGGCATGCACAAAATACCTAAGGAGATTCATCCCCTCCCAAATTTGGCAATGATATATTATATGAAGGCCATAGATTCAGAAATTTCTATGATAAAATGGCCAAAAAAGGAAATTCTCTATTAGTTGATTATGGAATAGCCATATAGGCTGAAAATGACCAAATCCAAATAGGAAGGATAGCTTCCATACCTCCTGTGCCTCTGTTTCCAAGCATCCAACCACCATACCAGCCAACTCCTATCGTCCATCCTATCACTCCCCAGCCTACTCTTGCTCAGCAGACCACTACTTACCCCCGAGTGAATTCACAAATGCAAGGCCAATCCCCTCATATTCAAACACAAAGCACTTTTTCAAGGACAAAATCCGACCAGATTTTGGCAATTTGGGATGAGGTGTATGTCGAATTAAAGGAGCAGGTACTTCGGTGCCAAGAGGGTTACAAGTCCAACCTGATGACATAACAAGGACCAAAAGGGAGGCACTAAAGAAGCAAGGGGAAGCCAATCAAGTGGGTCAAGTATGCAAAGCAGGCCGACAGATCTTGAAAGGGGTGTTTTCCTTACAGCCACATCTAACCAGAATGAGCAAAACATCTTGGTGGCTACCCAAAAGGATGTCCTTCAGGTTTCTAAACAACAAGAGCTAATTTCAACATAACCTCTCCACATCCATCACGTGGAATATGTGCCATTAGTCAAGGCGAGTGTTGCTCGGGCCTACGTTGCAAAAGAAGGGCAGTCTGGATCAGGTCGCTTCTACCTTCCCAATGATCTGATGGGCCAGTGGGCGGCAAAAGATTGGGATTAAAATCCCTATGGAATCCTGAGCAAACAGTCGTGCACACTTATTTGATCCAAGAGGAGAAACCCCTTATCCCTGGGGACATAAAAGCAAAAGAGGACCTGACCTGGAGGTGGAAAACGTAGTCTGACAGGGCCAAGAGCAGAAAGGAAGTCAGCACTGATACCTATTTGATTGCACCAAGGAGTTGCTCAAGAATCCTAATTACTTAAGAGTGAAGGTGTTTTACCCAAGGAACTGAAAAAGAAGGAAAAAACAAAGGACCCAAATGGCAACAAAGGGGCTTGGGGCTAATGAAGGAGTTACTATGATACTACATTGACTCTGTGCCCAATGAATAAAGCCACCCACACAACTAATGTATAAATGTATTATACTTAACATATGTGTTGGTTTGTTTTGTAGCAGGTTTCATTCTAAGCGCCATCAATTGGAAGCAATTATGGGTCTACAAGACCGTAGAGGTTTTAAAAGTTGCAAAAATGTGAAGCCGCAAAACAACTGTTTCAATCCCCCCCCCCCCCCCGCTGCCACACCAATTCTAGTTCCTTTTGACTCCATGCCCAATGGACAAGGCAACAAATTTCTCTGGGTTCTTTATCTTCATCAAGCTGAAGATCCCCTATGAGTCACCAAAACTGTAGTGAATTCTCACTACACTCGGAAGGAGAGAGCTTGAGAAAATTTTTCACATGTCGGCCATGGCAAGAAGCAAATCAACGGGCTAAGGAAGGAAGGAGAACAGCGCACTGTCAGATGGTTAAAATCAACAATAAGTGTCATTTTTGATCAAAACATTTTCATCACCTCAAAAAAACTGACCATCGAAACTTCTCATCACCCTCTACCCTTGGAACTTTCTTAAAGTTTCGATCAAGAGCAAAAGGCGAAAACTTCCAGCAGCCCACGAAGCATCTAAAAGTTTCGAGAGTAGGAGGGTGATGAAAAGTTCCGAGGGTCAAGTTTCCTCAAAAGCTCCAATAAAATATTGGTGAAGAAAGACTCTACGAACCATTCGATCGCAAATCAAAGGCCCACGTAATTTCTCAAAAGTTTCAAAGTCGGAGGGTGATAAAAATTCCAAAGATCTAAGGCGACAAAAGTCCCAAAAGACGAGTCTTTCAAAAGATGTTGATGAAGAGAAGAAATGAGAAGCGCTCCGAACTTTCCGGCAAAAGATCAACGGCTCGTGCTATGTTCTAAAACTCTCCAGCTTAAACAATTCACACCCCAAAAAGGAAGTCCAGAAATTGAAGGTGATCTAACAGCACCAGTCGTCTGATCAAACGAGAAGCCTGCAACATCACATGTATCAAAATACAATGGACTAAAGCCACTCATGCTCCAATAATTTAGGAGACCAAACATTGTGCTGAGGTGTACAATATTTTTCCTGCAAAAAGTACAGTACATCTCCCAGAGATGGCGGTTGAGCTCATAAAGGCAACAGCAAAAAAGCCTCAAGTCCACCTACTTGCACCACTTAAACCTGACAGTCCAGGAAAGTGGTTGATACATTAAAGGCAGCAACTTGGGAGTAGCAACAACCCCAACCAAAAGCATTGATTGTAGAGATCTTCCACGTTCAATTTTTGGGAATCCCTAGGAAGAGTGGTTGGTTGACAACAACGGTAGTGGCTGCTCATCCAGAGGCCCAAAACCATTTGGCATTAATGATTCCAGATCTAGAGACCTCAAACAAATCAGCGACTTCAATGAAGATGTGACCCGGCACAAAAGAGCGGTCATTTTTTAAGCTCCTGCACAATTTTGGAGGGAAAATCTCCCCTTTTTGTAATCTATAAATAGTAGAAGATTTAGTAGTATAAAGGAACGGCGAGTTGCTTACTCCAGCCTTAAGCTTCATATGTAACTTTCTTTCATATGTACCTGAACCATGAGTGGTCTTGCGAGCAAGCTTTCGAACCCCCACTTCTAGCATGAATTGTAATTTTCATACTCATATATATACTAGAAACCATGACTTTTGGGCTTTTTTGTCCCGTTTCTTGTGTGTATGTATGTTTGTGCGCATGTATAAGGGGCCATGACTATCTGATTTCTGTCTCGTTTCTTATGTAAGCAAACTCTGCTTAACCAAGCGTGCTGAGAGGAGGAAGTGGTCACCTTTGAGTTGTTGGTGCATTACACTCACGCGTTCGTGTGTCTTACTTTTATGCAAAGGAATCTTATTTTGATCTTTGAGCATCACCCTCATTAGCTTAGGTTAGCTTAGGATCTTTTTTCCTTTCCACTATCTTTGTTTTCTATGTTATCTCTCATAGGTTAGGTTAGAAGAGTGCTAAAGATCATATCTTAAAAGGAGTTGGCCTTGAAAAAAAAAACCCAAAGGCAGTTTGATTGAACCGCTTACCATGCTCTCAGAGCTGCCCTGCTATGTCGCTCCACGCAAAGTGCGATAGACCAATCATCTGATCTTCGCATTTGGTGACCACGACAATCAGAGAGGACAACAGTAACCATAAAGGATCCCTTTCTCCTTCCCTTTACAAATTCCATACCAAAGGAAGTTGCAAAACACGAGACCTATTCATTTTTGGATGGATTCTCGGGGTATAATCAAATCAGTATCGTCTATTGAAGACAAGCTGAAAACTAACTTTGGAATGGAGAATGGCATCTATGCATATAACCAAATGCCTTTTGGTTTATGCAATGCAACACACACTTTTCATCCTTATAATTTGCTTGGATGACTGGTCCTTATACGAAATAACAAACGAGCATTTGAAGGAATTGGAAGAATACATGAGCCTATGTAGGAGAATTCATCTAGCATTGAACCCAAATAAATGCATGTTGTTCGTTCTTTACGGGAAATTATTGGGACACATTGTCTATAAGGATTGAAGACTAACCCCAACAAGATACGAGTCGTAGTGAGCATGGAAGAACCATACAACATCAGATCGGTAAAAACCTTTTTAGGAATGGTCGGATATTATTGGAGGTTCATTAGGAACTATTTGCAAGTGTCCCACCCATTGGATGCTCTCACACGCAAAAATGTTCCTTTCAAATGGACAAAGGAACATCAAAGGGCTTTTGAAAATCTCAAGGCGAAGTTGGTATGTGCGCCCATTCTAGTATTTTAAGATTGGGATAAGGAATTTCATGTCCACGTTGACACATCAAATTTTGCAATTGGATACTGATTGGATCAGCCCATTTATTTTGCAAGTCGATTGTTGTCAAGAGCAGAGAAGAACTACAGAGAGAGAAGCCTTAGGGCTGGTCTACGCAGTACAGAAATTTTTGTATATCTTCGATAAAATGTCCACAAGAAATTTTATAGTTTGCTTGGATGACTGGTTCTTATACGAAAGAACAAACGAGCATTTGAAGGAATTGGACGAATACATGAGGCTGTGTATGAGAATTCGTCTAGCATTGAACCCAAATAAATGCATGTTGTTGGTTCTTTACAGCAGATTATTGAGACACATTGTCTATAAGGATTGAAAGACTAACCCCAACAAGATACGAGTCGTAGTGAGCATGGAAAAGCCATACAACATCAGATCGGTAAAAACCTTTTTAGGAATGGTCAAATATTATTGGAGGTTCATTAGGAACTATTTGCAAGTGTCCCACCCATTGGATGCTCTCACACGCAAAAATGTTCCTTTCAAATGGACAAAGGAACATCAAAGGGCCTTTGAAAATCTCAAGGCGAAGTTGGTATGTGCGCCCATTCTAGTATTTTAAGATTGAGATAAGGAATTTCATGTCCACGTTGACACATCAAATTTTGCAATTGGATACGAATTGGATCAGCCCATTTATTTTGCAAGTTGTCAAGAGCAGAGAAGAACTACAAAGAGAGAAGCCTTAGGGATGGTCTACGTAATACAGAAATTTTGTATATCTTCAATCAAATGTCCAAGAGAAAGTTTATAGTTTGCCTAGATGACTAGTCCTTAAATGAAAGAACAAACGAGCATTTGAAGGAATTGGAAGAATTCATGAGCCTATGTAGGGGAATTTGTCTAGCATTGAACCCAAATAAATGCATGTTGTTGGTTCTTTACGGCAAATTATTGGGACACATTGTCTATAAGGATTGAAGACTAACCCCAACAAGATACGAGTCGTAGTGAGCATGGAAGAGCCATACAACATCAGATCAATGAAAACCTTTTTACGAATGGTCAGATATTATTGGAGGTTCATTAGGAACTATTTGCAAGTGTCCCACCCATTGGATGCTCTCACACGCAAAAATGTTCCTTTCAAGTGGACGAAGGAACATCATAGGGCCTTTGAAGATCTCAAGGCGAAGTTGGTATGTGCACCCATTCTGGTATTTTGAGATTAGGATAAGGAAATTCATGTCCACGTTGACACATCAAATTTTGCAATTGGATATGGATTGGATCAGCCCATTTATTTTGCAAGTCAGTTTTTGTCAAGAGCAAAGAAAAACAACAAAGAGAGAATCCTTAGAGATGGTCTACGCAATACAGAAATTTTGTATATCTTCGATCAAATGTCCACAAGAAAGTTTATAGTTTGCCTGGATGACTGGTCCTTATACGAAAGAACAAACGAGCATTTGAAGGAATTGGAAGAATACATGAGCCTGTGTAGGAGAATTTATCTTGCATTGAAGCCAAATAAATGCACGTTGTTGGTTCTCTACGACAATTTATTGGGACATATTGTCTATAAGGATTGAAGACTAACCCCAACAAGATACGAGTCGTAGTGAGCATGGAAAAGCCACACAACATCAGATCAATAAAAACCATTTTAGGAATGGTCAGATATTATTGGAGGTTCATTAGGAACTATTTGCAAGTGTCCCACCCATTGGATGCTCTCACACACAAAAATGTTCCTTTCAAGTGGACGAAGGAACATCAGAGGGCCTTTGAAGATCTCAAGGCGAAGTTGGTATGTGCACCCATTCTGGTATTTTGAGATTAGGATAAGGAATTTCATGTCCATGTTGACACATCAAATTTTGCAATTGGATACGGATTGGATCAGCCCATTAATTTTGCAAGTTGGTTGTTGTCAAGAGGAGAGAAGAACCACAGAGAGAGAAGCCTTAGGGATGTTCTACGCAATATAGAAATTTAGACATTATCTGCTCGCCAATCCCTTCGCCTATTTGACCATCAAGCATTGTTGTATTTGATAAACAAATCGACCATATACGAGCGAGTGAGCAAATGGCTCGTCACATTGCAAGAATTTGTGTTTCACGTAGTAGTAAGAACTGAGAAGAAACATATAATAGTAGATCAACTATCATGGATTCACTCAGAAGAACCTGTTGGAGGAGGTATACCGAATGAATCCTTCGATATTGGGGTATGCAATACCGACATGGTACAAATATATTGGGGGAATATTTGTCGACAAGAGAGTTGCCAAAGAAGATGACAGCAACGGAACAACGTCTCATTATCATGAAATCGGAAACCTTATAAAAGCATAGGAAGATTGGTTCGACATTGAAACCATATAAAGTAAAAGCACAAGTTAATATGGTTGATTTTGGATCATCCGAGTAAGAGACCATAGGAAGACTAGTTGAAGCACCACAACAATCTTTAGATAGTTTTGAAGGAATTTGGGTACAGGAATGGGGAGAACCAAGTAGGACCACTCAAGATAATAGTGCAATGGAAGAAACTGAAGACATGAACTTAGGGTGGTTGCTCGGGACAGAAGGTGGAGAGCAACCTATTATTGAATAGGAAGAGTTGGAACCTAGACCAATTGAACAAAGAAGAGTGCAGGTACATCTAAGATTTTTGACACAAGAAAAAAAGGATACTCTGATCATTGACAGACACAAATGTGCAAAGGGTGGAGTCTATAACAAGAGAAAGAACTGATCAAGAATCTCAAAGTGAAGAAACTGAACAAGAGGAGGCAAGGCGGTTAACACAATTTGTTATCCTACAACAAATGATATGTCGGGAGACACAAAGGTTGTGGGAAGAGATTCTACGAAGATACAATGCACGAATGAGGGAACAAATTGTTCAACGACTTGATGACACGATGCAAAGACTCAATGAAAGAGAAGCACAAAGACAAGAAGAGTTGAGTGATCTTGAAAAACAAAGGTTGACCAGAGACCAAGCAGCGAAGACTTTGTGGGGAGATATCTTTGAAACACTTACATCTCAGGAAGGGGAGGGTAGGAGGATAGAGAGTAGTAGTTTATTCTCCACAAGTTTGAGTAGTTCCTCCACAAGCTTGTATGCAGTCAATATTAATAGTAGCAGTAGCAACTCAAGCTCACCATTAACAAGAAGATCTAGGAGGAATTTGACGAGAGCTCAACCTGTTCCCCAGGCAGAAGACAGAGGAGATGCCCAAAACAACTTTGAGGAAGAAAAGCAGATCTGAAGGCGATTAGATGACACAATAGCAATGGTTGTCACAAAAGAAGCAGAACCTAGTAGTTCGCAAGGAGTACTAGGTACCCCTATAGTCATGCAAGAAATTGTTAACATATGCAACTCAAGTCTTCCTGGTTCCCTAAGGTTACCCAGCCAAGGGAGTTGTTTGGTTGGCCTCCCTCTCGATAGCTTGAGGGAAAGAATTCTCCCTCTCGCTAACCCTAGGCTATAGGGGTCAACAAGATAGGCCATAAGGACCATTCTTTGATCATGCACAAAACAACCAATCTTTGCATGACCATCAAACTAACCTGTCAGGACCGCCTCGTAGCCCACATCGAAACCGAAGACACAGCCATAAACGGCCGAGGGCTCAAATGAACCCCGTTCAACCTGGAGTTGGGAATAGGCAATCCTACATTATGTAGGTTCGCCTGATGGAAAGATTAGAAGTGAGGGAATCATCACAAGGAAGAGAAAATAGGACTATGGAAGAACGTAACCGTATAAGGCAAGAGAGAGTCTAGCAAAACAGAGAAGAGTTATAAATATTGGGCCATCAAATAGGTCCAACCAAGCAGACATAGTGGCCAAACAAGGCAAGTGTTTGGATGCCATCAGCAAGTTGGTAGGACAGTAGAGTGCTATCAGCAGGCTAATAGAAAGGCAAAGGACCGGTAGCAAGTTGGCAAGATAACAGAGTGCAATTAGCAGACTGGCAGGATGATAGGGTGCAATCAGTTAATAACCAAACAGCAAGGCGACGTCAGGAGAGTCGTCAGGTAGCAGCACCGCCAAGAAGCTGAGTGTCGTCAGAAGGATGACCCAACAACAGATTGTCGTCAAGAAGATGGACAGACAATAGGAAATCGCAGTCACGAGACGGAGGAAGAGGGAAATCGGGGTCAAAGGGAAAATGCACATAATTTGTCGTTAGAAGATGCAATAGAAATCCAAATTTGTATAGTCATATGGATCGTAAGACGAAGGTGACACGTGGAATTTGCCATGTTGTAAATATGTAAATAGACTTTGAAATAAGAAAAATAAAATTTTAAAATAGAAAAAGACAAAAAGAGAAAGTGAGCGGGAAAAGCACTGTCAAACACATGCAAGGTGGTGAGGTGGCGACAATCCAACATTTCGGACATTCTACAGGAGAGATGGACATAGATGTCAATTGCAAAAATGGGACAAAGAGCAAGAGGGATTGTCAAGGCATGCCAGCGTTACTAGAGCACAAGAGAAAAATGCTTAGCACGCTCTGAAAGGAAGGAGAACAGTCATATGGATGGTTACCGGAGAAGTTGAGTTGTAGACGAGTTCTATACAAGGGCAAAGTAACTCAAAAGGATAAGAGGGTGCATGTGCGTGAAAACAAGGGCAGACAAGACCGCCATAAGGAAGGAGAGAAGGGTTGTACAAGTCGGGAAAACGGCCATCTAAGAAACATGCAGTCTGCAATTAGAGGTGTCATCTAAAGCTTGTCGTCTACAATTGTAGTCAGAAGTGTCGTTTGAGAAGCGTCGTCTAGAACTAAAGCAATGTCGTTTGAGAAAGACGTCGTCGAAAGAGCATGTTATCTAAAAAGTGTGCAATTTGAGCAGCTGTCGTCAAAATTGTAGAGCAAGATGCATAGAGGACCGAATATTCTGAAAAGAATTTTGCAGGCGAAGCAACAGATAAAAGCCCCACCTGACCTAATGACGGAAGGGCAAATGAAGCATAGTCACGGAGGACTCTCACAAGCAAGTGAGAGAGACTATGGCTTAGACACGGGAAGAGGTAGTGAAAGGCAACTGCAGCAAAGAAGAAGTGCTAGCATTCCAAAAGAAAGGGAAAGGGATGCTAGACTATAAGAAAAAAAGAAGAATAAAGAGAGGGAGAAGTTACCCTTGAAGGACATCACCTAGGTACACTCAACAGGAGAGTACTGCTAGACATGGTGGGAGAAGGTTCTGAAGAAGCATCCGTTGCAGACTATGTTGCAGAACACGTTAACTTCATACTACAAGTCCCAAATTTTGACAGAGAATTCTTTAAGGAATATCTGCTGCATATGTTGGAGACATAACCCACAAAAAAATGCCAGTAAAGTGCAAGTGGATGACCAAGAGATGATGTCTTTTCAACTTCAGGAGGACATTTGGATTGTCGAATCAAGGAATACCAGTGGTAAATGATTCAGTAGATTTCAACTAGTGCTTACAAATGATCCACGAAGTAACGGATCTCACTCCAGATGATATGCAAAAACGAATGTCACATGGTAGCCGAGGAGTCAAGCAACAACAGTTGAGGAATGAAGAGCTGCAATGCGCCATGAATGTCATAATGGCAAGACTTTTCGAAGAACAGAGAGCCTCAAAGATACCCATATGGCTCATACCTTATATGCAAGGGGTAGCAAATGGCATAGCCTATGATTGGGCATCGTACGTCTCATACTACATTAAAATAAAATTGATGTGGAATACGAAGAATTTCTCAATGGTATTTCATGCCATTGGCTTGTTGCTGAATGCTATGACGTAGGCAAGGGTGCATATCCTAGACTTGGATCCTCCTAGAGATGATTTACCGAAATTGGCACCAACAATTCTAAGGTGGATGAATGCAATGCCACACACGAAGGGAGACACTCCAGTAAAAACATCAAGAATGAAGAAGATATTGAAGAGAAGAATCTATTAGATGGTTTACCTAGTGAAGATTCGGAGGAGGATGCACCACCATTGAGGCCATAATTGGGTCAAAAGGAGAAAAGGCGTAGGAGGTTGGAAATGGGAGAGCGACCTTAACCCCCACAACAGGCCATAGTAGATGCAGGTAGCATAATGGAGCAAACTATGGAGCAACACAAAAAGAAGTTGGGGAGAGAGCTGCAGTTGGACAGCAACAGCCTGATATAGAGGCTTAGCAAGAAGAACAACAAGCATAAGAGTTTCCGAAGATTGTGCCTACGGATCAAGAAGTTCAAGAAGCAATGGATGCGATGGGAGAAGTGCAAGTTGGATCCCTTGAATTTCTTGTGGAAGCATAGCAACAATTTGATCCAAGCACATCACCTCCAATACAAGGGGAGGCGCAATTTGAACTCACATCCACAGTAGAGGAGGAATGAGCAAGGAAACAAACTGAGCCATCCAAGAACCTGGAAAAAGGAAAGGAGTCGACAAAGGAGGATGCAATGCTAGCACAACCAAAAACAGATTCGGATAACAGTGAACCCACAATAGAGCATCTCTTGCTTAAGAGTGAGGAAGCAGTCGAAGGATGGAGCAGTTGGTTGCTACTGTGGAAAAACATGTAACAAAGGGCAAGGCAGCTAAGAATTCCATCAATTTGTTAGGACAAGAAGGAGAAGATGTGGTAGAAACAACCACAGACGATGACATGGATAACGATCTAAGTAGTCACGTTTTGATAGAAGTGCCAAATTTTAAGCAACCACCGAGGTTGGAAGACCACATTAATGCACAAGTAGATACTTGCTTCTAAAGGTTATCCGGAGTCATAGATAAATTGGGATTGGAGTTTCAAATAGGTTGTGTTGGACAATGGAAGAAATGGTAATTGATGACAGAGAACGAGTTGGGCAAGTTAGTAGACTGGATCCATGATGAAAAATGGATGACGAAACTTGCCACCATCCAAGCACATCACCTCCAATACAAGGGGAGGCGCAATTTGAACTCACATCCACAGTAGAGGAGGAATGAGCAAGGAAACAAACTGAGCCATCCAAGAACCTGGAAAAAGGAAAGGAGTCGACAAAGGAGGATGCAATGCTAGCACAACCAAAAACAGATTTGGATAACAGTGAACCACAATAGAGCATCTCTTGCTTAAGAGTGAGGAAGCAGTCGAAGGATGGAGCAGTTGGCTGCTACTGTGGAAAAACATGTAACAAAGGGCAAGGCAGCTAAGAATTCCATCAATTTGTTAGGACAAGAAGGAGAAGATGTGGTAGAAACAACCACAGACGATGACATGGATAACGATCTAAGTGATCACGTTTTGATAGAAGTGCCAGTGCCAAATTTTAGGCAACCACCGAGGTTGGAAGACCACATTGATGCACAAGTAGATACTTGCTTCTAAAGGTTATCCGGAGTCATAGATAAATTGGGATTGGAGTTTCAAATAGGTTGTGTTGGACAATGGAAGAAATGGTAATTGATGACAGAGAACGAGTTGGGCAAGTTAGTAGACTGGATCCATGATGAAAAATGGATGACGAGACTTGCCAGCATCCAATAGATGCAACCTCGAGAGTTGGAGACTGGCACCTGTTGTCACATTTTGACACGGGGTAAAATTTTGAAAAACTGCTGCAATTTCCTGTTTTCAGATCCGCTTCTTCCCTTTCCTCTTGCCAATCTCTCCAGGTAGTTCAGATGGTCGCAGCCCAGGCAGTCTCGAGGTCATCCAGTCTCCAGGCAATGTCCCAGTTTCTGGCGGAGGATTTCATGAAATTTTTCTAAGGCATGGGCAGCTCCCGATTCACTCCATTTTGAGCGATTCCCGGGAGTCGCCCCTCTCCGTCGGCGACCCACCGGCTTACCAGCACTTGGGCTCATCGTAGCCCACAAAAATTTGAAAATTTGTCTAAGTCTTGTTCTTCCCGGAGTTCGCTCTCCAGTGGAGCGATTCCCGGGATTCGCCTCAGTTGCCTGCGACTAGCAGGCTAAAATTGAAAAATTATCCAAGTCCTGCTTGTTTCCCAGAGTTCGCTCCCCAGTGGAGCGATTCCCGGAATTCGCTCCCCAGTGCGGCGATTCCCGGGAGTCGCTCAGGCTGCCTGCGACTAGCGATCAGAGTGCAAAAGAAATCTTCTAAGTCTGAAGTCCCCCGCAGTTCGCTCCCAGGGGCAGCGGTTCCCGGAGATCGCTCCATTTTCGGGCGACTAGCGAGAAGGAGTAAAGGCGGCCCAAGATTCACTCAGCAAACATGTTCGAAGATTTTTCTAAGGCATTGGTCCGCCATTCGCTCCGCCTTGAGCGATTCCCGGGAATCGCAGCTACTTCCCGACGACCTTTGGATTCGCCCTGCCCACTCGCGAATCGCCAGCTAGAAGGGGAGATCATGTCATCAAAGCAGGGCCGCCCATCCCGGAGTTCGCTCCACTCTGTGGCGACTCCCGGGATTCGCGGCGTTATCAGGCGATTCTCAGGATTTCTATTTTGTTGAGGCGACTAGACACCCCCCCCTTGTTCATCTGAAGCCGCCCAAACTTCGCTCCTCCACCCTGCAACATCACACGTGTCCTGCAGCAAATGCCAGATGAAAGTAAAAGCGGGAAATTTCTCGAAATCGGTGCCTTCCGGTAAAACTGCAGGTGAACTTAAAGAAGCAGGGTAGGTGGGCGTTTGAGGTGTTAATGCCGCACGAGTTTCCGACCCCAGGAAGACCCCAAAGGGCAAGTTGTACCAGCTGCATTGATGAAGCACACTCTCCCGACTGCAAGTTCAGCCCGAAGCCGTTCCAAACACGGGTGAGCCGCATTCCAGGTACACTGACAGTTGCAGGGGTCAAATCTCATCTGCTCCGGCAGTTTTGGGATCTGAGCTTTAATGTAATTGGGAGGGAAAACTCTGCTATATAAGGCAGTTTGATATTCATTGTAAAAGGGGGGGAACGTATTGCTAGAGAGCTACTGTGCTCAAACTCTTTGCATCAATGTTAAAACATCCTTGGCTCTAATTCTTGTGTCCTTCTTTTATGCTGCCTTCTGCAAGTATTTCTGCTTATATTCATTTATTTTTCTGATTGCTGTAATTCTGCGTTCTGGATTAGGGCATTGGACATTGAGTGAATTTGGAATTCTTGTTGAAGGATACATAGGGAGGAATTGCAGTGTTAGTTTCTGTTACATGTTTTGCTTTGATTGTTGTTGGTTTGCGTATTAGTTGGTGATTGTGCTGCTCGTTCTTTTCCCACTGCTATTGATTACCATTTACATTTCTTTCTGCACTATTTTTAATCTCTTTCCTGCACTTTTGTCTTAAAACCCCCAAGTAGTTTAGAAAAGGAGTCGGCCTTCTCCGGAGATTGGCACGGAGGGCATCTCTTCCCTCTGGCCTTTCAATCTGTGGTCCGGGTCTAGGGCGCATACTTAGACAAAATCCTTTCCTGGTGGCGGATCCGTGACCAACAGTTTCTCTGGCACGCCCGGTGGGACCCGAAGTGTTCCACCTCATAAGCAGTATTGAAGAAGTGATGTTCGCTTCGGTGCTGTCGAATCAGAACATCTGGCGACTCTGTTGATACCTGGACGTCTCAAGTGCTCGAGGACCGGTCCAAGACTATAAGGCCTTCATGCATACAAGATGGAGAGTTAGAAACACGGAGGAAGAGCCTGAGTATTACGAGCTTGACATCACTGCCTTCGGAGAACGCCCGAGGCTAGTTGGGTCCGGTATCTCCCTGGACGAAGCATCTTCACAAGAAGCCGCGGTTGCCGAGCAAGATCCAACTTCAGATAGCACTGCGACCAGCTGCCCTCCGAATCCTCCGAACTCTCCAGATCATCAGGCCGCTCCAGAACAGCCCGACTTGCAGTTAGCTGTTTCTGGGACACCCGTCCAGCCCAATCCAAACGCGAATATGGCGAACCAAAATCAAAATCAACAAAACCAACAACAGCAGCAGCAACAGTCGGCTGCACCCGAGCTATTTCCAGCTTGGAATTCTACAGGACCTCTCAATCTAGCCGGGCAAGCTGTCGTTCCAGCTGCCGCCTTGAAGGCCATACCCACGTACGATGGTACTGGGAAGACGGCCTACGAGCACATCCAAGACATTGTTGCCTTGGCCGCGCTTCACAGCATCACCGATGAAAGTGTCATGGTCCGGCTGTTGGCCCTGTCTCTGCGCGGAAAGCTCCTATATTGGTATAGATCCTTGCCGCCTGGCACTATCACCGGGTGGGGTCAGTTGGCGGGGCAACTAGCGAAAGGATTCAATGAGTCCGCAGATCCGTCATCTTTGCTGCATCAGTTTACAACCATCCAACGGCACCCGCAAGAGGAGATAGCGGATTTTAACGTAAGGTTCGCGAGGTCTTGGCAAAGGGTACCCGCCGAACTACGGCCGACCGCCGGACAAGCTGCCTACTATTACCTCAGATCCTTCAACTCGGACATCAGCATGATCATTAAGTTCTCCAACGTCAACACTTTTCCCGAGTTGTACGACCTGGCCCAAAAAGCAGAGCTGGATTTGATTGCCATTGGTAAACTTCCACCTAGGATGCCGGCGCCGATTTACCCCGATTTCCCTCAATCACAGTATCCTAGCGCCTCTACCCAACCACCTTCTACATCTTCCGCATACCAGAATCCATCATGGAATCCCGCGCCAGTGGTTTCTCAATTCTCCGCTCCCCAAGTGCATTTTCCCACTCCACAAGCGCCACAACTTCCATCTCCTCCGCAGTATCCAGCACTCCCTTCTCCTCCACAGTACCCGACATTGCCCCCGGCCCCGCCGCTGGCACCATTGCCTCCACCAGCCCAATCGGCGCCTCCAGCCGTTGATGTGCAGGCTAAGATACTGCAAGAAGTACAGTCTCTTGCTTCTGTCTACCGAACGTTGTCCAATGACATGGCTGTTATGAAGAAGAAGCAGGCCCAACAGGAGTTCATACCTAGGAGACCCTATCCTCCTCCGGCACTTACAAGAGACCAAGCGGCTCAAGCCAATAGACCTCCCGCGAGGAATGCTGCTATCAATGAAGAGCCGAGTACTTCAGAGTACAGACTACGTGCACTGGTGCTCCAGCTGCAATGATCCGCACGGGGAGGACAGCTGTATGCTGCATCAACACTATGCCCAAACGCTGGCAAGCAACAACCCGGGTGATCAGATCAACATGATTAGGGAGGCAGATCGCAATTTCGCGGTCCAAGAGGAGGAGCAAGTGTCAATTCTGACAAAAGATGGTAAAAAACCGATGGAGGTGGATGCGGCTCACATGCAACCTCTGAAGGTGTACACCCGGCGAGGAAAGGAACAATCTCCGGCGAAAGCCCCTGACAAAGTCCCCTTGCCCCCGCCGGCAAAAGAGACAACATTTCCGGCAAAAGCTCCAACAGTGCAACCTCAGGTTGAAACCCAGGAGCAGGCAAGAGAGAAGCTTAAGTACCCTTCGTTGACGAAGAGGCAGAGAGTGGAGGCCACGCAGCAATACCGTTCCAAGTTCGAGGCTGCAAAAGAAACAGAGGTGCCTGTATCCGCTACTTTGGCCTACAACATTGTTGATGAGTTGAGGAGGACCCCGACCAAGATAAGCCTGTACGATGCTCTGCAACTCCCTGGGCAGGTAGATCTGCTTCAGGAGTCTCTAAAGTCTGTCAAAAGAGGAAAGCCACCGCAACCTGTGTTAGCTCAACCCTTGACTACTTCAATCACAGGGAAAAACAGGCCACCGCCGTTTTACCTGTCTCTACAGATGGAAGGGTGTGTAGTGCACAACTGTATGGTTGATTCCGGGGCATCAACCACCGTCATGCCAAGGGCGGTCTGCGAGGAAATAGGCATGGAATACACGCGAAGCAGCCAAGGTGTGCTCCAACTTGATGGCACTCCTGTGAAAACAATGGGCATCATTAAGGATATTCCTATCCGGCTGCACAAGGCTCCTCAGATCATTGTGATACAAGAAGTGGTGGTCGTCGACCTAGAGCCCTACTTCGGCATGTGCCTCTCAAGGGAGTTCACCGCTAAGCTGGGTGGTTTCCTGTCTCTTGACTATTCTCATATGGAGGTCCCCTTCAGGGGGAGAAAAGTGAAGATTTACAATGAAAAACCCTCCACCTTCCTAGTTGAGAGACTACCAGAAGAGGGGCAGCTAGATGAATCAGTCCATTTAATGACAGAAGAATTGAAAGAGGTGGACTTAGCGGAGGAGGCCATAGAAGAGCTGCGGACGGAGGATGAGTTCTCCTTGACCGATTTTAACGCCATGATCGAGTCTGAAATAGGCTGCTATTCCATCACCCAGCCCGAAAAGCCAAAGGAGACAGTAAAAGAAGACATAGGCCCTGCCCCGAACGAGCTGTGGAAGCTGTATTTTGACGGCGCCCGTTGCAAAAACGGCGTCGGGGCGGGAGTTCTCCTAGTTTCACCTTCTGGAGAACAAAAGGATTACTGCTACCGGCTGGCCTGGAGTTGCACCAACAATGCGGCAGAGTATGAGGCCTTGTGTCTAGGGCTGAAGAAGGCAGAAAGGTTGGGAATCAAGCAGTTGCAGATCTTCGGTGACTCGGAGCTGATATGCAAGCAAATCACCAACAAGTGCGTCTCAAAGAAGCACTATCTCAAGGCATACCGCAATAGGGTCTGGGATTTGATGGAGGCCTTTGAGGCTCTCAATGTCCGGTCCATTTCCCGTGAAAAGAACAAGCACGCCGACGTCTTAGCGTCTATCGGAGCCAGATACTCCCCGGCTGATGATTTAATGCAGAAGCCTAAGGCGGTAAGAACCATCTACAGGCCTTCTGTGCCTGATAAGGACACCCACTGGCAGGTGTTCGATAGTGACGAGCAAATCGTCAATTTTTTAATTCATGAAGCAACGACTATTGAAGGTAGAGACCCCGATGACGAGGAGTACGAGGGGTTGATACAGTTGAAGAATAATCACGTCCCAAAAGGACTGATTACTTTGGAGAGTCTATTTGATCAGAGCGACAGAGCGATATCACATCGGATCAAAGTAGACGCCAAGCAGTACAAAGACCTGGAGCTCGAGCCCGACAAAGTGATAAAAGTTGGGACAGACTGTACTCCAGAGGAGCTAGAGGAGATCCGGGCTTTGTGCAAAAGCTTCCCAGATATCGTGGCCTGGTCCTATCAGGACCTGAGGGGATATTATCGGGAAATCATCCAACACACCATAGAGTTGCAAGAAGGGGCTAGACCCTGCAGGCAGAAACAGAGGCCTGTAAACCCGAAAATAGAGGTGCTGATGAGAGCGGAACTCTTGAAGATGTTAGAGGCGAAAATCATCTACCCTATTAAGCATTCTTCCTGGGTCGCAAATCTGGTCCCTGTCAGAAAGAAGAACGGTGATATCCGCCTGTGTGTTGATTTCCGTAATCTAAATCAGGCCTTACTCAAGGACCATTACCCGCTCCCACAAATTGATCAGATCCTCCATGTGGTGGCAGGGGCACAACGCTTCTCTCTCCTAGACGGGTTCTCTGGATATAATCAGATCTGGGTAAGAGACGAAGATCAACACAAGACAGCGTTCACCACCAAATGGGGAACGTTTGCCTACCAGCGCATGCCTTTCGGGTTGTCCAACGCTGGGGCCACCTTCCAGAGGGCCATGGACCTGGCATTCGGCGAACTGTTGAACAAGATAATCGTCATCTATTTGGATGACATGACAGTGTTTTCACACAAGAGGGAAGAACATGCCTCGCATTTGCAGCAAGTATTTGAAAGATGCCGGGAGTTCGGCATATCCATCAACCCGAAGAAATCTGTCTTCGCGGTAAAGGAAGGGAAGCTGCTAGGGCATGTCATTTCCGAGAAAGGGCTTGTTGTGGACCCTGACAGGGCAGAGGCCCTCCTTAAACTCCCACTCCCATTGAACAAGAAGGGGCTGCAGTCTTTTTTCGGTCAGATCAACTTCGTGAGAAAGTTCGTGCCCGATTTCGCTCAAGTTATCAAACCCATGGCCGAACTTCTGAAGAAGAATGTCGAGTTTGTCTGGACGGAAGAAAGAAAGAAAGCGTTCGAAGAGATCAAGACCAGGATTGCCCAAGCACCAGTACTGGTTAACCCGGACTACTCCAAAGATTTCATCCTTTATGCAGTCGGGGAACCTGAAAGTTACGCGGCAGTCTTGACACAGAAGGGAGACGACGGCGAAGAGCGCCCCATAGCCTTCTTAAGTCAGGTGATCCAACCCCACGAAGAAAGGTACAATTTCATTGAACGCCAGGTACACGCGGTCATGAAGTCCTTGAAGAAATTCAGGCACTTTGTCTCCCAGAGCAGGACGACGGTGTACGTAGTTCACCCAGATGTTAGGAGTTTCATCATCCAGGGAGAACTGGGTAACAAAAGGGCTGGCTGGATTGCTAAGATTCAGGAGTTTGACATCGAGGTCCGACCCACAAAGCTGATCCGAGGTCGGGCATTGTGCCAAGAATTAGCAAGAAGTGTTGCCGCGGAAGTAACTGCCTGTCAATGGGAGGACCCAGAACCAGAGGGCAACTTTGCCAATCAGTCAGCGGAAGACAGTGACTGGACCGATGAGATAGTCCGGTATTTCAATACTGGAAAATGTCCGGATCATCTTAATGCCTCCCAGAGGAGGAGATTCAGGCTCCAGGCCCTGAAATATGTGTTGCGCCCCGAGGGGCTATTTTTCAAGAATATTGACGGTGTTCTCTTGCGATGCGTCAAGGGGACAGAGAAACAGAAGGTCCTCGATGAGTTCCATTCTGGAATGTCAGGAGGACATCTCTCAGGAAGGCCTACGGCCTTGAAAATGATAAGGGCAGGCTACTATTGGCCTACCATATTTGCTGATACCTTTGCAGTCTGCCAAAAATGTGAGAAGTGCCAGAAATTTGCAGGCAGGAATAAGAATGCCCCAATGCCCCTCCAACCGATCCAGGTTGAAGCTCCCTTCCAGCAATGGGGCTTAGACTTTATCGGGGTAATATCGCCAAATTCCTCGGCGGGGCATAAATACATTCTGACCGCCACGGACTACTTCACCCGGTGGGCCGAAGCAATACCTACAAAGCATGCCGACCAGGAGACAGTCATTGCCTTCTTGGAAAGCTTGATAACTCGCTTCGGGATCCCAGAGGCAATTGTGACAGACAATGGTCCGGGGTTCATAGGGGCTAAACTCACCGAGTTTGCTTGCAAATATGGAATCTACCTCAAGGCTTCCTCCAACTACTACCCACAGGGAATGGGTTAGCGGAATCAACAAACAAAAATCTGATGAAGATCATAAAGAAGACCCTGGAGAGGAACAAGAGAACCTGGCACTTATGCCTGGATCAAGCACTCTGGGCAGATCGCATCTCCATAAAGAAGTCCATCAAAACCTCGCCGTATGCGCTGGTCTATGGGAAACAGGTTGTTTTACCCACGCATGTAGAGATGCCTGCACTTTGGCTGCTAGATGATGAGAAAGGGGATTTGGATCCCATCGATGCCAGGTTAGCTCAGTTGCTACAGCTAGAGGAGGAAAGAGAGAAAGCCTATGAGGCTTTCATGAAGCACACCGAAACCACTCGGAATTGGTTCAGCAAAGGCACCACTGCCCGTGTTTTCCAGGTTGGGGATTTAGTGTTGAAGTGGGACTCTTGGAAGGCAAAGCCAGGGAACCATGACAAATTTGATGCCTTCTGGGAAGGCCCGTTCCAGGTCGCTCGGGTAAACCAGTTCAATTCATTCATACTTCGCGACATGGAGGGGCACACTCTCCCCATACCGGTTAACGGCCTTCATCTGAAGGCCTACCACCATTGAAAGTCAGCATGAAGTTCTCTGATGTACATAGTTTTACCTTTTGCAGTTTTCATTTACCTTTCTGCATGTAAATATTTTGCCTGTTTAAGGTTCCAGTTTGAGGCTCCCTAGTTTCGAGCCTTTTTGTTTAAAAGTTTGCAGAGCCAGGATTCGAGAGCAAGAAGAAGGGCCCCCTAAAATGCACGCCAAGAGAGAAGAAACTCTCTTCCAAAGGAGCTGAAACGGAACTCTAGGTGATGTCGTGGGAACCAAAACAAAAATAAATAAATAAATATTTGCTAAGTAAAATTCTTGCCAGGGTTCACTCCTCCAGGAAGCGAGCGCCAAGATTCGCAGCAGTTCTCGGTGACCAGGGGTTCCGACAATGGGTGAAGGGCAGACGAGTGAGATGCCGGACAGTTGAAAATTTTGCCAAGTCCAAAACTCTCGCCCGCAGGTCGCTCTGATTTAGGGCGAAAACAGGGCGCGCCCGTAGTTCGCTGCAAAATTCGGGGTTCATGAGGCAAGTTGGAGCCTAACCCAGAGTTCGCTCACATTTCGAGCGAATCTCGAGATTCGCATGGCTCACGGGCGAGATACGAACAGCCAAAGAAACAAGAAATGTTTTAAGTCCGAACTTGCCCGAGGTTCGCCCAAGCTGGGCGCGACGCTTGAGAATCACCCACATTCCGAGCGAACCGTCAGTAGTCGAGAAAAACCAGAGAAATATGCCAAGTGAGGTTCCGCCCAGGTTTCGCTCACCAAGGCGGCGAGCGTCGGGAGTTGCGTAGTTTTCGGACGAGCAACGGGCAAGGGCTAGGGAGGCATTCGAAAATATTTCTAAGTCTAAGAAAGGACCCAAGATTCGTTCCAAGCAAAGTGCGACACCCAAGATTCGCTGGGTTTCTAGCGAGGCGCGCTCCAAGGCAGGGAAAAACAGCAAAAAAAGGTCCTAAGGCCCAAACGCCCAACAGTCGCTCTCTCAAGGAGTGAACGTCGGAATTCGCTCACATTTCGGGTGAATCTCAGGAGTCGCCCAGCTTCCGAGCGAACTTCGAGCAGGGTGCATCAAGGGCGCCTCGAAGAGCGTGAAAAGGATGGTGGGGCATGTTTCCAAGGCACACGTGGCAGGTTTAAAAGCTCCTTCGCACGTTTCAAGGTTGATCGTTCGTTAAGGAGAATAAAACTTGCAGGAACGTAAATCAAGGAAGGGGCACCTGCAACAAAGATCTCCTGCACAACTACCAACAAATGACGGCTCCTGCATTTATCTCAAGTCCCCCGCCATTAATGACTGCACTCATGCCTAGCCCCTTAAATACCATGGCGCCGCAGTTCGCCCCAACGAATTATCCAGAGCCCATGGCACACTTCTCCAGAGGCCAAATTCAAAGCGCTATACCAGCGAACCACGGCCCGGACAGATTTTTGAGCAGACCGACATGGGGAAAGCGGGCATCGAGGAAAAGGGGAAGGTGCCCAGAGAAGGAGCTTCAGAGAGCAAAAAGAAAAGGGCAGAAGGTGGGAAGGAGAAGAGAGATAAGGGGAAAGAACCAGCGAAGCCCGAATCGAAGCAAGTAAAGGAGCCCACTCCCCCGCCCGGAGACAATTGGGCGAAATACAGAGATGGCGCTTTCTCGCAGAGCATTGAGCAGCTGCGGCGGATTATCGAAGATAGAAAGGAGAAAGCTTCCCTTGCCAGCTCTAGCGCCGCAGCGTACCATTCGCATTTGTACTGGTTCTTGTGCCCACCTGTGCATAATTGCCCAGAGCTAGTGGCGGCGATTGCTCAGTATTATAATCCGAAGACCCGCCAAGTCTTGAACAACAAAGGAGATGTCTTGTTTTCACTCTTTGCCGATACTGTCCAGGCGGCTTTCTCACCTACTCAGCAACCGGACTCAAATTATACCGTTAGCTCTATCAACCTCAACGAACAGGCCGACAGATATGTGGATAACCCGCAGATGCGGCATTTCATGGAGTCTCAACTACGGGACCCATTATTGCCCAACAAATGGCCAGAGCTGCCCATGTCGTCGAGGTGTTTCAAAAGCACGAGCATATATACGATGCTGGCCTGGGTGCTGGGCCACGCCACAGACGCCGTAATCTTCCCCTACCAGGTCGCCCTTGCAGAATGTCTTCTGCATGGAGAATTCTACGCACCCAGCGCCGCGGGACCTAACACGAAGCCGGTACGCTTCAACTGGGCAGACTAGATAGCCCGCAATTTGCATTCGCGGCTGCAAGATTTGATTGAAGGAAAATCACAATCCTTTAGGGAATGTTCGTTTCTAGCTTGGATTTTCCTGTTCCACATGCACAGTAAATTGAAATCAATCTTCGTTCAACGCACTGATGAGGAGGGCAACTGGCTGCCGGTGTATAAGTGGACTCGGGTGATGCTAAAACGGGAGTCTTACTACAAGTTCAACCTGTATTTTCTGGGTCCCGCTTTAGAGCTCCTCCATGGCTCCTGCCCGCGCGTCCCGCGCCAGATGAGGGACAGAGTGATGCTGAAGAACATTGGCGATACTTTTCAACTGACTCAGGGTTTTGTCATCAGAGTTTTTGGGTTTAATGGTAAACCCTTCCTTTTGCCCTACTATACCACAGAGTACCTGTTCGCCCTGGAAATCTCGCGACAATGTGACTACACTGACCAACAGTATGGCCAAGGCAGAAGGTGGGGACATATCTTCGGTTTTCCAATTA
Source organism: Wollemia nobilis (assembly GCA_028583015.1). Taxonomy (NCBI): domain Eukaryota; kingdom Viridiplantae; phylum Streptophyta; class Pinopsida; order Araucariales; family Araucariaceae; genus Wollemia; species Wollemia nobilis. Next base: position 13,247,046 of record JAQPPZ010016409.1, read on the forward strand.
AGTGGGGCGAAATTGAAGTCGACGCCACTGGGCAAAACGAGCATCTTGCGGCTACGCTTCTGAGCTTCGGCTTAGTTGAACTCCCTCAGCGTTGGAGATATGATCCCCTGGACGTAATGAAGCAGTTCACTGGGATGAAGAATTTCCATGCTTGTCCCCGCATAGAGATCATGGTAGAACGCAACAATGCGATAAGGCAGGACCTCGAGTGGCATATAGAGAAAATGCGGTCCTTCCCTCCATGGCACGACTTCTACCAGGTCGAAGCGGAGTATAACCCGGAGAAAAATGCAGCCCATCGCCACGAGGCCGAGTGCTTCAAGAAAATGACACCCAAGTTGACCAAGATGGGTTGGAGTCCCGAGAAAATTGCAGAATGGTGGATTATGAGGATTCACACGAAGAAGGAAACGTCAGAAAAGGTGCTTGCTGGCGACCACCAGTTCTCCGCGCTTTACAATGACAATCATGCCACGTGGCGGCCCATCATTTTCAAGGATCTCGTGCCTCTAGGCACCCAGGGCCTACATAAGGCACAAGCCCCACCTAAGCTGCCACTCACACTGGAAGGAGGAACTAGTAGTAAAGTAGGGAAGAGTCAGGCGATTGAGCCTAAGGGACAACCAGCCTCTGAAAAGCGCGAAGGCTCGTCAAAGCGGCCTGCCGAAGCAGTACAAGTGACCCCATCGCCCCCAAAGAAGAAGAGACTCAAGGTCAAAATAAAATCGCCGAGGGCGCCGCAAGAAAAGGCTACCGGCTCGAGCCCTAGTGCCACCATTCCAGCCGTTACCTCAAAAGTGGAGGCCACGCCGAAGGAAGAAAAGAAGGCCGAGCCGAAAAAGAAGACAGAGGCGGTGCAACAGAAGAAGGCTACTCCCGTGGTTCCCCACAAGGAGGTAGTCGACGTAGAGGAGGGCACCTCACTGGAGGAAGATGAGTGGATGACCCAGCTGTTCGACACGCCGGCTCGATCAGAGCACGCAGGTACGCACTTTCTTTTCCCACTCCAGTCTCATGAGCAATCGTCCGCGGCACCATCTTCCGTTGCCCTTGAGCCAGTCCTCACAGCGTTGCCGTTAGCCAGTGAACCAGCTTCGGCTGTCCCCCTCGCAGTTCCCCATTTTAATGTTGTAGAACCCCCCAGCCAACAGGCATTTAGCCAGTTCGCTTCTGATCCTAACGCGTTTCAAACCCTTGCCCCAGTTCACCTAGGTACCGCCCTTACGGGCCCATCCTCTTCATCAGAAGCCCTAACTGAGAATCCACCCTTGGGCCATGATAGTGCCCATTCCCCCGTTCAGACTGTCATATCCCCAATAGCAGCCGAGCTCCCCATTTCCACCTCCCCTCACCACTTTACAGAGGAGTTCAGGTCTCAGCAGGACTTACCACTGATAGCACCGTTGTTTGGTGGGATGGAGCTCGTCCAACCAGAATTAGAGATGGTAGACCGCCCTGCAACAGAGAGCTTGGCCCAGGCTGAGCAGAGTTCTTACAGATGGTTCAGGGATCTCAAGAAAAGGAAGGCAGAAGAGCCCGCCGGAGTAGAGAAGCGCGCTAGGTTCGACATGGACAAGATGGTGCTGCACACCGAGAAGAAGATCCCCAAAGTCCGGAAACCTCTGAAGGATATGACACCTGATGATTATGAATACCAGAGGAAAGATAAGGACCTGAGCAAAACCAGTGTGGAGTATGAAGTAGGGGAAATCCAACTCGGGGCAAGTACATTGTATGTACTTCATCACCAGCTGAAAGAGCGCTACTACAAGGTCGAGAATGAGAACGCACAACTGCAGGAAACCATTGCCAAGATGCAGGCCCAGCTGGATACCTCCCAAAAGGAATCAGAGCAGCTGAAACAGCAGGTGGCCTCCCTAGAGAAAGAAGTAGCTGAACATAAGGAGGTCTCAGACCGCCATGTCAAGGAAAGTCAGGAGGCACATGCGCTGGTAGGCCAGCTGAAGGCCCAGGTCCAGGAGGTACAGCAACAACTAGAAGACCGAGCGGCGCAGGTTGAGGTCTTCTCTAGAGACCGAGTCAAGGAGATTCGCGTCGGGTTATTGAAGAACTTTAAGACTAGGACCTCAAGGACCCTGACTGTCCTCATGTTTGTATGGGAGGCGAAGAAGGCATCCACTCAGGGTAGGCCCGTGATAGAAGAGGTTGAGCGTGCTGCAGAGCGTTGGCTTAGCCTGGCCATCAAGGTTGAGCCCTATGAACACAAGGACCTCCAGGTGCCCCCGATGACTCAGCTCGCCCTAGATTGGGCCACGGCCAGATCGACTCTGCACGCCTTCTTCGAAAAATTGGAAAGAGTCAGAAGGGCCAGAAAATTGCTTGATGCCCTGGAGAAAGAAAGAAGTGCCTGCTTGGCCCATTTCCAGACCCTCACGCTCCTTGGATTTCCCAGCTTTACTGATGATGAAGGGAATTGCCTTCCCAGAGAGGAATTGAAGCCGATCTGGGACAATTTTAAAAATGATACCTCTGAAATTGATGGATGGGCAGAACCGATTCTAGAGGCGCAGGTGACACAATTGATATCAAGGTTCTGCCAGATTAGCGCCTGCCTGGGTGACCTAAGCCAAAAAATTGATCAGACGGATATACTCCAAATCACAACTCTCAACCGCATGTTAAAGGAGCTACGTGACCTAGAACCCTTCCAAGAGGAGGGCAGCATCACACGTGTGCCTGGGTGACCTAAGCCAGAAAATTGGTCCGCCATTCGCTCCGCCTTGAGCGATTCCCAGGAATCGCAGCTACTTCCCGGCGACCTTTGGATTCGCCCTGCCCATTCACGAATCGCCAGCCAGAAGGGGAGATCATGTCATCAAAGCAGGGCCGCCCATCCCGGAGTTCGCTCCACTCTGTGGCGACTCCCGGGATTCGCGGCGTTATCAGGCGATTCTCAGGATTTCTATTTTGTTGAGGCGACTAGACAGCCCCCACCTTTTGTTCATCTGAAGTCGTCCAAACTTCGCTCCACCCTGCAGCATCACACGTGTCCTGCAGCAAATGCCAGATGAAAGTATAAGCAGGAAATTTCTCGAAATCGGTGCCTTTCGATAAAACTGCAAGTGAACTTAAAGAAGCAAGGTAGGTGAGCGTTTGAGGTGTTAATGTCACACGAGTTTCCGCCCCCAGCAAGACCCCAAAGGGCAAGTTGTACCAGCTGCAATAATGAAGCACACTATCCCGACTGCAAATTCAGCCCGAAGTCGCTCCAAGCACGGGTGAGCTGCATTCCAGGTACACTGACAGTTGCAGGCGTCAAATCTCATCTGCTCCGACAGTTTTGGGATCTGGAGCTTTAATGTAATTGGGAGGGAAAACTCTGCTATATAAGGCAGTTTGCTATTCATTGTAAAGTGGGGGGAACATATTGCTAGAGAGCTACTGTGCTAAAACTCTTTGCATCAATGTTAAAACATCCTTGGCTCTAATTCTTGTGTCCTTTTATGCTGCCTTCTGCAAGTATTTTTGCTTATATTCATTTATTTTTCTGATTGCTGTAATTCTGCATTCTGGATTAGGGCATTGGACATTGAGTGAATTTGGAATTCTTGTTGAAGGATACATAGGGAGGAATTGCAGTGTTAGTTTCTGTTACATGTTTTGCTTTGATTGTGGTTGGTTTGAGTATCAGTTGGTAATTGTGCTGCTCGTTCTTTTCCCACTACTGTTGATTACTATTTACATTTATTTCCGCACTATTTTTAATCTCTTTCCTGCACTTTTGTCTTAAAAACCCGAAGTAGTTTATAAAAGGAGCCGGCCTTCTCCAGAGATTGGCACGGAGGGCATCTCTTCCCTCTAGCCTTTCAATTTGTGGTTCGGGTCTAGGGCGAATACTTAGACAAAATCCTTTCCTGGTGGCGGATCCATGACCAACAGCACCATTAGAACCATGGTTGGGGTGCAACAACTGCTAGAGGAAACTCTAACGCTGTACAGAAGACCAGCCCTTATTTATATAAAGTTATAAACGGAAGTAGTAGCCTTTGCCCACAGAATGAGGTAATTGTTCAGTATGTGGAATTGGCACCAAAGTTAGTACGGTCATATGCCAGGATTAACATTTTGGCATACTTGGTGCGATGGTTAGCTACAGGCACTGAAAAAACACAATGTAGGAGAGGAGAAGGCTAACCAGTTGCAGGTAATAGAAGCCAAACTTCCGCAGGTGAGTGAGAAGCTGAAGCAGAACTAGCCAAATTGAGACAATAGGTTGAGGAGAAGACTAAGGAGATTGAAGAAAAGACTAAGGCTAATGAGGAATAGGATACAATAAAGATCAGTTGATTGTTAAAAGAGATGAGCAACTTGCAGAAATGACACAAAAAAATGCAAACGAAGCTTTTTGCAAAATGGGAGGAAGAGCTCTTGGCGAAGTTGGCAGCCATGGAACAAAAAGCCAATCATTATGGTCTGGAATGGGCCAAGTATTACAATTATGCCAAAGACTCAAGGACGAGTAAGAGGCACTAAAGCTGCAGATTGCAGTGATGTGAGGAGTGCCTATTCCACAACCTCAACAGCCAAGTACGACGCCCACCAAAACAAAGAAGGATGTAGACGAGGATGTTGATCAAATCAAAGGGGGGGACAGATGTAGACCATAGTTCTGGACATAAGCAACAAAAATAGAAGTAATATTGTCTGCAAAAGTGTCTAAGTGCAAAACGCACTAAGTTTTGGTCTAAGTGCAAATGAAATGCAAATGATATGAAATAGTCGTCATAGGTTAATATTTGCATATAACGTAAGGTTGGCGATATGTCTAATGTACATAGGAAGGGGTAAATTAGTTATGTGCCATCTGTCCTAGAAGTCGTTGCCAACAACAGCCAAGACTGCGTTATAAAAGAGACCCCCCCATTCATTGTTGCATATGCATACAGGAATATGAGCGTACAAGTACACCCATAGAGATATCTGAGGATTGCAAGACCATTGTCATAGGCAAAGCATATGTGCAAGTGCAAAGCATCTTGTGAGTCTGAATACAAATGTTGTAATCTATAAATGTCGTACAGGCAAATCATCAATACAAATCCATTCTCCATTTATGTGTTGGATGTTTGTGTGTTGATATCAATATGCTAGATCATTAGACTTGTGCATTGTCAAGGTATTATGGTTGCAGGTTTGAAGACTAAATCTGATATTGCAAGTTGAAGGTCGGCAGTCAGGAGTGAAGACGTAGTCAGACAATTGTCGACGATAGTTGTTGAGGATGACCGTCGTACCAAAATTGTCATCCTGTTGAAGTGCAATCATCATTTGGATAGTTGTCGTCGCATAAACTATCATCTGGAAATCATGTCGTCATGCCCCCATGCCATCATGTTGATGTCATCTAGAGGATGTCGTCTAGAGGATATCGTCTAGATGATGTCGTCATACTGATTGCAGGTTGAAGTCCAACTTGTCGTCCTAGGTATTCTCATCTGATTAGATAATGATGAAGGTAACATTGTTCCAGAGTGCTGACTACAGAATCATTGGCCCCTAAATCCTGTCGTTCTATCTCATTGTTGGGAACCCCACCACTGTGCTATAGCAATATGGTCTTCCCGAGGTACATTCCAAGATGTTATTTCTTCAAGAGATCTTGTTTTTATTATAGAGACCCATGAGAGCCCTAAATGATCTCTTCCACCAGTCAATGGTTGCTTTTTTGTTTCTGCTTTCAGGCATGTGACACATCGTTCGCATGGCGTTCACAATTTAGGTGGTGTGGCATGCCTCATTTAGGACTACCTTCAACATTTGCCATTGGTCGCATCAAATGAGCACTCCAGATATATGTAGTTTCATATCCAGAGGGGCCCACCCCCTCTTAGAAACATCTTCATACTAGTATGTTATTTTCCTCCAACATCATCAACTTTTATCATCCACTCTAATGGTGACCCATAGGTGGATATCTACCAGAAGATTTCTACATATTCATCAGTGGGTGATGTCATTCTTTTAGGTGACTTCCATGCTTGCACTAGGACCCACCAAGCACCTATTCATGATCTTATAGAGGACGAGTTATGTCCCTTCCAACTCAACCCCCTTACATTCACTAGACCTCTGCAGATGAGAAGCATTCTATTACAGCTAAAGGAAAACACTTAATTCAGTTGTACGAGTCACATGGCTTCTTGGTTCTCAATGGGATCCCTCAGTTTCCTTACAACTCTAGGTTCACTTGTTTTCAACATGCGAGAGGTGTGAGTGTGGTTGACTATGTAATCACCAATAGGGATTTGGTTTTTGATATTACAGTTTTCAGGTATCTAGTCAGCTTCCCTTGGCTGATCATGAAATGTTGACTTTCTCCCTAAGTTCTTTCTCTTTCACCTCTCCATCTTTTCGTTCTCCATCGCCTAATCCTACAAACCAGACCATGATTCATTTTGATCAGTGTTTGGCCAATGACTGTTGCTTGTCTCTCCCAATTGATGTCCCAATACTTCTCTTGTAATTCCACCATAGCAACAACCAAATATGAAATTGTGTCTCGTACATTATGGGATGCAGCCCTTGACTCCTTTCCCCACACTTTTCCTCAACCAAGGCCCGTTCGTTGCATTGGTGGTTACCCCATGAATCATTGGTATGATGAGGAATGTAAGTCCATGCATTGAAAGCTCCATTTTGCTCTTATCCATGAGCCTACAACTATATCTTCCACTCAAAGGGAATATAAATGCCTCATTCGACATAAGAATCAAAAGTTTCTTGTTGCTACACGTTATGAGCTTCTAAATGCTCTTCATTACTCTCCCAAAGCCTTTTGGTGCACTCTTCTTCCTAGGAAGCCCTATATGCATCAATTACAAGTCTTGGGTCTCCCATGATAATTCTTTATGTGATATCCCAAGGCAGCCCACCATTCATATCTCTTCCCCCCCAACATCATGTCATCATGTCACCTCTTCTCCTCAGGGGACATCAAAAGAGCTATACATAAATTAAGCACTACCAAGGTTGTTGATTTTAAGGGATTTCAGGCTGAGTTCTTCAAGTATGGTGTTGAAGCTCTTGGCTATCCCATTGCAGAAATTATTTAATGAGGTTGTTTGTTCTAGATTCACTGCCTCATGGTCACAACATATTATCCACCCCATCCACAAATCTAGGGACTATTCAGATCTGAATAAGTACAGAACTATCGTGATTGGGCACACATTTTGCTAAGCTTTATGCAACAATTTTGAATATGAAACTCTTCGAATTGTTGGATCAAGGCAGGCTTAGAGCGAGAGGGCAGGCTGGTTTTAAAAGGGATCATCAGACTATTCGTCATGTTCTCACTCTCAGAGCTATTACTAAGGAGACTCACCAATGGTCCTCTAAAGTGTTCTATTGTTTTGTGAACTTTAGAAAGGCCTTTGCCACCATTCCTAGGCATCTTTAATTTCAAAAACTACATGACATCAACATCTCAGAGCTCTTTATCATTGTTATCAAGAGACTATATGAGGTAGTTGTTGGTCATTTTTGGACAGCTTTTGGTTTCTCAGAGGATATCAAGAGCACCATTGACGTCAAACAAGGTTGTCCTCTTTCTCCTTCACTCTTTGGGATCTACATTGAATAGCTTGAAGAATTTATTCGTCACAATGGTTGCCTTCTATATCATATCTTGATAACTATATTGCTTTGCAAATGATGTTGTTTTTCTTGCTCATACTCCTGAGGGACTACAAAGACAATTGGATGCTCTTGCTTGCTTTTGTGACTTAAAATAGTTGGCAATCAATCTTAGCAAGACTGAGGTGATGATCTTTAACACATAAAAGAGTACCATATCTAAGTTTTAGTTATATAAGGGCAATTCCATTGAGATCACCACTACTTACACCTACTTGGGGGTTCAGTTTACAGGTCCTTCCCTTAATCTTCGGCCAGCTTCACAGTCACGTCTTTGCAAGGGATACGCATCTCTCTTAGTCTTGGAACACCAATGCTTCCAACAACACTTTCAAGACATACCTACAAAGGTGCACCTCTTTGATATCATCATCAAACCCACAATCCTTTATGGATCTAAGATTTGGGGTCCAAGTCAAGGGTGCGTTGATTAGACTCGCTTTTGTGACTTAAAATAGTTGGCAATCAATCTTAGCAATACTGAGGTGATGATCTTTAACGCATAAAAGAGTACCCTATCTAAATTTTAGTTCTTCTATAAGGGCAATTCCATTGAGATCACCACTGCTTACACCTACTTGGGGGTTCAGTTTACAGGTCCTTCCCTTAATCTTCGGCCAGCTTCACAGTCACATCTTTGCAAGGGATATGCATCTCTCTAAGTCTTGGAACACCAATGCTTTCAACAACACTTTCAAGACATACCTACAAAGATGCACCTCTTTGATAGCATCATCAAACCCACAATCCTTTATTTTGCTTCAACGATTTATTCGAAATAAAAGAACAATTCCCCAATGTATTGTTGAGGCTGAGTTTTGCATTCATCCTCTTTGTCTTGAGAGCATCTTCAAAATTATTTTTCAGCTTCATTGCCTTAGATCCATGGGTGATTGCACCTCAAGCCGAGAGAGATACCCATATTTGGCGCTTTCTTCCTCCAAATGCATTATCTATAGGGGCTCTTTTGGTCCTCATTGTGGATGGTACTCAGAAGTTATTTCTCTTCTTTAATTAGTTGGCATCTCCATAGATCAATTACCTCCTTTCAAGTATGCCTTAAATGCTCCTCCCCACCTTCTTTTTAAGAGGGTAATCAATCAAGCAATCAGAGATGATGTCTATCGACAATATATTTTGATCACTTGGATCACCCCATCTCAGCCTTTTAGTCCTAAGTTGACTTTCTACACTACGCATTTCATGAGGATTAAGAATGGCATTATTACACGTACTAATTATGTCGAAAGACATTGGACACACAGCCTTAGGATTCCTCTCAGTCAACTTAGTGTATGCTCACATTAGTTGCAGGTGGAGACAGACCACCATATTCCTCAAAAGGACAGGGTATGTTGTCTTTGCTTTTTTCGGGAGGTGGAGACTAAAGAACATTTCATCTTTAGGTGTCCTGTTTGTTATGAGATTCAAGGGAGGTACTATTGCTTGTATAGAGACTCAAGTGGATCACTTGCCACTTTTTTCAGCTATCCTGACCAAAGATGCTTGGCTCTTTACCTCAGGGAAGCTATGACTCTTCGGCATCGGTTATACAAGGGAAACAAACTACTACTCAATTAATCACCTCATTCTTTCACATTATCTCTACAATCAAGAGTAATAAGCGCTTATTGGAAGCTACAACTATCCAAAATATTAATGACAGATCTGTGCGCCCTTCTCTACATGCAAGAGTTGCTATTAGGAATTCAATTCTTTCTTCTTGCTTACTACAGGACAAGACATTGTTCTTCGGCGTCGGGTTTTGGCCACCCCTCACATATTGAGTTGTAGACAGGCGTAGCTTACTAGTTTCTTGACTTATTTTGTTGGTTCCACAACCATGGATGCTAAAGAGTCTTGAGGGATCAAACTCCATGTCCTCCCAAGATTATCCCACCAAGCCCTCTTAGACCTAGCCATTCTCCTAGGGGCATCAATAGATCCTGTGTTGGCCTTTTGGGATAGTTGGTGAGGAAAACGACTATGCTTCTACTTCACATCCCAATACAGATTAATATTGGCACTTGGAATTGGAGTTCCTTTCTATCTCTGTTGTACCTCAACTTCTAGATCTCTCTTAATCATTTCTTTTAGCATGTTTTGGTTTATCCATTTTGGGTAACCCTCAAGGCTGTAATTTTATGCCATACAGTTGTTCCACTTTAGAGTAGTTTACACTAGATTCTTTACTCTAGTTTAGCTTATTTTCATGGTACTTTGTGGTTACTACAATGCATTGTAATTTGTAACAGTTGTTTTCAACGAGTCCCATTGGCCTACTTTGGCCATCTCTGGACATGAATAGAATTATCTTATCTTATGTCTACTATTTTTTGCTGTAAGTTTCTTATCAAGATCACTCTACTTCGAAAACAATTTTCAAAAATTTATATATGGGAAAAAGTACAAACCTAAGCCTACAACCATATGTAACTTGCAAAAATGTTGAAGTTGTACCATTTTAGTGGAAAAAGTCTATAGTTATGTATATTTTTGGGTTTTAGTTTACTCTCTTTTTCCTTGTTAACTTAGAGTCATTATCATTGGTGTCTTATATTCTGGGATAAACATTTGATATCAACAACCGTGAATAGGTTAATTTAACTTGTCAATGTGGGATCCACCTATGGGAATTTATATAAAATCTTTAGAAACTTCTTATTGGGGTTATGGAGAGACAACTGGAAGTAGCATCTGAAGAGGAACATCCTTTAGCTCAAGTAGGCTAGGATGGGACACAGAAAGGAAAATCACATTAACAAATAGTTAATTGTCAGTATAGAGATCAAATTTGAGAGCTACTTGATCTTAACAGATTCTGCTGGCTTTTCAGAACAGAACGAACTTATTTACTGAAAATGAATATCTCAAATAGGTTTTCCATTCTGCAGGTGTATCCCTCAAAGGGAGTCAATCTGTTTTCTCATGCCTAAAACTGAAGGTCAATCCTCTTTTGGATCATCAATCGTTCCCAAACCAAATGGTTGACTTCATTTGGATTGCTCCACGTGGTTTCTGGTCTTTCCTTGTGACTTCACAACGCAATGCCCAAGGATAAATATCTTTAAAATGTGTTCATTGTCTATTACTGATCAGTTATTGGAATATAGACTGTCATATAATCCAATTAATAAGATGCTTATAATATCCACTTTCACTAAGTTTCTCAAAGAATCCTAAGATCATTGCACCATAACAAATACTCTAATAACCACTGGATGTCAATGTCCTATTTGTGTTTTATTCTAGAACTGAAGTATTTTAAAGCATACTGTTATGATTCTAGTTGCAAATAACTCTCATTTCATGTGACGATAAACACATTGAAACAAGAAAATATCTTTCAAAAAGCAAGTTCAAAAAACAAAATAGTACAGGTTTGAGATAGAACTTACAGCTAGCAGCCGGTTTCTCTTTGGACCAGCGATGGCAATGGTAAATTCATTACATAAAACCAACTAGCTGTCAGATTGAAGAAATTTGGCAGAACCACTTCATAGAAAAATTTGAGAACTAGATGAAATCACTACAGATGAACTAATTATTATCTATAATACTCTATATATTCATTAAGCACATAAAGAAGTTTGTTTAAGGTAGCATACACTTAATGTTTAAGAAGAAAGTATACCTTGAAGGACATGCTTCCCTGCTTTCAACATCATCATTGATACTTGAACCTGTAAAAGTGCCAACAACTTCATGAGTTGTTGATTTACCCACAGATAATCAACTTATATACTAATTCAAGGACAGAATAAGATTCTTGTTTATTATACTGATTAGATTTTTTACAATTCAAACTGAAAACAAAATGGCAAATGGCTCTTTCTTGCAGGAAATATCCAAATCTTTAGAATCCTGGCTAACTTGAGATAAAAAAGGCCCCATCTTTACCGAACTGACACCCAAGTGGCAAAGTCAGCATCAGCCATAATGCCACTTCTGGATTTATATCCTTTCTTCACTGATCGATCTTATATCAACAGTTCTTCCAAGCTTCTCCAAGATTTTAACATAATGACATAAATTTCATGATCCAGAAACCTACTGCAAATTTTACTGGCTCTTGCACACGTAGGCTTGGTACACTTTTGTTTCATTTGCACTGAGTGCCCTTATGATGTCTTCTTATGTAATCAAACTGCAAAGGAGAACTAGCCGTTGGAGCCAAGTATAACAGGATGGGATTAATTAGTAGATTTCTTCAGAATTAGTAGCAATGAAAGGCTTGCCTGTAAACAAAACATTAGTATTCTGTAACAACCATGTTAGACTATTTTTAGTCTTGGCTTCTAAAATAAACAGAAATTTACTAGTTTGCATACATGGCTTGAGTGGAGTTAATATCAATCCTCATACAACATGTAGCACACAGTAAGGACATGCCTGGATCTTTCCCATAATGGAAATTTCATTCAATTCATATACCATATATACACTTGTGCTCAAGACGAGCAGCAAATCATTCTAACCTAAAATACTAACACTTATGGAGATGTGGTCTATCTTTCATATCTTTTACCCAACCTTACAAGCAAATAGGACGGACAGGAGTATATCATTACTAGCAAGTAGAAACCACACTGGTAAGTTTTGTTTTCATAACAGCATTTAAAGTTTCCTTGACATTGGCTAGCCATAAATTTTATTTTATTTTATTTTATTTCAGATGAGTCACAACTTGTTTCATACCCAACAAGCATAAGAAAAGTTTGAGTTGCATTCAATTTAAGTCATTCATGAATTTCTGAGAAATAGCCTCATTTCAACAATAGCATTAGCAAATGCAAAGTCCATTGATTTTATTAAAACTCAATCAAGAGTTGTTTAAAACTTTAACTTAAATAGCTTTCACCATCTGCACATTGCATTATGACAAGAAGTTTTGCCAGAATTTTAAACCTGAGCTTGACCTGCAATAACAACAGCAACTCCATGAATTGATTTATCTTGAATAATTTCATTAAGCCCTTCATCGCCCCACTTTACATCTACATTTGGAGAAAATTCTTGAGCAAGTGTTGCTGCAGCCTTTGCAGATTCCTGAGATTAAAAGGTACCGCAATTAAAATCATTTGTAGAGCTGCAAAACAGAATAGAATAATTACACTCCATACTCTATCAATGACCTAAAAATAGTTGCCTCAAGTTGTGCTTGCACAAGCTATAGTCCCACTCGTATACTTAATTTGAAAAGTTTTCAAATAACACAGCATTTATAGAATCCTGATAGTTCTAACCACTGTAGAGTTTAGATTTACATGTAAGGAGTAAAACATTTCAGTTCTTATGGGTGTGAACACTTACGAAGCAAGAACAATGGATTAGATTCATTAGAATGAAAGACAATATCAGGAAAGACCATTGAATTTTTGGCAGATTATTTCCAAGTCCCATTATTCATTTACCCCTCAATGTCCTCATCATCATAGCATACACCTTTTCATATGTAATAGCAACACAAAGTATTGGATATGGTCCTTGCTTAGTTGTTAACCATCCATTGTCTTTTGATAATCATAAGTTCCCAGATCCCCTTTTGCAAACTCCTTTCCATTGGTTAAATTAGTCAACCCCAGTGGTTCAGCTTCCCTTTTATTTCTTCTAAATTACGTCTATTGTTTTTTCTTAAACTGCTGTAGGTTTGACATGTGACATAATAACAATCAACGGCATCATAAGTTCAAAACTAATTAGTATGGACTTTACATAAATTTGTGAGTTGCTTGATTGAATGGGTCCAACTTTGATTTGCCATCTTCTTTCTATACACTGTGTAGTCCAGATCTGCAATGTCAAGCTCTATCAGCTGCAAAACTTAGAAGAGAAATTGAAGATGGTACAACCGCAAGAGAGAATTTGATTTCCACCAGACACTCATGGACACCTTAATGCAGACCACAACCATAAAAGAAGATCAAGACATAACCGGTTAATCTTGCCATTGCAAGACAAGTAGATCTTCCAATCTACTCATGAGTACGGGTTATTATATTTATGATAAAACTTGGGACCAACTCCTAGAACAAGGAGTAAATGTTAAGTACTTGAAAATTTATGATTTCAGAGTGTAATCATTTGTTCCCATTATATGTTGCAACTCTCAGTTTTGTAATTTTTGTAGTTTTCACATACAAGTGAATTTTGCAATTTAATGCAAACATAACAATATTACAATCGTAACACCCTGTTGATATATTTCCTTTATAAAGAATAAAAATGTGCAGGGTCATATCAAATGAAATGAGCTCAACTGGTTAAATTCCTTGACTTTCAAGGAGGAGATATGGGTTCCAATCTTGCCAAGTGATATATGCATAATTGCCAAGCTGTTGTAATACCACTAAGTGGTAACACAGGTGGGACCAATTTCAATCCCATGTAACAAATTTTAAAAAATTGTGCAGGGTCACAAATGCATGCATAGACCTATCCTCTAAGATGTAATTCCCAAAATGAGATTTTAGAGTTACGGAGTTTCTTTTTTCTCATAAACAACATCAGTCTCCCACACGGTTAGAACTTGCACAATGTTTAACCTTGCTCCATGTGGACTCAAATTATGTTTTCATATTTCACTCATTTTCTGTTATCCTCTTCCCATTTTTAAGAAGTAAACATGATAATAAAGCATACCAAGGAAAGGAACTTGCCTCACTACGACTCCATAAAACTTTAAGAGAGACCAAATGAGTTATCTCTCTAAGTCTAGGAATGTACTGAGTACGAACAAAGATTCCTCCACCAAGTAATGCTAGTTGGGGCACCTCCACCTTTGTTTGTTCCATACTGTCCCTGCAAGACAAAAGCAAATCTGACAGATTGAAGTGAAAGATGAAAATGGGCACATCAATTATGATAGAATGGAAAGTATATTTTTTATTTTTCAATTTTTTTAAAAAAGCATGGGCACATCAATTATGATAGAATGGATAGTTTATTCTTTATTTTTCAAATTTTTTTAAAAAGGATATTAGTTATGAATTTTAACCTTTACATAAGCAAAATAACATAAAGCCTTCTGCACTTTTTAAAACTTTCATGCAAACACCTGTATAAACAAGGAACCAAAAATCTTATTTACACAAATCAGAAATCAAGGTCTCCAATGGAACATTACTTGAAAATATTGACTACAAGAATAGTTGGTCAGAGATAACCTGAGGTTGAGGTGTAAAAAATCATGTTCCATTAATCTACCAAAGAACATGTGATCTTGTAGATACCAATAAATATATCCTTGTTCCAATTAAAAAGGAAGCAAATATTGTCAAAATTCAAATCACAGAATAGCAATAACTATTTCTAGCAAACTTGGTGAATTTAATTGAATTTCATACAACTTCAACAAAAAAATGAGTTTTTCTCTATAATGATTGTCACTTCTTTGATAAATATAAAAGCTAAGATAACTCATCATAAATACTGTGGAATGCATATGCACACATACATAAAATCCAAACAATGATTTATTTAGCATAATCTAGTGCTTGTTTGATCACTCCCTTGCACATGAGACAATAATAGCATAGAATAAACATAACACAATCTGACTCTGTCAATAATGTCATCATTAAGATGTGAATTGATGATTATCTTGCACATGTAATCATATGGAACTTCTAATGAAGAAAACAAGTTTGATGGAAAGGATGCAGCAATTGAAGTGGAAGACTTTGGTTACAAGCAAAGACATGTAGAAAGGATAAAAACATCATTATCTGCCACAAAAGTAATCATTTGACCAAGAATTCTAAAGCTATGTGGCTACATTAAAAAGGGCATAACGGTATTGATATAAATGGTTATTGAATGAGACTGGGACAAAAGTACTTATCTCCAAGAAATTTGGACTTGTGGCATTCGGCAGAAGGAAATTTGTAATCAAGAGGACTATTCTAGAACTAGGAGAGATTATATCATCAGGCCATTGAAGATGATTGATGTGGATAAAGGAGAATCAGTGGCTGCAGCTGGAAACTGCAAGTTAGAAAAAAGTGCAATAGCAATGGCCAAGTAACAATAAAATTTCAAGGCTCTAAGACTTGTGATTTCATTTTTCAGTGAGCAAATTTCAGTGCTGTATTGATTAGCTTTTCATTGACATTTGACCAATGTCTGCATTTATCAGTATAAAGATTTTGCTTCTCCCTTCTTCCTTCTTGAGCAATATGCAGATAACAATGAACTCTTGTGCCTTCTTATCCTATTCCCTATCCACAATGTCAATGCTTTAATTCTTTATGTTAAACACCAGGGTGACAGCCGATTGGCAGAATAACCAAAATTTCAAAACTCTTTCTCATTCTTAGGGCACCAGCTAGCGATGTATTTTGATGGATCAGAGTTATTCCATCATCTGACACCGAATGGTCTTAGTTAGAGGTACTGGTGAGAATACTAGACAGTCTGTTAGAGTTCAGGGTTGTAGGGCCACATCAACCCTTGGAAACAGTGTGTCACCTTGTCAGGGGCAGATCCAATCCACATTTGTGTTGATTGTACCTACAGTTTCTATTCAATAAAATGTTGTTCCACTCTGTCTCAATTTCCGTGCTAGTACCTACAAACCTACCTAGAAGATCATAGTATAAAAACAGGTGCTATTACCATTTAAATTTTAAATAATAATTGTAAATGTGGATGTATTCATGAATGAAAGATAAAATTTTAGCTCATTTTAGTGAAAGATTTGAATAACTATATTCAATATAATAATTCCTGAGAAGATCATTCCTTTGTCTAATAAAGGAAATAAAAAGGAGCTTTGGATCTCTTTTTTTGGATAGAATGAAAGCTTGTTGGGTAGGTTGGAAAGGTAAGTTCTTAACCATGGCAGGAAGGCTACAACTCATAAAGACTACATTGCAATCCATTTCTATTTATATAACGTCACTTTCAAGACTGCCAACAGGTATAGCATCAGAAATTGATAAAATTCAAAGAGACTTTCTATGGAAGGGGTGTGAGGAAAAATTTAGGTTTCCTCTTTGTAAGTGGAATAGGGTTTGCAAAGGAAAGAATATTGAAGGAGCAAGCTTGCAGAATTGCGGACTTATGAATTTGGCATTAGGAGCAAAGCTTGGGTGGAGATTATTCAGAGATCAATGAAAAAATTGGGCAAAAATATTACTTCAAAAATATATAGGTTCTCTTGATACAATGAAATTATTTAGGAAAATAACTCTACCCAAAGGATCGTCAACATGGAACTTCATATCAAAGAGTTTGCAATTGATAAAGAAACATATTAGATGGTCAGTCAATGAGGGGAGTTATTCAAATTTTTGGTTTGATGCTTGGTTGAAGATTTATCCTCTTATCTTTGATTCAGAATGGCAACCATTGGCTCAAGCATGCCTAGCATGTAAAGTTCCAAAGGTCAAAGACTATATTATTATGAGCAACAACTCCAGATCATGGATTTCTTTTAGTAACCTGGTTGAAGGAGAGGAACTCAAACAAATTGCAAATGAACTTCAAAAGATGCTTCAAGAGTTTTATTTGCCAATTTTTACACAAAAGGATGAGTTGGTTTGGAATTTATCAAAGGATGGTGGATACTCGATCAAGTTGGGATATGAGGATTTAGAACAATCAAAATTTCCTTCTCCCAAAGATTTTCCTTAGAAGAATGTTTGGTCATTAGAGGCTCTCCCTAAGGCCTCAACATTCCTTTGGTTAGCAATTCAAAGTAAGATTCTTATAGGAGAGATTCTACAAAGAAGAGGATATTATGGACCCTTCAGATGTGCCTTGTGTGAGAAGGATTTAGAAACATCAAATCATTTACTTCTTCATTGTCCATTTGCTCACACCATTTGGGGTTATTTTTTTTAAATATGAAATTATATTGAGTAGCTTCATCAACATTGAAAGAGTTGATAAAATGTTGGATTAATTATTTCAAAGCTAAAGCATTATGTATTCTTTGGAGGATTGGCCCTGCCATTATTTGTTGGAATTTATGGCTTGAAAAAATAACAGAATTTTTAAAAATAAATCTCAAAATCATGCCCAAGTTTGGAACCGTATTATTGCCTCTCTTGTAGAATGTTTACAAATATGATGTTCATCATAGGAAGTCTCAATTGCACAAAAATAGGTGCTAATAACTTGGTTACAGTATTTGAACATACATGGAAGAGTCATCTACAACAATGGAATTAAAACAAAGGATCTACTTCGATCTATGGTAAAATGGAAATGTCTAGATATTGGGTTTATCAAAATTAATTTTGATGGTGCTTCTAAAGGAAATCCAAGAAAAGCTGGTGGAGGTGATGTTTTTAGAAATAGTGAAGGCGAAATTCTCCTCACTTATTCAGAATCATATGGAACTTCAACTAACAACCATGCAGAGGCTAGGGCACTTCTTACAGGGATTTAAATTGCAATAGAAAATGGATGGAAATATATTTCAATTGAGGGAGCCTCACAAATTATCATCAATGCTATTAACAAAAATGGATGTGGAGACTGGATAAAAAATAATATTATTGTTGATGTTCATCATCTATTACTAAAGGCAATCTCTTGGAAGTGTGAGCATATTTATAAAGAAGGAAAAAGGGTAGCACATAAATTAGTGAATTGCAGTGTTAATCTTTATCCCGGTGAACTTCATATTTTATAAGGCAACTAGCCAAGTGAGATTTTATCTCTTAATCAAAATGATGTCAAGGAGCTGATTGTGGAAACACAGCACTTGAAGTTGAAAAACATATTCAAGAGAAAAAAGAAATGAAAAAATTATGATAAAAACGTATGCTGCAACAAATGTAATATTTTGGTATTTTAATGGGAGTGGCCTCAATAGAACCAACATATAACTTATTAAAATAAATCCTGAGAAGATCCAAACACATAAGAGAAGCCTCTCACAAATGGAGATAGACAACACAGAGTTCAAATAATGCCATTACCACTGTTCAGAAAGAGATATAGTGTCAAACCAGGCATGTATCATCCATGTGAAGAATGAGAATATGTAACTCTTCAAACAAATGAGATATAATAACTCAGAACAGCATAGACCTGCCTTGCCATGATTACATAGCCTTCTGCAAACATCGATACCGATGGGATCTGTAAGCTTCCTGCCAAGTGCATCTAACAATACGCCTATATGCCAAATTAACAAGCATTTTTGCGAGACTCTAAGGGCTATAATAGCGTTAATAGAATACCCTCTACAGGGGATAATAAGAGTGTTAACACCCACTATTGTAAAAGCCATTGGGTGAGTCTGATTGAAAGTACGTACATTGCCAAATCCCTACATCTAGCCTTTTCGTTAAGAACTCGTATCCATAAGTACAAGGTAATGATTCAATTCAATATAGCCATATATATTGCGATGACTGATCTGAATCATGGTATAAGACAATCCACAACTACCCAAACCTCGTTGCTACGGCTAATTGGGCATACTTATATAATCACAATGCACAATGTTAAAAGGTAATGATGGTGAAGGCTTGGATACTTCAGATAAAAGGTCTAAGGTTTAAGTCGAAAGGGTAGGTATGTGCACTCCATAGGCGGATAGCACAGGTGCCTCCTTCCACCCATAGTGGACTCAGAGGAGTACAGGGTGGTTAATGTTCAAACCTAGTTGGTGTAGTTACATACTTGCAATGTTCAAACCTGCATAGCGACGAATGGATCTGAGAGCCTCTTACCAACTACATGTAGCAATAAACTTGAATCCCACAATAACAAGCATGTCTTGTGGAACCCTTACGAATAGATATCCAACGGCACTATTAAAATTTTAATACCCATCAAGAGATTAACACCAACAGCACCATTGCACATATATGGTTCTATAGCCCTGTGTATTGGGAAAACTGATCTGAATCATGATAGTTTTAAGTCGATACTAGCATTAAATAAAATAGTACTACCCACTACACAGAGCAACAAGAGCGTTCAAATGGACAACACCATTATTATACATATATAGTTCTAAAGTCCCCTATGTTGGGGAGATCGATCTAAATCGAGAACACGGAATACATGATATGGATGAGGAATTCATACCGAATGAATGGGTTGAATTAATTTATTGAAGAAAAAAAAACAAAATGGATGCTATTCTTAACAAATGATATATAAAGCATAAAGCATAAGTATTTTATTTTATTTTCATATCTGATGTGTAAAGAAATGGAATATGGATTTGGGATTTACCTGATGGGATCTGAATAGTGGCTACACTGCAACTCTCCGAAGCTAGTTGCTGTATTGATCAAGTAAATTCAGATTTACGCTAAGTAGCCTTCGTTACAATAGAGTTATAGAACATTCAAAACTCATACTAGATCTCGGTTTTGAAGTCGGGTGGTGAGTGTCTAAAGAACATGACTAGTTTTTTTTTTTTTTTTTTAAGTTTTCAGAGGCTAGTGGATTGCTAAGTGGCTGTTTGGTGAGGTATTTATTAAGAAGAGACCTAAATACAAATCTTATGAATGAATGAAAGATTTTAATAACGTCCGTGAGACCCAAATATGGTCTATGGGACCTCAAACATGGAAGTACAATTACTCAAATCATATCATATGATCTTTAATATCTTTGGGAAGGTTGTTCCTTCTCCTACTTTGTGTTAGCAATTCTCCAACTTTTTTTATTTTACTGTCTTCAAATAAATCTGTCATAAACTCGTTTCCAAGTGTTTCTTTGTATTTGTCACGGATATCTGAAAAACTCGGGCATTTATAGATGAAGTGTTCCTCTGTCTCTACTGCCCCTATGTTGTATAAAGTACATATCATTTCTTTCCATTGTTCTTTGGGCGTTGTCCATCTCCCTGTTTCACATCTAAGCCTATGAGAGCTAGTCCTTATCTGAGCAATGAGTATTTTTTCCTTCCACTTGATCTCAGCGCCTATATACGTTTTTTCCTTGTGGTCATACGTTGGGTTAAATTTTGCAATATAATATTGTTTTTTCTTGCTTGCATTTTTCCACATTCCACTTTTGAACTTTTCATTCACATAATTTTTTATGTATTTGTTGACATTTGGGCACCTTATAGACCTAGATACAAATGTTATGAGAATTGTTTTGAATCTTGTGCACCCTATACCAACAACGACAGTATGGATCCCAACAAACCGACCACTTCATGTCGGGTTAACAATAACAAGGTGGAATAGGTTTGGTGGATGGGACCCATGTGGTTTGAACTTTGTGTTTGTCATCCCGACAGACTAATCAGTTCATGTCAGGTTAACAAGAACGAGGTGGAATAGGTTTGGTGGATGGAACAATGTGGTTTGAACTTGTCAGCTACTAAAAAAAATAGTGTGGATGTAACCAACTCTTCTATCAAGCAATGTCTAAATAAAATATCTAATTTTTGTAGGTTTTGAATTCATATTAGCAAGAACCAAGTTTAAATCATAAAAAAGATGAGTAGTTATATCTATTTTTAGTCATTGACTAGTTATATCTATTTTTAGTCATTTTTTTCAATGAGTTTACATTGAGGGGTCTTGGTCCCTTCCTAATGATTAGGGTTTGGATGGTTTGTAGCTATATTCACATTCAACTAACAAACCAGAATCTTTAATATAAAATATTGATATAAAATTTTTAATTAAAAAAAATAGAATTTTTAAATATTTTAATTAATACATACACAATAATTTTTTTTTTTATTTGGTTAGTGTGAGAAATCCTCATTAGATCAACAATTAAACTTTTTTTAATATAAAAACTCGTGTAAATTTAATTTTTAATAGTTTTTTTTAATTTAGTGAAAAATCCTTTGGAGGGCCGCTTTGGTCTGAGAAACCACGACCAGGGGTTTTACACCGTTAAAATCACTCGGGAGTCACGCCTGACCTTGAGAAACCACGACCAGGGGTTTTACACTGTCAAAATCACTTGGGAGTCACGCTTGACCCTGACTGCACCAGCATTATCAACTGGATTTTGGGTACCCAATGTGCATTTGGTAGGGTGGAGATTTGAACCAAGGACTTTTCTTGGAGGATTGCCCTACCCTTTCCAACTCACCTACAGCACATGGGTGCTTAAATTTTAATAGTTAGTTGCAATCTTACTACAATGGTAAGGTTTATGGCCTCTCTTTAAGAGGTCCAAGGTTCAAACCCCACTCAATATGAGGGAGTAGGACCCTCATAAAAACATGTATAAATTCATTGAAATAATGTTAAAACAATTTTAAATAGTTGTGATAAGGGCTTTGGCCTTTATTTGGGAGGCCCAAGGTTCAAACCCCACTCAATCTAAGGGGACTAGGACCCCTTCGACTTCTCTTTGGAAGGTCCAAGGTTCAAACCCCACTTAATATGAGGGGATCAGGATCTCTCATAAAAACTCGTGGGCTTTGGCCTCTTTGGGAGGCTTTGGAGGCCCAAGGTTCAAACCCCACTCAATATGTGAGGACTAGGACCCCTTTGACTTCTATTTGGAAGGCCTAAGGTTCAAACCCCACTCAATATAAGGGAATCAAGATCCCTCATAAAAACCCGTGGGCTTTGGCCTCTCTTTGGGAGGCCCAAGGTTCAAACCCCACTCAATATGAGGGGACCGGGACCCCTCATAAAAACCCGTAGGCTTTGGACTCTCTTTCGGAGGCCCAAGGTTCAAACCCCACTCGATATGAGGGGACCAGGATCTCTCATAAAAATATGTGGGCTTTGACCTCTTTTTGGGAGGCCTAAGGTTCAAATTTGAGTCAATAGAAGGGGACTAAGACTCTTCTTAAAAACCTATGCTTTACCCTAACTGTGGATGTAACCAACTCCTCTATGAATCAAAAACACATATAAAAGGTGTAACATTTTTATAACAGTTTGTTATGGTTCAATACTAAGGTATTGAAGCATGGTCCATGTGGAAAAAGGTCTATGATTGCATATGAGTGCAATGTATATTGATGTTATACTAGGTATTTTATTTAATAATAAAATATATTTTATATATTAAATGACATTATTTTTTTATCGCAGTGGTAAAGGTTTTGGTCTTTCGTTGGGAGGTCCAAGGTTCAAACTCTATTCAGTATGAGGAGACCGGGACCCGTCATAAAAACCTGTGTAAATTGTATATATATATATTAATTTCATTAGGCATCAGGTACCTTACTAGCAAGTTCCTTCAATCCTCGAAAGGAGATCTGAGGTTCAAGCTTGGTGGCCTGCGTCGAATACAAATAACCCTTGGCTAACTTGAGGGGTATACCCAGATGGGATAGGCCCCATGGAATGGAAAGTTTTGGTCCCCAAGGGATACAGGGAACGGTTTTCCTTAACATAAGGTATTGCCCCCAAGGGCTAGGTGGATTGGTAAAGACTTGATTGACCAAGTACTTGTCAATAAGAGACCTAGGTTCAAACCTTGGAGGCATGTTGTTAACTTTAGCAAAGGTAGTAGTTCTGCTGAATCCTCTGAGTGAGGGCCAAACCAATGACAACAGTACAAACCCCAAGTGACCGGTGGTCTCCATTTCACATCGGGTCAACAACAACGAGACGAATAGGTTGGTGGGAGCAGTTACTAAAATAGTGGTTGTAACCAACTCCCCTATGTAACAAAAAAAAATAGTTAAATTTATTGATCGTTAAAGAATTTAAGTTTGGATTGGGGTTTTCTTATTGATGCATTATTGAGGAGGGATGTTTTTCGCAGGACTGCCCAAACTGTCGAACTTGTTTTGGTCATATTTCACTCATCCGAACTCGGATTGAGCTTAAATTGTGAGGGTATATGCTTGAAAAACCCTAGAATGTCTCTACCAATTTTTAGATAATTTGGAGCAACACATATTCTAGCGCATACCTATGTGTGAACGAGATTTTTGGTAAGCGATTGTGCAAGGGTTTCATTTGGGTTGAGTGCAAGCAGCTCCAAAGGTTGGTTTTCGAGGCTTTCGGGCCCTCGAGGCCAATATTGTTATGGTTTATACTCAAGATTTTAGTAGGCTATGTTGCAGGGGATCCAAGATGGGTTAGAAATCTGTCTTTCAACATATCATGTTATGAACTTGAGTAACAACGACTTCCAATTTGTTGCACAAAATAAAAGTGAAAACCATACCTTTCCACGACGTCTAGGACAAGGATTAAAGAGATCACGAAATAAGTTTCAAGCAGTTTATCAAAAAATGGCTTAGATCTCAAGTGATTTTGGTGCTAAGGTGTACCCACAAAATAAATCTATTGTGGAAACCCTTGTCAAGGGTAAGAATTTTAAAGACTCAACCCCAAAAATAAATTTTAGGGATGCCATCCGTGTTGGACAACCTCAATCCAATGCTAATATTAATCTTAGGGCTTCCCATAAACCTCTAAGAATGTCTAAGATTAATACCAGGAAAACAGAGTCAGGTTGTCTTAAAGCAACTGATGGAACTCCTATTGTTAAGCTTGATATGGATAACATTCAGACTGGCATTGAATATCTGGAAAAAAGAGAACTAATTTATCGGTTTGTGAGTTTTCATCCGAGCCTATCTGCTTTCAAAGTCTAGGCTACAAAAAGCTAGAAAACTAAAGGTGAGTTACAAATCTTTATTTATCCAAATGGTTATTTTCTTGTTTTTTTTGCTAATAATGAAGATAGAGAGAAAACTTTTCAAGGGGTCCCTAGTTCTTTGGAAGGGTAGGGCTTTTCATGAAGCCCTGGCATACTAAATTTAAAGCCGAAGAAGAGATGCCTTCTATAGCTCATGTGTGGGTTAGACTCTTTGCCCTCCCTATTGAATTTTGGAATCCTATAATTTTTCTTCAATTGGAAACTCTTTAGGAACTTTTATGATGACTATTGATTATACTCAAATTTTTGAACATATTATTTATATGTTCGAATTTGTGTTTTAATGGATTTTTACAAACCCTTACCTAAAAAGATCACATTACAATTTGGGGAAGACACTTGGGAGCAAGTAGTGGACTATGAGAACATTCCTTTTCGTTGTAGAATTTACCATGAATATGGTCATTTGGCTAGTGCTTGCCCAAATAAAATTCTTGATCAAAAGAAAGAAGATATAAACTCAACAGATTTCCAAATGCCTAAGAAGAAGAACACTCGAAAAAACCAGTTATGAAGGATCAATCAAAGTCATTTGTTAATATGTTTGAAATCCTTTCCACGAATGATGTCCCAAACGAGGAAGAGGAAATAATGGAAGCAAAAATCTTAGAAACACAATTTAAAGATGAAGGGAAAAACTCAGAGACAAACCAACAAATCAAAGGTTTTCAACATAAAAAAAGGGAGAAAATTTACACAAGAAAAACAAAATTTAAAATGTCAAAACTTCAAATAATATAGGTCTCAATATAGACTTTGTTGAACCCTCTAGTAACACTTTGGTTGTGTACGAGCATTCTTCAAGGTTAGAAGCCATCTCAGATTCAATTAGAGTAATTCAAGAAATAGGGAAAAAAAACTGAAGATGGATTCTAATCAAAAGGCAGGTCGTAAGACCAATCAATATCATATGGTAAAAGAAGGTGAAAAGCTTGTAGAGTAAGGTAATATTAATGTCCTTCCTAACTTTTTTAGCCCTGGTATTAAAGAAGATCATCACTTGGAATATTAGAGGACTCAAAGGGAGTCTTTCAAAACAAAATGAAATTAGAAGAATGATTCAGATAAATCATCCACATCTTGTTTTCCTTCAAGAAACGAATATGTCAATAGAGGATATGGACTCTATTGCTAGTAAAATTTGGCCAGCTGGAAAAGTGTTTTCCCTCAGTTCCTAGGGGACTTTTTGTGGCATTGCTTGTCTTTAGGACCCAAAAGAGGTAGTTATTCACCATATGGTTGGCAGTTGGGGTCTTTTGGCTATAGTTATTCAAAGTAGACATTCCAACCAAATTATGCTCTGCATTACTGTTTATGCTTTGACTGCTTTGGAGGAAAAAAGAAGACAGTGGAAGGATATAACTTATATTATCTGTCATTTTCTTGAAGCTTGGATATTGGTCGAAGGATATTTCAATACCATCCTCTCTCTAGATGATAAAATGGGGGGAAATAGAAATTTGGATAGAAGCACTGACCTCATGAGCAAATATATTGCAAACCTCCATCTTGTGGACATCCAATCAGATAATGGCCTTATGACTTGGTCTAACAGAAGACAAGGATTAGCTTGTATAATGGAGATATTGGATAGGTTTTTGCTCTTTGAAAATTTCTTAATCCATGGTCACATTCCTAAAGTGAAGATGCTTAACAATGTTGGTTTGGATCATTGGCTAGTCATGGTGGAAATGTGGAAAACCAATGTGAGTTTATCTCCTTTTTATTTTCAATTAATGTGGCTCAGAGACAGATCCTTTAGACCTCGTGTGCAACAATGGTGGAAGGAAGGTAAGCCTATGTATGGGACTAAGATGTTCTATATTGCCAAAATATTGCAATACATTAAATCCAAAATCAAGACTTGAAACTGGAAGGAGTTTGGGGATGTTCATAAAAAAAATGAAGTTATTGGTCAACTTGAAAATTTGAATAAGAAAATTCGTTTAGATGGCCTCATAGAGAGTAGAAGTGCAGATGAAATTAAACTCACAACTTAGTTAGAGGAATGAGAAAAAAGAGAACTCTTATGGAAGCAAAAATCTATAATTCAATGGATCAAAGAAGGAGATCGAAACACAAATTTCTTCCACAAATCTCTTCTAGATCGAAGATCTCACAACTTTATTTCTTCCCTGAAATCTGATTCTAGAGATGTCTACACTTGGGATGGTATGAACTCTATTATTGTCGATTACTTTTCCAATATTTTTACTACTACTCCTCTTGACTTTGCTTCTCAACAAAATGTTCTTCAAGCAATCCCTTCTCTTATCACCTATGAGGAGAACTCTATTTTAACTGCTCCTATTACTATTAATGAGCTTCAACAAGTAGTTTTTAAAATGCAAAAAGCAAAAACCCCAGGTCCTGATGGTTATCCCATTGAGTTTTACCAAGAGTTTGGGATATCCTTCATGTTGATTTATTAGAGGTGGTGGAAGAAGCTAGGAAAGCCAAATAAATTTTGAAGGTTATCAATAAAACTTATATTACTCTTGTCCCAAAATCTCAAGAGGTTGATCATATCTCAACTTTTAGACCTATTTCTTTATGTAATGTTCTTCTCAAAATCATTACTAAGATCATGGCAGAAAGGTTGAAGCCTCTTTTGCATAATATTATTTTCCTTGAACAAGGGTGTTATGTGGAAGGATGTTAAATAGTAGATTAGATAGTTATTGCTCAGGAAGCCATCCATTCCATGGATATGCAAAAATCTCCTTCTTTGTTCATTCGGTTAGACTTATCCAAAGTTATAATAGAGTGGATTGGCACTTCCTTATCAAAGTTTTGAGGCAATTTGGTTTCTCTCAGGATTGGATGGATTGGATTATGGGATGTATCTCTTCAGTTTCCTACTTAGTTCTTATCAATGGCGGGCCTTCTCAATCACTCCCAGCTTCTAGAGGTATTAGGCAAGGTGACCCGCTATTCCCTTATTTATATTCATCATTCTTACTAAATGCTTGGCTAGGACTATAACCAAAAAGAGAAAACAAAAACCTTGAGGGAGTTACCGTTGCTTATGGAGCTAGACCTATCACCCATCTTCAATTTGTTGATGACTCTACTCTTTTAGGTAAAGATACAGTTAAGGAAGCTTCTAATATTAAGAAAATCATTAGTTGTTTTTCTAAAGCTACTAGGCAATTGATCAATGAAGACAAATCTAAAGTTATTTTCTTTCACTGCTCTGCCAGATAGGAATCTGTTGGACATTTTGAGTAATTGAGTTGTCATTGATGTCAAGAGTCAGTTTCAGTGAGCAATGCAAGAAGAAGCGGTTCCGAAATCAGTGCAAAGGAAAGTCCACGTCCAGTTGGTCAGATCCGGTTCCAGGTGGTCAGATGAGGTTCAAAGAGCAATGAAGAGGCCCAAGCAAAATAATATTATAATATTTTATTATAATATTAAAAGGGGAGATTTAAATTAATTATAAATTAATTTATTAATTAATTTAATTAACTTCTAAAGTTATTAAGTTAATTATAGATTAATTATAATTTAATTATAAAATTAATTTATGTTAATTAAAATAATCCTAAAGTTAGGATTATAAAGTTTATTTTATAATTCGAATTCGAAAATTCGAATTATCCATTGACGTTTTCAAAGCTTGGTCTATGCATATAAAAGGGGGGCAAGACTTTGTCTAAACCCCATCCATGTAATTCGCATGTGCTATGCTCTCGACTATCGTGCACAAGGGAAGAGAATATTTCACGTTTCAAAGGTTTTTGGTGGCAGAGAATAAGACAAAGAGGAGCAGAGCTCCTTCTTCATCGCACAACGTTGTGTAGCACAGCTGGCAATCGAGGGAGGCGCTAAGTTTGGCAGGCTCATGGTGCAAGGTTTGAAACCCGTCGGCTTTGATTTTTGCAAAGCGGAAGTGTTTGTTTTTGTGTGTTGCGCCATCGGGGAAGGCACAAAGGGAAGGCGTTAGCTTTCCTCTTTGTGGGAAGGCACGTAGCCCACGTGGTGGGCTAGCGCCTTGCTAAGGCGCTCGGCTGGGAGAGGTTCCATGTTCGAAACCCATCGAGGCCCTTTTGCATAGTAAGAGGTATGCGCTCATGATTTGCCAAGGTTAATTGCTATTTTCAGATTTGCTAAAGGTTGAATAAAAATAAATATTTTTGAGGGTTATAAAGTTTATTTTTAAAATTTGATTATTGAGTATTTGAGGGAGATAAAAGGATAGGAAGCATTATTTTTGAGGGTTTGATTTTTGGAGGTTGTTAATTAAAGATTGGAGATTATAAGGAGTAATTGAGTAATTAATTTTTGTATGCTTTGATGATTGCTAATTTCAAAGGAGTAATAAGGTGTATTTGAGTTTGATTATTTTTGTGATTGAGAAATATTTCTGAGAGAGAGTTAGTGTGATATTTTGTCATCTAACCATTGAAATTGGCAAAGAAGAAAATTGTGTTTAAGACAGGTTTTTAAGGGCACTTCTACATCAAACAAAAAGGTATGGGCACATCTTCCTATAGAGTGATTGTTGGATGTTGTGAATGCTAAGTTGGAGTGAAAAGGGTTGTTTGATAAGCATTGTTGAGTTTGGTTTTTCTGGAATGAAAGTTGATTCTAGAAACCTTGTTTGATAAGCATTGTTGGAAATATTGAATAAAGCTTTCATATGCTTGAACTAGGGTTTGTGAAAGAACATGAGTATCATTGTTATGTGAGATTGTTTAATAAGCATTGTTGGAAACAATTGAGTGAGTTGTCATATGCTTGGACTAGGGTTTGTAAGCAAGGAGTGTTTTGTTGAGTGATTGATTAAGTGAAGTTGATTAAGCCTAGTCAAGTGGAAGTATTGAAGTGATAGTTCTAATTCTATGAAACAAATTGTTCTATATTCTAAATTGATTTGAGAAAGAGATTGAGAGTGATTGAGTGTGAAACATATTGAGTCTCTAACAATTCTCTATATGTTTCTATGGTAAAAGAAAGAGAGAAAGAAAGTGATTGAGTATTATTATGAGTGTGAAGCATATTGAGTCTCTAACAATTCTCTATATGTTTCTATGAGATTGGACAAGTTCTAGTGAGGACTTGTTGAGCAGATTTGAGATAAGTCTTGGTGAAGACTTGTTGAGCAGATTGGACAAGTTCTAGTGAGGACTTGTTGAGAAGATTTGAGACAAGTTCTAGAGAGGACTTGTGGATAGATTAGTGTGAGCTTTTGTGGAAGCTTACAAGGCAGATTTGAGATAAGTCTTTGAGAAGACTTGTGAGCAGAGTTGGTTGATTGATTTGTTCAAACCTTGGGTTAAGGTTTGGGGCAGATCTAGCAGAGTTGATTTGTGATTGAGTCAAGCTTTGTGTTAAGGCTTGAGGACAGATTTGAGGACAAATTTTGGTGCATATTTGAGGATAGGTTTATGCCAGAATAAAGACAGATATTGAGCAGATTTGTGCTAAATCAAAGGACTATGTTTAGTGTAGATTTGAGGATAGATATTGAGCAGATTTGTGCTAGATCGAAGGACTATGTTTAGTGCAGATTTGAGGATAGAGATTGAGAAGATTTGTGCTAGACTAAAGGACTATATTTAGTATAGATTTGAGACAGAGTTGAGTGCAAGCTTTGGAGGTGACAGAGTATAGAGGATGATAGTCTCTAGTGGATAGAGATCCATTAGCCAGGGTAGTGAGGATAGGTCTTCTAAGTGAGGATAGGAGTCTTCAGTGGATAGAGATCCATTAGCCAGTGTAGTGGAGGCAGTAGTTCTTCTAGAAGATCACCAACTAGAGCAGAGGAGAAAGGAGTTCTCCTATGGATAGAGATCCATGAACTTGATTAGGGGATTGGTGTCTCCTTTGGACAGAGGTCCATAAACATTGTAATAGGGAAAGGTTTCCCAAGATATTTATTGAGAAAATTTTAGTGAAATATTTTCTTCATGGAGTAGCCCACATTGGGTGAACCACATTAAATTGGTGTCTCTATTATGTGTGGTGATTTGTGCATTGCTTTGATTACTATTGTTGATATTGCTATTGATACATTGCATAATATTGATTGGAAAGAAAAAGTAAAAAGTGGTCTTATACTGTTCACCCCCCTCTCAGTATAAGCTTGTGTTCTTCAATTGGTATCAGAGTGGGTTCCTTCGAAAGAGTTTAACAACTTGAAGGAAAATCTTAAAAGAACACAGATGGATTCTCAGAGTAGATCCTCAGAAAATTTAGCACCATTGTTCGATGGGAACAATTATACACTATGGAGCTCAAGGATGAAGTTTCATCTAATGGCACTTGGAAATGAAGTATGGGAAGCAGTTGAAAATGGATACACACCACCAACAACTCCACCTACAGATAAATATGGTAAGCTTCTACATCATTATAATTCAAGAGCAATGAATGCAATTCAAAAGGGTTTACGTGAAATAGAGTTTATAAATATTATGCATTGCAAATCAACAAAGGATATGTGGGATAAGTTGCAAGGCATATATGAAGGAGATAAAAAGGTCAAAAGGGTAAAGTTGCAAAATTTCAAGAGAGCATTTGAAGACCTAAAAATGAAGGATGAGGAAAATATTGCAGGATATCTACTTCATGTGGATGAGGTTGTTAGCTCCATGCAAGGACTTGGACTTGAAGTTTCAGAACTTGATGTGTGTGATAAGATTCTAAGGTCACTCCCAAAAAGGTTTAGTGAAAATATTTCAGCTATAGAAGAGTCAAAAGATATTGATCATTTGACAAGAGATGAATTACATGGCATTCTCACAACATTTGAGATAAGAATAAAAGAGGAACCTATTCTCAAAAAAGAAGCAACCTTCAAAGCTACTAAGAAGACAAAGGGTAAGAAGTCAAATTCAAGCAATGAGTCATCCAGTGATGAGGAAGCAAATTATGGTAGAAGGAACAAGGATCCAAGAAGATTTAAAGATGCAAAATCAGTTAGATGTTTCAATTGTGGAAAGTATGGTCACTATGCAACTGATTGTCAAGAAGCTAGAAATAGCAATGATGAAGAAAAATAGGATCATAAGAATAAGGAATCAAAAAAATACAGGTACCAAAAGAAAGGCAAGGATGGACAAGGCAAACAAGGAAAGAAGTTCTTTCAAAGACAAAAGAAGAGTTACTATGCAGACAAGGCAAGTAAGTACTCAAGTGATAGTGATAATAGTTCCTCAGATAATGATAAAGATGAAGTTCTATTTCTGATAGAAGAAAAAAAGAAGTTAAGAAAAGGTCACCAATAATTCTCAAGTGTTTTAGATGTGGTAACTTTGGACATCTTGAAGATAGTTGTACAAAGAGTGGTTTCAGTTTCAGTGATGATGAATATGAAGATACACTTGAAGGACCAGAAGAGAATATTCTAATGGCACTAGAAGAAGAAGGAGGTGATCCTATAGAAGACAAGTCAGAAAAGAATGAAGATGTTTTCAAAGGTAAACAAATAGAGGAAGAATCAGAGAAAGGAGAAGTTGATCTTGAGGGAGAGCTTATTTATGCTCTTAACACATTAAAGAAGGTAAGAAAGCAAAATTCCCAACTTAAGCTTCAGTTTCAAGAATGTGATGAAGAGAAAGGAAAGCTTATAGAGGATCTAAATAAGTCAATGGCTAAGACAAAGAAGTTCAAGGATAAGTTAGATGCAAAGATCTTAGAATGTGAAAGGTTAGAACATGAAGTGGCTCTACTAAGGGAAGAAATAAAAGAGTCTAAGGATAAGTTACACAGGTTTGGAAAGAGCTCAAATATTGTAGATAAGATGATCAAGGTACAAAGATGGTCAACAAACAAAATAGGTCTTGGTTTTGAATAGGTACAAAAGAAACAAGAAGAGGAGTCAACCTCAAGTTCTGAAGAAGAAGAAACTTCAGAAGAAGACAGTGTAAGAGATAGTGAGACTTCTGAGGATGAGTTGGACAATAGAAAGTTCAACAAGGAAAGGAACAATGCACAAATGAGAAACATATGGAACAAGAATCAACACAGGGTAAAAGAGACTAAGAGACCAATGAGGTCAAGACAAGGAAATTTCAATGGATGATGTTTCTCATGTCACAGATTTGGGCACAAGGCTTCACAATGCAGGACACATGAAAGATAGGAATATGGAAATTTTAGAAACAGGTAACTTTTTCATGGGTATTGCTACTCATGTAATCAGTTTGGTCACAAGGCAATGAATTGCAGGGTTCATGATAGGAATAGATATGGCTTCACCAGGAGAAATCCCAAGATATTTGCACCTCCAAGGAATAACAATATCAAGTGTTATAAGTGCAATAATGATGGACATACAACAAAGTGGTGTAGAGCAAAAATTCCAGAGACAAGCAGGAACATAAATAGTCAGAGGAATCAGAAGGATCAGATGAGAAGAAAAGTGGACAAAGGTAAAGATTAGTGCATGTTGGGAGTAGAAATACTCCCACCCTAGAATTAACCACCTCAAGAGGAGGTGGGGGAGGGGCTAAGCTAAGAGTCTCATTCTTAGCCCCGAGCCCCAAAGGTGACCCTTTGCCATTGATGTCAAAGGGGGAGAGATTTGAGTAAGGGGGAGAGATTTGATTTAAGGGGAGAGCATTGAGTCAGGGGGAGCAGTTTCCCAGGGGAGTAGAACAGAAAAGGTTAAGGAAATGGTAAAAGGTAATTGGGTTGCCATCAATGACAAAGGGGGAGATTGTTGGACATTTTGAGTAATTGAGTTGTCATTGATGTCAAGAGTCAGTTTCAGTGAGCAATGCAAGAAGAAGTGGTTCCAAAATTAGTGCAAAGGAAAGTCCACGTCTAGTTGGTCAGATCTGGTTCTAGGTGGTCAGATGAGGTTCAAAGAGCAATGAAGAGGCCCAAGAAAAATAATATTATAATATTTTATTATAATATTAAAAGGGGAGATTTAAATTAATTATAAATTAATTTAAATAATTTCATTATAAATTAATTTAATTAACTTCTAAAGTTATTAAGTTAATTATAGATTAATTATAATTTAATTATAAAATTAATTTATGTTAATTAAAATAATCCTAAAGTTAGGATTATAAAGTTTATTTTATAATTCGAATTCAAAAATTCGAATTATCCGTCGATGTTTTCAAAGCTTGGTCTATGCATATAAAAGGGGGGCAAGACTTTGTCTAAACCCCATCCATGTAATTCGCATGTGCTATGCTCTCGACTATCGTGTGCAAGGGAAGAGAATATTTCATGTTTCAAAGGTTTTCGATGGCAGAGAATAAGACAAAGAGGAGCAGAGCTCCTTCTTCATCGCACAATGCTGTGTAGCATAGTTGGCAATCGAGGGAGGCGCTAAGTTTGGTAGGCTCATGGTGCAAGGTTTGAAACCCATCAGCTTTAGTTTTTGCAAAGTGGAAGTGTTTGTTTTTTGTGCGTTGCACCATCGGGGAAGGCACAAAGGGAAGGTATTAGCTTTCCTCTTTGTGGGAAGGCATGTAGCCCACGTGGTGGGCTAGCACCTTGCTAAGGCGCTCGGTTGGGAGAGGTTCCATGTTCGAAACCCATCGAGGCCCTTTTGCATAGTAAGAGGTATGCGCTCATGATTTGCCAAGGTTAATTGCTATTTTCAGATTTGCTAAAGGTTGAATAAAAATAAATATTTTTGAGGGTTATAAAGTTTATTTTTAAAATTTGATTATTGAGTATTTGAGGGAGATAAAAGGATAGGAAGCATTATTTTTGAGGGTTTGATTTTTGGAGGTTGTTAATTAAATATTGGATATTATAAGGAGTAATTGAGTAATTAATTTTTGTATGCTTTGATGATTGCTAATTTCAAAGGAGTAATAAGGTGTATTTGAGTTTGATTTGTAGCAAATTAGGTGAAACAATATTGAGATTAATCAAAATTATTCATTACTAACATTAGCATTAGGACTAATGTTATATAATACATAAAATAGCAATGCCAACTAATTCTCCCTTAACCACGCTAACAAACGTGCCTGGTCAGGTATAGAGTTAGGTTTAGGATTGACTACCTAGGATATTTAGGATTTAACCTACTTACCATTAGATATTTGAAATAGTAAATATCTACATGGTAATAGTACAAAGTAAATGTAATAATCTATGTAGTATAATGCAATATACTACCTATTTTACCCTAACATCCCCCCTTTATTACATTACTTTGATATACAAAGTTTACTTCGAAATAATTCAAATTTGACACGTCCAAGTGCCTTTGTGAAGATGTCAGCAACCTGTTCGTCGGTGGGAATGTATTGGAGCTTGATTCTGTGTTTAGGAACTTCATCACGAATGAAATGACAATCTGTGTCAATATGCTTTGTACGTTCATGATGTATTGGATTCTTTACCAAGTTCAAAACACCTGAGTTGTCACAAAACATGTGAATAGGAAGTTTCTTTGGTAGGCCCATGGTAGCCAAGATGCGACTTAACCATATCGCTTCACACACAGCTCCACGTGCAGCGCGATACTCTGCCTCTGTTGAAGATAAAGCAACCACCTATTGCTTTTTACTATGCCATGAGACAGGACCAGATCCAAGATGAAATACATATCCTGATGTTGATTTTCTATCATCTAGGGATCCAACGTAGTCAGAGTCAGTGTAACTCTGTAAGAAGAATGAGTTATTCTTCTTATACTCTAGACCATAATCTACACTACCCTGAATGTAGTGAAGAACCCTTTTAGCTGCTTTCCAGTGAGAGACCTTTGGTTCCTGCATGAACCGAGAAAGATAGTTTACAACATAAGTAATGTCTGGTCTAGTATTGGTCAGATAGATGAGGCTTCCAATCATCTATCTATATAGCGTGCCATCTACCTATGGTGATTCATCATATCGTGATAACTGAAGCCCTGATTCCATCGGTGTTGCTTTGGGCTTACAATCAGTCATACGATATTTTTCTACTAAAGTCTTGGCATACTTTTTTTGAGTCACCCTAAGATGATTCTTCTTCTGTTCTATCTCAAGGCCAAGACAGTAGTGGAGAAGTCCAAGATCTGTCATATCAAATGACTCTTTCAAGTCATCCTTCACGACGTTAATCAATTTCTCTGAATTGTCGATAATGATCAGATCATCTACATATAATACAAGAATCACTATTTCAGAACCTGTGTTCTTGATATAGATATTTGCATCAGATGGACTTCTCTTGAAACCGTGTTGTAGGAGGTGACTATCCATTTTGATGTACCATGCTCTTGGGGCTTGTTTCAGCCCGTATAATGATTTGACCAATTTGCAAACTTGTTGCTCATGGCCTTCCTCAGAAAATCCTGGAGGTTGAGTCATGTATACCTCTTCTTTTAAGTCACCATTTAGAAAGGCACTTTTTACATCCATCTGATGTAATTTCCATCCGAACTGTGCTGCCATAGCACAAAGAACTCGAATGGTGGTCATCCTTGCAGTGGGTGCAAAGGTTTCCTCATAATCAAGGCCTTCCTTTTGAGCATAGCCCTTCACCACAAGATGGGCCTTATGCTTATCTATGGTACCATCTACCTTATATTTGATTTTGTAAACCCATTTGCAGCCTATGGGCTTCTTTCCTTTAGGCAAATCGACCAACTTCCAAGTTTTGTTTTTAATGAGGGATTTATGTTCAGCATCCATAGCTGCCTTCCACTGAGGCTGACTAAGTGCTTCATCAACTGTAGAAGGTTCATTTTCATCATATGATGACATATAAACCCTCTCCTCATCAACTTCCATATCTTCTCCACTTTCTAACTCTTTATTAACAGAAAGCTCTTGAAAATATTTACAAAGATCATCAACTGAAGTAGATGCTTCTGCATTTTTCTGTCGAGACATGCTTCGTGTCTTTGGACGATTGAGAGTGAGATCTGGTGGTGAAGTGAGTTTGGAATCTTTCATAGTACTAGTATACCATTTTGGAGGCTTTTTCTATTGTTGAGGAGTCTGTGGTTGTTGCTCCTCATCTTCCAGGTATACTGATGTAGTGTTAGATGTGAAAGCTTCATCAAACACTACATCTCTACTAACATGTATTTTCTTGGTGAATGGATCTATCAACCGATAGCCTTTTGAGAATTCATCATATCCAAGAAAAACACACTGTAGAGTCTTCTCATCTAACTTCTTTCTTTTCTCCTTAGGTATATGCATAAAAGCCTTACACCCAAATACTCGTAGATGAGATATGGAGGGTTTCCTTCCACTCCATGCTTCTTGAGGAGTCATACCTTCAAGAGCCCATGTGGGTGCTCTATTTAGAAGATATACTGTAGTTGTTATAGCTTCAACCTAGTAACTGTGCTCAAGATTGGCTCCCTTAAGCATACATCGAACCATTTCCATAATGGAACGATTTCTTCTCTCAACAACTCCATTTGACTGAGGAGAATAGGTTGTTGTCAATTGTATTTTTATCCCATGTTTCTATAAAAATGAGGAAAATTCTTTTGATGTGTATTCCCCCCTCGATCTGAACGGAGGGTCTTTATGAAACATCCTGATTCTTTCTCAACTAGCTTCTTGAACTGCTGAAAATAGTCAAATGCTTCAGACTTCAACTGCAAGAAGAAGACCCACATTTTTCATGAGTGATCATCTACAAACAATTGAAAATACCTTTTTCCTCCACAACTAGTAGACATAGGACCACACAAATCTGTGTGAACTAACTCCAAAGGTACTTTAGCTCGAAAAGAGCTAGGTTCAAAAGGTACTCTATGTTGCTTTCCTGACAAGCAATCTGAGCACACTGGCAAAGTAGATGAAAGAGTAGGTAGTCCTTTCACCATTTGATACTTACTGAGTTCAAGTAAATACCCTGAGCTTAGATGCCCAAATCTCTTATGCCATAGAGAAGTGGCCTCTTTTGTGGTTACTGCCATTGCAGTATGTGGTGAGGTAATTGCATCTAAGGTGAACAAACCATGTTTGTATGAACCTGTTGCTATCTGTTTTCCTTTCTGAGTGATAAAGCAACGTTTCTTTTCTTTGTCCACTTTGAAATTGACATTCATGTTATTGTCCAGGATTTGTGGAACTGACAAGAGATTATTTTTCAATCCTGGTACATAAAGAACTTTTTGAATCTTACATTCTCCATCTGGAAGGGAGACAGAAACACTTCCTTCTCCCTGAACTCGATAGGTCTGATCATCAACAATGGTTACCGGTCTACCTTCTCGAGCCTCAAATGTCTCAAACCAGGACTTATCGCCAGTCATATGTTTACTAGCGCCTGAATCTATGTACCAAACAGTATCCTTGTGAGGGGAGTCTGTATGTGTCATGAGCACTTTGTGTGCTCGTTCAAAGTCCGAACTAGAATCTTCAATGACAACAACATGTCCTTGTTGTTGTTTGTTCTTGTTCTTGGGTTTGCCTTTGCCCTTCTTTTGTCCTTGTTCATTGGGTGGTTTGTTCTTAAACCAACATCTTTTGGTTTCATGAGTGTCTTTATCACAAATTTTACAATACTGCTTCTTCTTCTTAATCTCTTTGCCTTTACCCTTGTCTTTGTTAGAAGAAGATCCTTTTTGTTGATTCCACTTTTTCTTTCCACCTTGTCTATTTGAGAAAAGGGCATTGTTGGATGCCTCATCTCTTTGGAGTTGATTAGCTTCCTCAGTTTGAAGCATATTTACCAACTCTACAAAAGTCATTGTCCTTCCAGAGACTTGTAGTGAAGTGATCAACATTCTATAGGAGTCGGGAAGAGCCCTCAAAATGATAGAGGTCAGGACTTGGTCTTCTACTTTTTCTCCTAAAGATTGTAGTTTTGTTTTCAATTCTGCCACTCTGCAGAGGAATAGCTCTACTATTTCTCCAGATTTCATATGAAGAGTATGAAGCTGAGTTTGAAGGTTAAGAATCGTTGATTGATTCTTTCCCTCAAATATGGTAGCTAAGGCATCCCATGCCTCCTTACCATTTTTAGCTTCACTGATATGAGGTTGGATATC
Organism: Wollemia nobilis; assembly: GCA_028583015.1. Lineage (NCBI taxonomy): Eukaryota > Viridiplantae > Streptophyta > Pinopsida > Araucariales > Araucariaceae > Wollemia > Wollemia nobilis. The sequence goes on from JAQPPZ010016409.1 coordinate 13,285,207, forward strand.
ATCAGTAATAGCTAGCAAGATCAATAAGGAAAGTCTTTTATCCTTTTTATCATAGGTTGTTTGATCTGCTCCAGGTGATGTGGGTCTAGTCTCATTGCCAGCCACTATTTCCCACATATCCTCTATAGTTAAAATGGCTTTCATCTTAGTTTTCCAGGCAGAATAATTTGAACCTTTGAGCAGTTGGCTCTCAGTGAGATACTTGTTGATCATGGCCATGGTGAAGGTTTCAAATTTGATATGACTAAGATGACTTTATCTTGCAGTATACCCTCAAAAGAGTATATGGAAGATTTTAATTTGCTCTTTAAGATATTTAATGACACCTGCCTTAACACCCTTAACAAGGGATGAAAAGTTTGAGGAAATTAAGCCAAACAAATAGAGCAAATTAAAGGGGTAGGTTTTGAAAGACTTCTGATTTTGCTCTCTAGGATATTTAATGGCACTTGCCTTAACACCCTTCAAGAAGGATGGAAAGTTTGAGGAAATTAAGCCAAACAAAGAGAGTGAATCAAGGTGTTTGGATTTTGACCTTTTGATGGGGTGTAAAAATTGACTTGTTTAACCTGTGCAAGGTGTAGCACGATTTTAGTGAAGTTTGGGTTTATGAAATGCTCTTCAGTGTTCTTTATGATTGTTTAATTGCACACAAAAAACATGATTGTTAGTGCAATAATCAAAACAAGAGAGCAACCCAAATTATTATCACTATAGGTGTCGGATGCAACCGAGAATGCACCTAGTATAGTCAATTTTTAAGAAAAGGTGTCGAGTACAATCGAGAATGCACCTTTTTTACTTTGAAATATCCCCCCTTTCTCTTTACAATTTTGCAAAAAAAATAGAATCACCAAATATGACTTCTATCCCCCCTTAATTTGTACAAAATTTTGAAAAATTCGAGCACTCCTTTCAAGACAAGTCGACACACGACCCGCGTTTGAAAGGCTTCCAGACCAGTCGACACACGACTTTGGTTTTTGTCTTCAACACTCAAGCATGAGGATCAAAAAATAGGTTCAAAATATTTCTCAAGTTTACAACAAAAAAGTTGCAATTTTATGTCTTATATCTCCTTTGTGAAGGAGAAAACAAAAGCAAATTTTTTATTTTGTTGCAAAGAAAATGACCTATGTTCTTCCTCAATGTTTTAAATCTCTTTGTTTTGCAATAGAAGTTTGAGTTGCTATGTCTTTTTATCTCCAAAAATGTGTGAAGAAAACTATAGAACTTTGAGGATTTATTGCAAAAAATGTTGAAGAAATCCTTTGTTTTTGAAAAATAATTTGGTTTAATTTAAAAGATCTCTAAGTTCAAAAAAACTAATAAAATACTTTTAAAGACTAAAATTCTTTATAATTAAGCAAAATTGGGAAAAAAATCAATTATAAAGGCTTAAAATTGACATTTTTGACCAATTTATACTATATTATAAAAAATATATCAAAAAAAATATTAAAAAGCTTTAAAAACTATAGAAAAATTAAAAATTTAATTAAAAAAACCAAATTATGGTAAAAACCTTGCAAAATGGTGGCATGCGGGCTCGAACACGCGACCCGCTTGGCCCAAGGCGTCCGCCTTGGCCAACCAAGCTGCCGACTGGCTTGGAACTGAAGCCCCGACGCTTGGTATTGAAGAAGCCGACGGGCTTCTTCGAGGGATCTATGGGATTTATCCCACATGCATCCCATAGGGGGATGCAAGAGGCTTGAAAAACCTCAACACTCCCCTATGGAGTGATTGCCTATGGGCAATCTGAGTCAGTCCCCCACCCTTTTGGACGTCGCTACATGGCGCCAAAGGGTTGTCCATCGAGTCTGAGTCATCCTGTGGCTGTCCGCCACGTGTCAGGTCTGAGTCAGGTCATCTATCCAGTCAACATCCAGGTGGCGCATGGCTAGTGTGCCACGTGTCGCCTAGTCAGTAGTCCTAGTCAGCTCGCCAAGTCAGCACCTCAGGGTGCGTGCAGTCCAGAGGTCTCTGGATCTCACCACGTGTCAGGTCTACTGGGATCGGAGGGCCTCCTACCCTCATGGATCCTGAGGTGGTCGATGATCGGAGGGCCTCCTGCCCTCTCAGATCCCGATTATGGGGCCCAGATCCCGAGGATCGGAGGGCCTCCTACCCTCTCGGATCTTGGGTGGCGCCTGGTGTGCGTCCAGCTAGGAGGGGAGGGCGCTCCTGCCCTCTCGGCTCTCCTAGTCTATGGAGTCCATGTGGGAGCGTGAGGGCGCTCCTGCCCTCGATGCGCTCCCACTGGTGGCTCTATGGGGGCTCGAGCCCTATGAGCGGGAGCCGAGGTAGGGCTCCTACTCTCCACGGGCGTCGAGGTGGTCGGTCGACCGCTGAGCCCGATCGACAACAAAATGTTGTCGATCTGCCGGCTCGGTGAGGGCAGTCGATCGTCGCTCTCGATGCGCTCCTTGCCTTGGGTCATGGTCGATCGACCCCAAGGTTTCCTAGGCCCTGGCAGGTCGAGTTGACCTGGCCAAAAATGGGCCTCGCTCCGCCATCGAGCTCGCCTATTGAGGTGGGTTTGGTGGCATCCAAATGTCACCAGCTCGTCCTCCGGGTGAGCCAAAAAAGTTGGCTCTGATGCCAATGTAGCAAATTAGGTGAAACAATATTGAGATTAATCAAAATTATTCATTACTAACATTAGCATTAGGACTAATGTTATATAATACATAAAATAGCAATGCCAACTAATTCTCCCTTAACCACGCTAACAAACGCGCCTGGTCAGGTATAGAGTTAGGTTTAGGATTGACTACCTAGGATATTTAGGATTTAACCTACTTACCATTAGATATTTGAAACAGTAAATATCTACATGGTAATAGTACAAAGTAAATGTAATAATCTATGTAGTATAATGCAATATACTACCTATTTTACCCTAACATGATTTTCTTTGTGATTGAGAAATATTTTTGAAGAGAGTTAGTGTGATATTTTATCATCTAACCATTGAAATTGGCAAAGAAGAAAATTGTGTTTAAGACAAGTTTTTAAGGGCACTTCTACATCAAACAAAAAGTTATGGGCACATATTCATATAGAGTGATTGTTGGATGTTGTGAATGCTAAGTTGGAGTGAAAAAGGTTGTTTGATAAGCATTGTTGAGTTTGTTTTTTTTGAAACTAAAGTTGATTCTAGAAACCTTGTTTGATAAACATTGTTGGAAATGTTGAATAAAGCTTTCATATGCTTGAACTAGGGTTGGTGAAAGAACATGAGTATCATTGTTATGTGAGATTTTTTGATAAGCATTGTTGGAAATAATTGAGTAAGTGTTCATATGCTTGGACTAGGATTTGTAAGCAAGGAGTATTTTGTTGAGTGATTGATTAAGTGAAGTTGATTAAGCCTAGTCAAGTAGGAAGTGATAGTTATAATTCTATGAAACAAATTGTTCTATATTCTAAAACTAATTTGAAAAAGATATTGAGAGTGATTGAGTGTGAAATATATTGAGTCTCTAACAATTCTCTATATGTTTTTGTGGTAAAAGAAAGAGAGAAAGAAAGTGATTGAGTATTATTGTGAGTGTGAAGCATATTGAGTCTCTAACAATTCTCTATATGTTTCTATGAGATTGGACAAGTTCTAGTGAGGACTTGTTGAGCATATTTGAGACAAGTCTTGGTGAAGACTTGTTGAGCAGATTGGACAAGTTCTAGTGAGGACTTGTTGAACATATTTGAGATAAGTTCTAGAGAGGACTTGTGGACAAATTAGTGTGAGATTTTGTGGAAGCTTACAAGGCAAATTTGAGATAAGTCTTTGAGAAGACTTGTGAGCAGAGTTGGTTGATTGATTTGTTCAAACCTTGAGTTAAGGTTTGGGTCAGATCTAGCAGAGTTGATTTGTAATTGAGTCAAGATTTGTGTTAAGGCTTGAGGATAGATTTGAGGGCACAGTTTGGTGCATATTTGAGAACATGTTTGTGCCAGATAAGAAACAAAGATTGAGCATATTTGTGCTAGATCGAAGGATTTATTTAGTGTAGATTTGAGGACAAATATTGAGCAGATTTGTGCTAGATCGAAGGACTATGTTTAGTGCATATTTGAGGACAGAGATTGAGCATATTTGTGCTAGATCGAAGGACTATGTTTAGTGCAGATTTAAGGACAAAGATTGAGCAGATTTGTGCTAGACCAAGGACTATGTTTAGTACATATTTGAGATAGAGCTAAGTGTAAGCTTTCGAGGTGACAAAGTATAGAGGATGACAGTCTCCAATGGATAGAGATCCATTAGCCAGGGTAGTGAGGACATGAGTCTTCAGTTGATAGATATCCGTTAGCCAGTGCAGTGGAGGCAACAATTTTTCTTGAAGATCACTCTCCAGAGCAGAAGAGAAAGGAGTTCTCATGTGGATAGAGATCCATAAAATTGATTAGGGGATTGGTGTCTCCTTTGGAAAGAGGTCCATAAACATTGTAATAGGGAAAGGTTTCCCAAGAGATTTGTTGAGAAAATTTTAGTGAAATATTTTCTCTATGGAGTAGCCCACATTGGGTGAACCACGTTAAATTGGTGTCTCTATTATGTGTGGTGATTTGTGCATTGCTTTGATTACTACTATTGATATTTCTATTGATACATTGCATAATATTGATTGGAAAGAAAAAGTAAAAAGTGATCTTATACTATTCATCCCCCCTCTTAGTATAAGCTTGTGTTCTTCAAATACATGGTCTTGGATAAATTAAGATATAAGAAGACTTCCCTTTCGATCACTTATTTAGGTGTTTCCATCAATATTCAAAGGCAACAAAAAGTGGAATTGGTTGTTGGACAAAGTCAAGAAGAAAATTGGAAAGTGGACAAATAGGTGGCTTTCTTCTAAGGGTAGAATCACCTTGGTAAAATCAGTCCTTCAAGCTATTCCTATTTATGTTTCTTCCATGTTGAATATCCCAAAGATTGTTCTTCGAATTGGATCAAATCAGTCATCGGTTCCTTTGGAGTGGTTCTAAGGAGAAAATAAAATGGGTCTTGGTGAAATGGGACACTTTATGTCTTCCTAAGAATGAAGGGGGGTTAGTATTCCAGTATTCTATTAATAAAAATAAAGTTTTAGTTGCTATATTATATTGGAGGATGTTGCATAACCCCAATGTTCATTGGACCAATAATCTCCGTGCTATATATGCTGAGAACAAAAGTCCTGAAGACCTTGTTTGCTATCAATTACTTACCAAAGGTTCCTATTCAAGCAGTTCTTAATGCTGGTGAGGATTTTATAAAGAAACATTTATTTTGGATCATCCATAATGGTCAACAGACAAATTTTTGGATAGATTCTTGGGATGGTCACAAGCCTTTGATAACTTAGCTTCCTGATTGGAGGCCTTGGATGGAGGAGATTCACCGAGCTAACTGGATAAAGGTGGCTAATTATTGTCGATACCATATTGGGAATTCAAATATTGGTAGATATTGGATCCCTATTGAGGATTGACCCATTCAAATCCCTAAAAGGTAAATATAATATATCAAAGGCATCCTTCATATGAGATCTCTCTTGGTCCCATGAAAAAGATTGTTTTGGTTGGAACAACACTATTAAGGGTGAGTATTCAGTTGCTCAAGGTTATTTGACCTTATGCCATAATAATCCCAACCAATCATATGATATATTTTCTTAGTTATGGGCTCAAAATCTTTGGCCTAAGGTGAGGTTATTTACTTGACTATTATTGCATCGTAGGGTGCTTACTGGTGAGCAACTTATGAAGCATGGTTTTCATGGCCCTTTTATATGTGAAATGTATGCAAAGAATGTAGAAACTCTCAGCCATATTTTTATTGAGTGTACTTTACCCTCTGAGCTATGGAGGAGAATGGCCACTTTACTTGGCTTACAATGGTCCAAATTTTTTACTTTTGAATAGCTTTGGAGGGATTGGCCTAAACAAGAGGGTGTCGATCATTTTACTAGGAAGTTAGTTTGGATGGGTTCTACCATTCTTATTTGGAATATCTAGAATGAAAGAAACAGTTGAATTTTTAATAAATATAGAAAGGATATTCACTATATTTGACAAAAGACCATTGCCAACTTAGTTGAATCAATCCAAAAACTCCTTAATCACCCCCAAAACTCCCACCAAAGATGGGATCAAGTGATGCAAAGATTGAAGATTAACTCCTCTAAGGGAAACCATCTTAAAGGGAATGTGAACAATTGCAAGATGGATAGAACAAGAAATTGACAACCTCCTCCTAAGGATTTTGGAAAAGTCAATACTGATGGAGCCTCTAGAGGGAACCCTAGAAAAGCTAGTGCGGGAGGAATTGGTAGACTTTCAGATGGCTCCCTGGTTTTTACTTTTGTTGAGAATTTGGATATTCTTTCCAATAATCTTGCTGAGGGGTATGGTATCCTTAGAGGCCTTCAAGAGGCTACTAAGGTTGGATGGAAAATGGTGCTAGTTGAGTCTGACTCTCAACTTATGATTAATATTTTGAAGACTCCTAAGAATCATAAGGTTGATTGGAGAATAAAAAGAATTATTGAGAAGATTCAGTTAATCTAGATGGGATTTTTAAAAGTTGATTATAATCATGTGGTCAGAGATCAGAACAAGAGTGCTGATGCTTTAGCTAATTGGGCTTTACACAAAGGTGATTTTACTTGCTATGGCCATCCTCCTAGATGGTGGGCTTCACAAATAAGGGAAGCTCTTCTGTCTATCATTTCTTTGGATGGCTCCAGTTCTAAAGGTACCTAGTTTCTTCTTCCTTTATTTTTGCTTCTCTTTGGTTCAGCCAAGGTAGTTTAGTTTTTTGAGGTGTGTGTGTTTTTTGTTTTTGTGTTTTTGTATTTTTTTTGTTGTTATTGTGTTTTTATTGTTTTGTGTTTTTTTTGTTATTGTTCTTGTGTTTTTATTTTCTTGTTCTTGTGTTTTTGTATGCTTGTATTTATTGGTGTTTTTTTGTTTTGGTGTGTGAGTGTTTTCTATGTTTTTGCTTATTGTCTATTGTTGGTTCTTTTTTTGTTTTATTTTATTTTATTATTTTGTAAGGTTTTGGTTGTTTTTGTTTTTCATGTTTTTGTTGGTTGGCTTTGTATATTTCTATTATTTTTGTCATGTTTATTTTTATTTTTTATGTTGTTTTTGTGTTTTTTCTGTGTGGTTCATATTGTGTGTGTTTTTGGTTGTGCTTTATCTTTTCGACACACTCAAGAAGTAGTTTTTTTTTTTAATATTCTTGAGTGTTTGTGTTTGTGTGTTCTTATTTTTTATTGTTTTAGGTTTTCTCCTTGAGTATGTCAAAGGTGGTAGGCTAGGTGCAAGCCTTGGGTGATTTTGGTGAAAGAGATACCCCTGCCTCCTTGGGTCTTACCCGAAAGTGGAATCCCTTCTAGGATGTTTTCCACAAAAAAAAAATTAAGTTTGGATGTTGTTAAGTGAGAAATATATATTAGTCAAGTTGATGTAATATGAAAGGGGTTAAGGCTTTCATGAGGTCCTTTCAATATTTTATAATCAATTAAAAATAAATAAAAATCTTAAATATAAGATTTGTAAATTATGAATATTCGAGTCGAGAGAAAAATGTTAAACTTAAAGCTTGATATTTATTGTTGATAGTTGAAAAATGTTAAACCATGTGAAATATAATTTATGTTTATAAAGATATATTTTTTAATTCTATTTCTAATAGTTATCATAATAAACAATTAATTTTCGAGCAAAATTTATAATTTTTTTTGGGAGCAAGCCTTACTTTTTGTTATTTTAGAAAGTAAGTGTTGTGAGCGCAAGAAGGAAGTCTAGGCACTATGAGGACGAGTAAGAAGTAAGTGTGAGTAGAAGAAAAATACGAGCAAGGAATGAAATTCACTTTTTTTTCGTTTTAGATCTTAGGGGAAATTTAAAAACTAGAGGATTTTTGTGAAGAAAATACAAGTATCATGGCCAGATAGTAATTTTTGAAAGTGTAACTAGAATTAATAATGCCTTAGTTGGAAGCATGGATTCCTTAGTCAAGGACAAGAGAAAGAGTAATTCTATGACAAACCCTATTTAGGTAGCATATATTACAACAAAAGCGATTATTAATGATGAGATGACAAAACATGATTTAATGGTACTTAAAAACAAAGAGTTAATATGTACGTTCCATGGATATTGGTCAAGTTGTTAGAAGATTCAAAATTGGATTAAGTGGAAGTGGGGATTGAATTCAAATTACACCATGACTTCTTGTGAAAGGATTTATCCTCGTCATCTTCCTCAACTCAAAAATCAAGGATAAAATAATGGATGATGGCCCTAGGTTTAGGGGGATAGATGCATTATATTTAAGACCATTAAGTGAAAATTTTCTATGAAGATAGAGACTATTAAAAAGGATTTTTTTGTGGATTAGGCTTTTTGAACATCCATATCAACTTATCAATAAGAGGTTTTGAAGAATATTGGCAATAATCTAGGGGAGTTCCTCTAAGAAGGACCAACTACTAAGGAGTGAAGGCATCTTGTATACATATGAATATGTGTTGCCATGGATATTTCAAAATATTTATTGTAGTACATTAAGATTAAATTTGAATCAATAGAATGGGATAAACAAGTGGATTATGAAAACATTGTATTTTGATGTCACAAATATCATGATGTTGGAAAAATAGCAAGAAATTGCAAGGTCAAAATAATGGAGAAAGAGATTGAGATTTTGGATATGAGACAAACTTCAATATGAACCAAGGAGATCATATCATAATAGAAACAAAGATCAAATCAAGGTTTTTTCACTCCTAATAAAGTGGCCAAAAAATCCCCTCTACATCATCAAATAGTGAAGGTCGTTACAATTTATTTGTGTCAACCATAAAAAGAAAAAAATAACACAAGGAATGTGGAAGTACAATGCATAAGTTCAAACTCAAAATGAGTTAAAGATGCAAAGGAAGATAGGGAAGCAATTTTTAAAAAAAATGAGGCAAAAAATGTCAAGGTTAATCTATGTAAATCGTTTTTACTTTTCATAACTAGTATAAAATGCTCTCCTTGTAGTAAAAATGAGAGTACATGATGTATCCCTTACACTTTAGGGTTACAAAAGTAGTATAATAAATAAATGCATATAGAAGATATCCATAGAAATTTAGGGGCTCCAAGGTAGCTTAAGAAAGATGACAATAAATGATCATCCTTGTGCTTCAAGGTTTCCAAAGAAACATAAAGAATAAAGTGTTTGTGAGCTTATTTCTTGCATTTACGATTATCTAAGGTAACATAAAACTTTAGAAGATAATTATCATTATAAACAGTATGGAAATAACAAAGATATTAAAAAAGATGAAAGTGTTTTTTGGAATGGAGAAAGGAGAGGAAGGTCATCAAAGAAATAAATAGATAAAAGGGATAGAGAAATCAAAGGGATATCAATTTAGGAAACCAAAAACAAATATCGCAAGTGTTAAAAGAAGTGGGACTAAGCCCATTAATAAAAATAAAAAGTTTTGATGAAAATGGTATCATTGATTATAGATTTTGAATAAATTAGGTTTACACATATGTTAAGGAAAAGAAAAAAATGTGCAAATAGGTTAACCAATAGATGAGTTTTAATAGAGGTTTGTGAAGTTAAATTATCTTTTCCATGGTTAGAGGAAGTAGTAAGTTTAACTGATGTTGACAAGAATACAATAATAGTCTGAATCAAATAATGATTAAGATTTATTGTAATGCTTTTCATCTGTAATATTTATTGTTTTTATAGCATTAATGTGTTTTCATATGAACTATTTATTACAATTCTTGTGGTTACACGTATGCTTTAAGAAGGAAACTAACAATCTGGATTCAGTAAAGTGGGCTATGATAGCATGAAGTTTTGAAAATATTACTCTACTAAGATGCAGTGCATAGATAGTAGAGGTGGAGTTTTGGTATTGTGAAGGTTTCTACAAAAAAATATCAAGAAGGATGTTGAATTTTGGAATATTTGTATTTATAAAGAAAATTGAAGAAGATCCAAAAAATGAAAAATAAAAAATTTAAACTTATTATGAAAATGTAGGTATCTAGTTATTTTTGTCACATCGAGTGCAACTGAAAGCAAGTGCGAGTGAGTGTAGTTAGAAAAAAGTGCAAGTGTGAGTGCAGCCAGAAGTGAGTGTGAGCTTGAGTTAGGAGTGAGTGGAACTGGAAGCGAGTGCAAGTACAAGTCGAGAGCAAGAAAGAAGTGTGAGCAAGAAGCAAGAAGTAGAAATTAATGCACAATCAAGGAACAAGGGCAAATTATTGTTCCAGATCTTAGGATAATTTAAAGGATTCAATTGAAAAAAATCTAGGAGAGAGTGTAAGCCAAGAGTGAATGTGATGTAAGAGGGAGTGTGAATTAAGAGGGAGTGCGAGCCAAGATTCAATCATGGTAGAAGAGCGACAAGTTCATCCGAAGTGCATCAATGGTTCAAAACCTTACCACAAATACGTGGAACATTGTTTTCATAAATTTTTTGAAGGAAAGGAACATTGTGAAAAGAAGAGACAAGGGCAATTGTGAGCTAGGAGGGAGTGCAATATAAGAGCAAGTGCGAGGCAAGAGAGAGTGTAAGCTAGGAGCGAGTGTGAGCCGAGGGAATACAAACTGAGAGAGAGTACGAACTAAGATGGAGTGTGATCCAGGATTCAATCATGGTGAAAGAGCAGCAGGTTCATTAGAAGTGCATTAATGCTTCAAACCCTCACCACTTATGCATAAAATATTATTTCTAAAAATTTGTTTAAGTGAAGGAATGCTAGGAAAAGAAAAGTTAAGGGTAATTGTGATCCAGAAGGGAGTGCAAGTCGAGAGTGAGTGCAAGGTAGGATAAATTTCAAACTGAGAGTGAGTGCAAGCTAAGAGGAAGTGCAAACCAAGAGCAATCCCCATTAGCTATTATGGAAGGAAATCCATATATGAAAGCCCTAATAGAAAATCTTGATGCCCGAGCTAGAAATCAGGATGCCCTAGTTGGAAGTATGGAGGCCGAAGTTGGAGATAAGCAAAAGAGAAAATACATGGAAAATTCAATCCAGGTAGCAGATGTTAGACCCGAAGTAAGTATCAAGGATGAGATGATTGAGCATGATACAATGGTTCTTAAACATAGAGGGTTAATATGTAAGTTCCATAGATTATGGCCAAGGTTTTTGGAGATTCAAAATTGGATCAAGTGGAAGTGGGGATTGAATTCAAGCTATTTTGTGACTTTCTTAATCATCTTTTCCAATTCAAAAATTAGGGATAAAACAATGGTTGGTGGCTCATTGTTTAGGGGAAAAGATGCACTTTATTTGAGATGTAGAATAATTTTTTTTCTATTGAGACAAAAAATATTAAGAAGCTTCTAGTGTGGGTTAGGATTTTTGGACTTCTATATTAGCTTATAAATAAGGATGTTTTGAAGAATATTGGAAATACCCTAGGGAATTCATCAAGGAAGGACCAACTACAAAGGAGCGAAAACACTCCATATATACTAAAATATGTGTTGTTATGGTTATTTTAAAACCTTTGCCATAATCCATTAAATTAAATATGAATCAAGAGAATGAGATCAACAAGTAGATTATGAAAATATCTCATTTTGATGCCATAATTGTTATGAGATTGGACAGATGGCAAGAGTTTGCAAAGTGAAAACTATGAAAGAGACAAAAAATTATAGTCATGAGATAAACTTCAAGATGAAGCAAGGAAATCATACAATAATAGAAGCTAGATCAAATCAAAGATATTCCACTCCAAAAGAAGAGGTAAAAAAAGTATATTTATAGTATCATTTGGCAAGTTCAAAAGGAATTAAAGGCGCAAAAGAAGATGCGGAGATAAATCCTAAAATAAAGACAAAAAAAAAGACCAAGTTTATTCCATTTAAATTATCTTCATTTTCCTCAAGTGGTATTGAATCCTCTCTAGGTAATAAAAGTGAAAGTGGTAAAGATGTTATCCCTTGCACTTTAAGGTTTCAAGAGCAGAATAATAAAAAAATGAGATTGGAGGAAACTTATAACAATTTAGGGTTTTTAGGGCAAAATAAGAAGGTGATTGCTACAAAAGAGCATCCTCACACTTTAGGGTTTCTAGGGCAACATAAAGAAGATTGTGCTTTTGAGGTTATTCCTTGCACTTCAAATCCTTCAGAACAAGGAAAACCTAAAGATGATAAGTCTTACTATGAGCAGTGTGAGAATATTGAAGATATTGATGAAAATGAAAGTATTTTTGGGAATGAAAAAAGAGAGGAAGACCCAAGAAGAAAAACAAAGAGAAAAATAAACCCAAAGGAATATTGATATGGGAAAATAAAAACAAATGTCACAAGTGTTAACAAGAAGTGGGGATAAACCCACAAATAAAAACAAAAAATAATAATGAAAATAATATCTTGGAATATTAGGGGAATGAATAAGAACCCTAAAAAAGGTATTAAGAAATTTTAAGATTGTTATAGATAAGATATTTATAAATATAGAAGTTGGGCAACAAATATTTTAGCCATTTGTGATGTTGAATTTCATCTTGACAGAATTTAAATTTTGAAAGGCATTTGATATAAAAGGAGTTGATTGTGGAAACTTAGCAATTTGAGGAAGATGGAGAATATATATATATTTTTGTTTTTGGCTGAATAGTAAGGGATTGTACTCAGGTCCCCCACCCTTGAAAAATTACAATTCTCTTATTTAGAGCTTAAGAGTTTACAAAGAAATACACTTCTCATCTCAATTGAGATGCTATAGCTAGAAACCGACATCATTTTACATAAAATGTTTGAATTCTTGATTTTCATTTTCTAGATATTTTCAATTTTCTGTATGAATACAAATATTCCAGAATTTAACATCCTTCTTGACATTTTTCTATAGCAACCTTCACAATACCAAAAATTCACCTCTACTATCTATGCATCGCATCTTAGTAGAGTATTCTTTCCAAAACATCGCACTATTATAGTTCTCTTGACCAAATCTGTATTGCTAGCTTCCTTCTTGAAACACAAGTGCAACCAAAAAAATTATAATAAATAGTTTATATGAAAACATATTATTGTTATAAAATAAAGCAGATATTACCAATGGAAAAAATTAAAGTAAATCTTAATCATTATTTGATTAAAGCACTCAACATTTTCTTGTCAGCTTTAGCTAAACTTACTACTTCATTTAACCATGAAAGGATAATTTAACTTCACAATCCTCAATCAAAACCCCTCTATTGGCTAGCCTATCTATACGTTTGTTTCCTTCACTTAATGTATGTGTAAACCTGATTTCTTCAAACTCTTTGGAAAGATCTTGAATTTCCACAATTATCTCTTGTATGTTCCATGGAGCCTTTACTTTCCTCAAAATTTCATTTATTACTATGAGAGAATCACCTTCCATCCATACTTTATTCCATTTCATTTGTTTGCATATTTTTAACCCTTCTAAAGTTGCCCAAACTTCAACTTCATTATTTGTCTTAAATCCACTATTGAAAGCATAATGAGACAAAATATCTCCTCTATTATCTCTAATTATTCCTCCTCCTCTACTGGTCCTAAATTTCTTTTAGATGCTCCATCAAATTTTAAATTAAAACACTCCACATCTGGTGGTTTTCATTTTATATTCTTTGCCTTCTTTTTGCTTCTCTTGTATCCAACATCATAATTCCATTTAATGACTTGAATCCATCTATCAAGGCTCTCTACTTCCATATTAGGGATTGGGTGAGTTGATAGGGTTGGTTTAGACTCCTCTATGGCTAAAAATATATTTCTTTTTATTACCTCTAAACTGCTTTCCTTTCCTTTAAATATTCTTCTATTCCTTTATAGCCATACAATCCAAAGTATTGTACCTTTTGATATATCCCATATTGTCAGTAAAGCCTCACTTTTACAAGTGCTTTTCCATTGCTTTAACCAATTTTCAATTCTACTATTCATCACCATGCATTTACCAAACTTATTAAGAATCCATTGCCATAGTTTCTAGACTATTGAGCAATGTCCCAAGAGATGGTCTATACTCTCCTTCTTTTTACAAATAACACATTGAGAGGGGCCATGGAAACCCCTTTTCATAAGGTTATTCCGGGATAAAATTCATGTATGACCTACTAGCCAAACAAATATTTTAACTTTAGGAATGCTTGGGCTATCCCAAATATCTCTCCATATTCTAGTGATATTACTATTTTGTTGGTGCTTTACATTATATCCATTTCTTGTTGTGTAATATTCTGAAGTATTCAACTCTAAAATCAATTTATCCTTGGCTCCCCTCGAAATAATCATAGTTGTTATCTTTCTACCCAATTACCTCCTAGCATCAATGTCTTGTATACTTGTAAAAAATTATTCTTTCCATTTGTATCTTCATTCTTGATCCTTGTACAAAATGTTTGAAACCCTATCACCATATTTGTCTTGAAGCAATCTCATCCAATTTTTAAAATTGGATCTAAATTGAGTGGTTTTTTATCACACCAAGTGTCCATACAAATTTAAATTTTTTCTCTAGTTCCTTTCACCCATGTTAAACCTTTAATAATTAGATCAATAGATTTTTGTAAAACCATTCCAAAGAGCAAAACATTTTGGTAGAGAGAATGCAATAAATATTAAACTTGGGTCATTGGGCTCAACATACTTAGAAGAATTCTTTCCCATTGTATTTGACTCTCTTTGTACAATCTCCAAATTACTTTTCCCCTAAGAGCTAAGTTTGTATATGTAAGAACTCTTAAACCAAGACCTCCCCTAGTTTTATCATCATACACCTTGCTCCATTTTACCAAAGGAAATTTCCTTTTATCATATAAACTTGACCATAAAAAGGATCACATAATATAGATTAAAAAATTTTCAACTGATTTTGACATGGTATATAATGACATATAATATGTTGGAATGGCTTGTAAGACTAACTTAATTAACTACACTCTTCCTACTAATGATAACCATATACCTTTCCAAGTTGGTAGTTTATTCTAAACTTTACTAATAACTAGATTCCATAATTCTATCCTCATTCTCCCCTCAAATAAAGGCATCCCTAGATAAATTGTTGTCCAATCCTCCTCCATTTGAAGTAACCTACAAATTCTTGTTTGATATTAGTTGGAGTGTTAAGAAAGTAAATTTTGGATTTTTTCCTATTAGCTTATTGCCTAGATGCTCTTTTGTATTCCTTTAAAAAGTTATTCAAAGCTTTGGCACCGTTTATCCTTGCCCTTCCAAAAAGGGTTGTATCATATACAAATTGATGATGGATGATGTTATCGATGTTATTACTAACCTTAAGTCCACTTATAAGCCCATATTTGTAATCCTTCTTTAAGTTCATACTTTAAACGTCTGTCATAAT
The DNA here is from genome assembly GCA_028583015.1 of Wollemia nobilis. Classification (NCBI taxonomy): domain Eukaryota; kingdom Viridiplantae; phylum Streptophyta; class Pinopsida; order Araucariales; family Araucariaceae; genus Wollemia; species Wollemia nobilis. The sequence goes on from JAQPPZ010016409.1 coordinate 13,300,585, forward strand.
AATGAACAAATAAGGAAATAGAGGATCTCCTTGTCTAAGGCTTCTATTGGCTTTAAAATATTATGTTACTAACTTATTGACCAACATTGAGTAAGAAACTGTACATGTACAAGCTATAATACAACTAACCAATTTCTTCCTGAATCCAAACTTTTCTAAAATTTCAAAAATAAAATCATATTTAACCCTATCATAGAATTTACTCATCAAGTTTTACGATCATTGCTTTCTCTTTTCTTGAAGTTGTTGAATGTATAACTTCATGAGCTACTATGATCCTATCCATAATTTATCTCCCTTTCACAAATCCTCCTTGCTCTTTTGAAATAATTTTGTTTAACAATGGTCTTAATAGATTCACCATCACTTTGGGGATAATCTTATATGCCACATTATATAGGCTTATGGGTCTAAAATAATCAAATAATTTAGCATCCTTCTTTTTAGAATTAGGGTAAGATATGATGCATTTATTTTATAAGGTATGCATTGTTTTACCCTATACTGTTCCACTGCCACCAATAAATAATCATTCACTATATCCCAATAATATTGGTAAAAATATATATAGAGACCATCTATACCTAGGTATTTATGCTTATTAAAAGAGAAAAGAGATAAATAAGCTTCTTCTATAGTAATAGGCTTCATCAATTTTCTATCATATTCATTTGTTATAACCTGAAGGTACATAACGAAGAAGTTTATCATTAAGAACTTTAGTCTCCTCTGATCCTAGAATATTTTGATGAAAATATTTTACCTCTTTTCTAGTTTGACTCTGATCTTCAATCTAAACCCCTTCTATTGATTTAATTCTACTAATTCTAGATGTTGATGTTTGTACTATAGCCAACCTATGAAAAACTGAATTTTTATCTCCTTATTTTAACCAAGTTTGTCTTGATTTTAATCTCCAAAATTTATCTTCCTTACTCAAAATATTATGATATTCACTAAGAAACTCTCTTTCCTTTGAGCTTGGATTATTATGATCACCTTTTTAGAATTTTGAAAGTTTATCTTTTAGTTCTTTCTTTTCAAAAATATTTCCAAAAGTGTTCTTGTTTTATTCTTTTAATATAGATGTCATAGATTTAATTTATTTTGGAAGAGCATACAACCCACCATTTCCTGAAGAATTCCACATTTGTGCTATCATATCAAAAAATTGAGGATGGTCTTCCAACATCTGCTCATATTTAAAATATGATTCCTTTTTGAAATCACTTACCACCATTTTAACTCTTATTGGCCAGTGATTTGAACCAATCCTTGTTAAGAAACTAATTTTAGCACAAGTTCCTTCATCTAGTCAATGATATAAGAATGCATCTGTCTAATTTTTTTACTCTTAGGTTATGGCCTCTCTTGTTGTTGGTCCATGTATAGTTGTCTTATTCAAAATCAACCTCCCATAGATTATTGTTTTGAATAAAAGCTGAGAAATCTCTCATACTTTGGGTTAATTTTCTAATTCCCCCTAATTTTTCATCTAGATTGGTTATGGCATTAAAATATCCTATGATCATGAATAAGGTTTCTTGGTCTTTACTTCTCATAAAGACTTCAATCCCATTCCAAACTTCTAATCTACCTCACTGAGTTGTAGGTCCATAGACATTGATAAGGATGAAATGAATATTTGCAAAGTAGCAAGTGACTAAAAAGGCTATCCAATGTCTAGTTTTATGAATGGTTACACAATAGGTTCTAGAAGGATTCCAACAAGTTAGAATTCCACCTATCACTCCTTCAAAATCCATAACATCCCATTCACATCTTGCCCATACTGCTTTCATAGTTTTTGAAACTTCTTCTTTTGTCATTTTAGTTTCTTGGATACAAAGAATATCAGACTTGTTACTTAAACATAGGTTCCTGATACAACTCTACTTTGAGGGGGTATTAGTGCTCATTATATTCCATTAGATGATAGTCATGTCTCATTAGGGGCTATTGGCCCTACTTGCATATTACCAATATCATTTTGTTTTTTTTGTAAAGAGAAGTTCAACCAACTTAGCTTGTGTTATTTTTTCTATGTTTGCTCTTGCTTCCCTAGATCTTGCTTGATAATTTGAGGGTTTTCCTCTTTTAACCTTGCCCATATCAGGAGGAGGTCTTATTATTCTATTCCTCAATAATTCTTTTACAATTTTGTTTTTCATCATAATTATCCTCTCCTGGCTCTACTACAAAAGTGTTTGACTTATCCTACTCATTTTTTGGTATTTCCTTATTAGTGGTAGAGGTATTAATTTCATAAAAAAATATTTTCTTTACCATTTATTTTCTCCTAAATTTTGCATGGTACTTCAAGAGAGTCTTCAAAATTTGATGAGATGCATTCCTTAGGTTCATTGAGAATGTTCTTCCTTAAATTAGGATCATATTGAATGGACAATTCCTTGTTAATATGTTGAACTTGTTGTACTGTATCCACTAAGTTTTGATTTACTTTTTCTTCATAGGGTAAAGCCTCAAAAGAGTTGGTATTTCTTCCAATATCCTTCCTTACTGGTCTCCACTATTTATTTTCTTTTATTTTTCTAGATCTATTTATTGGAAGTTGAAAACCATCTTCATCCATAACCATTTGTAAGTTTCTCTTGCGGTTTTCTACATATGATTTTGTTGGGCTCTTCTTAGGGCATTATCTCTTAACATACCCCACCTCATGACATATTTTACATCTAAAAAGTATGTTTTTATAATCTATGGTTTAGGTCCACATCTTATCCCCATTCTTAAGAATTATTGATTTTGGTAAAGCTTTATTGATATCAATCATGACTAATATCCAAGCATAAATAGCCAAGAATCCATATTTCATAGTATTTGAAATATTAAGGAATTCTCCTAGAGTGTTTCCTATTGCCTCAAAGGTATCTATTTCTCAAAACTCAATGGGTAATCCAAACATCCTAACTAGGGATATATTTATATTTTCAAGTGAAAAGCCTTCATACCAATGGGTAAGGAAGAGTCCTATTCTTCCCATAAACCAAGGACCCCCTTTTAGGATTTTTCTCTTTCTTCCCTAGAACAAAAATGGCTAGGAAGAAACCTTTGTGAAGAAAGGATATAATCGCTTTTGGAGACTTCCAACTCTATCATCCATTTTCTCAAGGTTGAAGCCCTTGTCCAATACCCATTAAATTTACCTTAAACTGCCCTATCTTGGAGCAATGAGGATCTCTTTGAGGTGCACTCACTAACCTCTACCACTAGAGATAATACTAATGATATAACTATAAATTGGTCCATGGAAAGGAAACTAAAACTCAAAATCTATTGAAATTTATCGAAATGCCCTATAGAAAATATAATATTTTATAAACAAATAATAATAATTTGCATGCAAAATTTTAATATAAAGAAGGGAAATTTTTTTTAGCTAAACAATTCTATTTCTAGATAGAACGTCTTGTCAAACTGAAGTCCTAGCCCTTCATTTCTCTTTCCATCATCCAAACCCTAGCTGACAAATATTTGCAATTTTATTTTTTGCGACTTGAAAAATCATCACTGCCCTTATTCTAGATGGTTTACTTCATAGGATCGTATCTCCTTCACTATTGCTCAGGTTCATTCAAATGACCACTCATTTTAAAGCTATGCAAATTCTGCATAAGTTGGTCTAAGAATAAGCTAAATCGAACAATCCTTCATGAAGATATGGATCCTAAAATATGAGATACTTTTTAGAAAAAATACCCTAATCCTTTGTGAAGTGACCATTCTTCTTCATCTATACTATAATCAACTTTACATAATTTACTAGTATTAAATATAATTTAAATATGTGTTGTTGAATTTGTATGACATGTCTTTTACATGAAACTCTTTTTCTTGAGTGACATCAACCTAGATGGAGAATATCTTTGATAGAAAGGAAAGTGAAGAATATCTCAGATAGAAAGGTAAATTTGGATATGCTTTAATTAACTTGTTAGAAATGTAATGAGAACAATTTAATGTTTTTTTTGTAATGAGAGTGGCCCCCAATAGAAGCCATACATAACTTATTAAAAAAATGTAGGTATCTAGTTATAGCAACTCAATAGAGACGAGAATTGAATATGTTTGTAAACTCTTAAGCTCTAAATGAGAGAATTGTGATTTTTCAAGGGTGGGGGACTTGAGTACAAACCCTTTTTCTTCTAGCCAAAAAAATAGTATTGTGGATATTAAGGGTATGAATAAGATCCCTAAAAGGGTTATTAAGGAATTAATTTTTTTTAAGCGAAAAACCTCTTGTGGGGCCGCCTTGGTCTGAGAGACCACGAACAGGGGGTTCTACATCATCAAAGTCACCCGGGAGTCACACCCGACCCTGCCCGCACCAACATTATTAATTGGATTTTGGATACCCAATTCAGCTTTTTGGTAGGATGGAGATTTGAACCTGGGACCTCTCTTGGAGGATTTCCCTCTCCTATCCAAATCACCTACAAAACCTGGGTAGTTATTAAGGAATTAATGGGTCATCATAGTCATGAGTTTATTTTAATATAAAAAACAAAATTAAATAACAAGGAATGTAAGGATACTTTCAAAAGGATTTAGAACATGGGGGATTGTTTAACATTTCTTTTGTAGTAGCTTTTAGATATATTGTGAGAATATGGGACAAACGCAAATGGGATGGACAATTTCTAGAAGTAAAAAGTAATTATATTGTTGGAATATTTTGCAAGAAAGAGGACACATCAAATTTGGGGTTATAAGTGTTTATACTCCAACTATAGTTACTCTTAGTTAAAGATGTTGGAAGGACCTTGTAATATTTTATTCAAATACAATGATGATTCATAATTACAATCTATGGATTCTTAGAGGGCCTTAGACACAATTATATCTCCTTCGAGTAAGAAGGATGTCCTCTTGGATGGTCTAAATCAATTTTGTTATGAATTTTTATCTCTCATTAACATAAGTCATTCATAATTATGCATAAATATCAAACAATTAATCTACAAATAATATTGCACAAAATAATCCACACAATGAGACACAAATATAGATAATACCCTTAAGGTAGGGCAACACTAATAACACTCCTTAAGTAATAAATAAATTTACAAGATCTCCCAAGATGTGATGGTTTTTTACCCAAATTAAATCCTAGGTTCTTTAATCAATGATCAAATATCAATCACAAAAATAACGTTATTAACTATCTGGCCAATATAAATGGATATCATATTCATGAAATAACAATAATATGAAACAAATTCATAATATTATTGATGAATCATATATACAAGATCTCTGTTATAAAGTTGAGTTTGATACAATACATAGAGTCTTGTATCCATAATATAACTTCAGAAGATGACTCTTTAATACTTTACTATTGCTAACCTCACATATTTGGGAGAAGCATCCTTTCCTATTGTAACAACCAACCAACACAAGAGAGAGCTTTTTTTTAAAGAACTAATTAAGGTTCACAATAGTTCCATGAAATACACATATTAACTAGACATAACCACATTTCGAGTCTAAGATACTGTAGACATCTCTTGAGTGGACAAGAGAGACCAAGCTCCTGTAGGTGAGTGGGGTTCACCTTGTATACCTCCATGGTATAAAGGATGCTTTAAAAAAAATTTCCCCACTTTTCTAGCATTCTCCACGAATACAAACACTTTGACCTTAGCGTTAGGATTATTCCTTCTCAATCTTTAGAGAAGGGGACACCAATTCCTACTTCTAGCCATAGTTCCATCTATGCTGGCCTATTAGGTGTAGTGTCTTAGTCTAGTTTAACTACACCTCCATGATGATCTCTTAAACTTCATGCTTAACTTTCCCATATCCATGATGGCTTCTAAGCTACAATCACTCCATATGATTGCCTTCTCATGGACACATAAACTAGGTGTTGCTACCCCACAATAGCCCAAGTTAAAAGGGAGAGTTTAGACAAGGTCAAATTTAGAGCCCTTCCCAAAGAAACCCCTAAGCCAAGAGTAACTCTCTCTCTCTTTCTCTCACACACTCTCTTTGCAAGCACTAAAGAAAAACATCTTCTATGAAGTAAGAAAATCTAATCATTCAAGCTTGTAAAGTAAATCTAACTATCCATTAGATCAAGCAATAACATGGATAAAAACCATTCATCAACATGGCACCATATATTCATCCAACTAAAGGTCTAGATTATAAAATAATAGTCTTTGAATTCTATTACAATAAATCCTCTTTCTCCAAGAGCGATCTTCAAACTAATCCTTCACATTGTTACATAAAACAAGGAGGAAATCCATCATCTTGATTTGCTATCTTCATCCTCTAACCTCCATGGCATATTGGTAGGAAGGTAGGGATTAGAACAACTCATTTATAGGTATGAATACATTCCCAAATGCTTATTTCATATTCTATGCATCTAATGCAAACATAAAGGAAACAAGCAAACCATACTAAATCCATTACATCAAGTATTCATATAGAAATTGATCCTTTACATTTCTATTTTATTTTAAAACAATCACATGAAGAAACCCCATAAATTTCTTCATCCAAGATGGACTATGTGCCCAACTTGTTTTTCCATGTTTTAAAATATACAAAGCAAATAAGGGAACCCCCTTATTTATTTTATATAGATGGACTCCACATCCACTTATAGAGATTATGTGAAATACCCCATAATATTTCACTTAACAATGGACTCCACGCCTAAAGACTTAAGGAAAACTCCCATATTTTTCTTATTTCTATTGGACTCCACATCAAAATAAACATTCCAAGCTTTCTTTTCCTCAAAGCAAACAAGCAAAATATTTTTGCATAATATATTCACAAAACCAACAATATATTTTCGTAATATATTCCTCTAATCCAAACAATATATTTCCACAATATATTTTTCACAAACAAGCAATATATTTCCACAATATATTCTTCTAAACCAAACAATATATTTCCACAATATATTTTTCACAAACAAGCAATATATTTCCACAATATATTCTTCTAAACCAAAAAATATATTTCCACAATATATTTTTGTCACAACAAGCAATATATTCCTCTAATCAAACAATATATTTCCACGATATTTTTTTTCACAACAAGCAATATATTTCACAATATTTTCCTCTAAACAAAACAATATATTTCCACAATATATTTTTCACAACAAACAATCTATTTCCACAATATATTTTTCACAACAAACAATATATTTCCACAACATATTCCTTTAATCAGACTATATATTTCCAAAATATATTCCTCTAATCAAAATAATATATTTCCACAATATATTCCTCTAATCAAAACAATATATTTCCACAATATATTTTTTCACAAGAAATGTATTTCCATAATATATTCCTCTAATAAAAACAATATATTTCCACGATATTTTTTTCACAAGCAATATATTTCTACAATATATTCCTGTAGTCAAAATAATATATTTCCACAATATATTTTCAACATCCATTTCTATCTCTTTCTAAAACTTAGCAATGCTTTCCTATAAGATTCATTTCAATATATCATACATATGCATAAAGAAGTCCACACTTCTTTCCAAAATATTTTCCACGAATATTAAATCTAAGCACATCAATTCCATAAGAAAAAGAAGCCCATACTTATTTCTTAAATATTTTCCACAAATATTAAATCCAAACACATAAATTCCATAAACAAAGAAGCCCATACTTCTTTCTAAAATATTTTCCACAAATATTTTCAATCCATTTCTATCTCTTTCCAAAGCTTAGCAATGCATTTCTATATGATTCATTTCAATATAGCAAACACATGCATAAAGAAGTCCATACTTCTTTCCAAAATATTTTCCACAAATATTATATCCAAACACATAAATTCCATAAACAAAATAAGGGAGCAACACAGATCCTAGCGCATCCCTATGTGTGAACGAGTTTTTTGGCGAGCGACTATGTGAGGGTTTCATCTGGGTTAAGTGCAAGTAACTCTTGGTTTTCAAGGTCTTCAGGTCCTAGCGGCCAATATTTTTGTGGTTTCTACTCAAGATTTTAGTAGGATATGTTGCAGGGGATCCAAGATGGGTTAGAAATCTATCTTTCAATAGATCTTCATGTTGTGAACTTGATTGACAACAACTTCCAATTTGTTGTACAAAAGAAAAGTGAAAATCATACCTTTCCATGGTGTCTAGGGCATGGATTAAAGAGATCACGAAATAAGTTTCAAGCAACTGATCAAAAAATGGCTCAGATATCAAGTGAATTTGGTGCTAAGGTGCACCCACAAAATAAATATACTATGGAAACCCCTATCAAGGGTAAGAATTTTGAAGACTCAGCCTCAAAAATGAATTTTAGGGATGTCCTTCATGGTGGACAACCTCAACCTAATGCTAATATTAATCTTAGGGCTTCCCGTAAACCTCTAAGAATGCCTAACATTGATCCTAGGAAAATAGAGTGAGGATGTCTTAGAGCAACTGATGGAACTCCTATTGTTAAGCTTGATATGGTTAACATTCAGACTGGCATTGAAGATCTAGAAAAAATAGGACTAATCTGTCGTTTTGTGGGTTTTTGTCCGAGCCTATCTACTTTCAAAGTTTGGGCTACAAAAATTTGGAAAACTAAAGGTGAGTTACAAATCTCTATTTATCCAAATGGTTATTTTCTTGTTTTATTTGCTAATAATGAAGATAGAGAGAAAAAATTTCAAGGGGATCCCTGGTTCTTTGGAAGGGTAGGGCTTTTCATGAAGCCTTGACATACTAAATTTAAAGTCAAATAAGAGATGCCTTCTACAAGTCCCGTGTGGGTTAGACTCTTTGGCCTCCCTATTGAATAATGAAATCAGACTGTTTTTCTTTAATTGGAAACTCTTTAGGAATATTTATGATGACTACTTATTGTACTAAAAAATTTGAACATATTATTTATGCTCGGATTTGTGTTTTAATGGATTTTGACAAACCCTACCTAAAAACATCACTTTACAATTTGAGGACACTTGGGAGCAAGTAGTGGACTATGAGAACATTCCTTTTTGTTGTAGAATTTGCCATGAATATGGTCATTTGGATAGTGTTTGCCCAAATAAAATTCTTGATCAAAAGAAAGAAGATATAAAATGAACAGGTTTCCAAATGCCTAAGAAGAAGAACACTAAAAAAAAAATAGTTATGAAGGATCAATCAAAGTTATCTGCTAATAGCTTTGAGATTATTTCCATAAATGATGTCCCAAGTGAGGAAGAGGAAATAATGGAAACAAAAATCTAAGAAACACAATTTAAAGATAAAGGGAAGAACTCAGAGACAAACCAACAAATCGAAGGTTTTCAAAAGAAAAAAAAAGAGATAATATACACAAGAAAAATAATATTTTAAATGTTAAAACTTCAAATAATACATGTTCCAATATAGACTCTATTGAACCTTCTGATAATATTTTGGCTATGTACAAGCATTCTTCAAGGTTAGAAGCCATCTCAGATTCAATTGGAGTAAGTCAAGAAACAGGGGAAAAAAACTAAATATGGATTCTAATCAAAAGGTAGGTCGCAATACCAATCAATATCATATGGTAAAAGAAGATGAAAATCACGTAGAGGAAGGCAAGATTAATGCCCTTCCCAAAATTTTATTAATGAAGATAATCACTTGGAATATTAGACGACTCAAAGGGAGTCTTTCAAAACAAAATAAAATTAGAAGAATGACTCAGATAAATCATCCACATCTTATTTTACCTCAAGAAACGAAGATGTCAATAGAGGATATGGAATCAATTGCTAGTAAAATTTGGCCAGCTGGAAAAGTGGTTTCCCTCAGATCCCAAGGGACTTGTAGTGGCATTGCTTACCTTTGGGACCCAAAAGATGTAGTTATTCACCATATGGTTGGTAGTTGGGGTCTTTTGGCTATAGCTATTCAAAGTAGACATTCCAACCAAATTATGCTTTGCATTAATGTTTATGCTCCGACTAATTTGGAGGAAAAAAGAATATAGTGGAAGAATATAACTTATATTATCTCTCATTTTCCTGAAGCTTGGATCTTGATCGGAGGAGATTTCAATACCATACTCTCTATAGATGAGAAAATAGGAGGAAATATAAATTTGTATAGGAGCATTGACCTCATGAGTGAATATATTGTAAACCTCTATCTTGTGGACATCCAACCAGATAATGGCCTTATGACTTGGTCTAACAGAAGGCAAGGCTTAGCTTGTATAATGGAGAGATTGGATAGGTTCTTACTCTCTGATAATTTCTTAATCCATGGTCACATTCCTAAAGTGAAGACTCTTAACAATGTTGGTTCGGATCACTGGCCATTCATTGTGGAAATGTGGAAAACCAATGCAAGTTTCTCTCCTTTTTGATTTCAGTTAATGTGGCTTAGAGATAGTTCCTTTAAACCTCAAGTGCAACAATGGTGGAAGGAAGGTAAACCTAGGTATGAGACTAAGATGTTATGTTTTACCAAAATATTGTAATACATTAAATCCAAAATCAAGACTTAGAACATGAAGGAGTTTGGGGATGTTCATAAAAAACATGAAGTTATTGCTCAACTTGAAAATTTGAATAAGAAAATCCATTTAGATGGCCTCACAGAGAGTAGAAGTGTAGATGAAATTAAACTCACAACTCAATTAGAGGAATGGAAAAAAAGAGAAGAACTCTTATGGAAGAAAAAATCTAGAATTCAATGGCTCAAAGAAGGTGATCAAAACATAAATTTCTTCCACAAATCTCTTCTAGCTCAAAGATCTCACAACTTTATTTCTTACCTAAAATTAGATTCTAGAGATGTTGTCTACACTTGGGATGGCATGAACTCTATTTTTGTCAATTATTTTCCAATATTTTTGCTGCTACTCCTCTTGACTCGGATTCTTAACAAGATGTTCTTCAAGAAATCCATTCTCTTATCACTTCTGAGGAGAACTTTATTTTGATTGCTCCTATTACTATCAATGAGCTTCAACAGATAGTTTTTAAAATGCAAAAAGGGAAAACCCCAGGTCATGATGGTTTTCCCATTGAGTTCTACCAAGAGTTCTGGGATATCCTTCATGTTGATTTATTAGAGGTGGTGGAAGAAGCTAGGAAAACAAAAGAAATTTTGAAGGTTATCAATAAAACTTATATTACTCTTGTTCCAAAAGCTCAAGAGGCTGAACATATCTCAACTTTTAGATCTATTTCTTTATGTAATGTTCTTCTCAAAATCATTACTAAGATCATGGCAGAAAGGTTGAAGCCTCTTTTGCATAAGCTTATTTCCCTTGGACAAGGGGGTTATATGGAAGGGCGTCAAATAGTGGATGAGATAGTTATTGCTCAGGAAGCCATCCATTCCATGGATATGCAAAAATCTCCTTCCATTTTCATTTGGTTAGACTTATCCAAAGCTTATGAAAAAGTGGATTGGCACTTCCTTATCAAAGTTTTTTGGCAATTTGGTTTCTCTCAGGATTGGATGGATTTGATTATGGGATGTATCTCTTCAGTTTCCTACTTAGTTCTTATCAATGGTAGAACTTCTCAGTTGTTCCCAGCTTCCAGAGGTATTAGGCAAGGTGATCCCCTATCCCCTTATTTATTCATCATTATTGTTGAATTCTTAGGTAGGATTATAAAAAAAAAAAGAGAAAAAATACCCTTGAGGGAGTTGCCATTGCTCATGGAGCTAGACCTATCTCTCATATTCAATTTGTTGATGACTTTACTCTTATAGGTAAAGCTACAGTTAAGGAAGCTTATAATATTAAGCAAATTATTAGATATTTTTCTAAGGCTACTGGGTAATTGATCAATGAAGACAAGTCTAAAGTCATTCTATTTCATTGCTCTACCAGATAGGAATCCATGGTCTTGGATAAATTTAATATAAGAAGACCTCACTTCCAATTACTTACTTAGGCATACCTATCAATACTCAAAGATAGAAAAATAAATACCGAAATTGGTTGTTGGACAAAGTTAAGAAAAAAATTAGAAAGTGGACCAATAGATGGCTTTCTTTTGGGGGTAGAATTACCTTGGTAAAGTTTGTCCTTCAAGTTATACCTATTTATGTTTTTCTACCATGTTAAATATCCCAAATGTTGTTCTTCGAGAATTGGATCAAATTAATCATCAGTTCCTTTGGAGTGGTACTAAGGAGAAAATAAAATGGGCCTTGGTGAAATGGGACATGTTGTGGCTACTCCACAACGTATCCCAAAATTGGGGACCCACCTTTTTTGTATGTTTTCCAAGAAGACCGAAGTGGCCCATATGCTAAAGATCAAAGAAAAAGCAAAACACCACAAGGAGAAAAAATGTCGCGATATCGCGACATGTTGCATTGTCACGGCCAAAAGAGAAAAAGTGTCACGATATCACGACATGTTGCATCATCGCGGCCAAAAGAGAAAAAGTGTTGTGATATCGCGACATGTTGCACTATCGCGGCCAAAAGAGAAAAAGTGTCGCGATATCGCGACATGTTGCTTTGTCGCGGACAAAAGAGAAAAAGTGTCGCGATATCGCGACATGTTGCATCATCGCGGCCAAAAGATAAAAAGTGTCACGATATCGCGACATGTTGCATCGTCACGGCCAAAAGAGAAAAAGTGTCACGATATCGCGACATGTTGCATCGTCGCGGCCAAAAGAGAAAAAGTGTTGCGATATCGCGACATGTTGCATCATCGCAGCAAAAATAGAAAAAGTGCCGCGATATCGCGACATGTTGCTTCATCGTGGCTAAAAGGGAAAAGGTGTCACGATATCATGACATGTTGCATCGTCGCGGCTAAAAGATAAAAGGTGTCGCGATATCGCGACATGTTGCATTTTCGCGACCAAAAGAGAAGATAAAGACAAGAAAGAAAAAGTGTCGCGATATCGCGACATGTTGCATTTTTGTGGCTAAAAGAGAAGAGAAAAAGACAAGAAAGAAAAAGTGTCGCGATATTATGACATGTTGCATTTTCATGGCCAAAAGAGAAAAAGTGTCGCGATATCGCGACATGTTGCATTATCGCGGCCAAAAGAGAAAAAATGTCGCGATATCACGACATGTTACATTTTCGTGACTAAAAGCAACAAAAGAGAGCAAGGAGGCAAAAGTGTCACGATTTCACGACATGTCCGATTTTCGGCAAGGGAACAGACCTGCATAGTGACGTGGACATAAGGACAAAATCCAATGAATAAGACAAGCGTTACATAAGGAATCTTTAATGATTTGAAATCATTTAAGACGGTCGTTACACACGAAGGAAACGGACGCAAGCCCATGTGGAGAAAATGAAACGAAGGGCCACAAAATAGAAGCGAAAAGCCTTTTTGGAAACCAAAACACATGCATGCATAGGGGAAGGTGAAACGAACAACCATTGGAAAATGAAACGAAAAGCTTCTTGAAAAGTTTTAAATACACTAGGCAAGGATGTTTAGAGGGGTTGGAAACTGCTACGAGTAGAGTTGCAGATTTGAAGGCAAGAGGGCCATTCTGGACCTGTTTGAGTCGTTTTTCTTCCATGGACTGGTTTGGGAAAACTAGAAGTTCTGCTATTGTAAAATGATACATTTTTAATGCAGGAGTTTTCAGAAATTTGCATCTTGTGGGCAAGAAAGAAGGAGATTCTCTTTGCATGCTATGGATTTAATGTCTATTTATTTTCTCTTTTTCAGATTTCGAGTTTGTAGATGGAGTTAATGCAAGTTTGCTTGGTTGCTTCATGTGAATGCTTGAACCTGAAATTTATTTTAAACCCTAGGAACCAAAACTTAGTCTATGGGGATTGTGCTTGTTTTGCAAGTCCAATAGGTTAGGTTGCATGCATGGAAAACTCACATCTTCGGTTTTGTCGAAATAGGATAGCATCATACTGAATGCATTTTATTTTCAGTTTTTTGCATTTAATTTTCTTTTTCTGCATTTTATTTTTCTAGAAATTTTAACTTATTTTAAATTTTCAGGCATTAAAATAAACATTTAAAAAATTTCAAAATCCAAAAACAATTTCACCATTGCATAGGCTATACTTCATACTTCCAATACGCACTTTGAAATTTCATTTTCAGAGTTGTTTAGTATTTTTAAAAATTCATCGAAGTTGTTGTTTTATTATAGATTTTGAAAAATCCGAAAATAGAAAATTTCCATTTTTGGGCTGAATTTCATTTTTTCAGTTTCATGTTTCATTCATGGGCCTATGATGACATTCCCTTCATGAAAATTCCAATTTCATTGAAGGTCATATGAGGGCCAACTCACATTTGCTTTATTTTGGTTCAATGAACAATCACTAAAGTTTCATGGTAAAATAAACCAACATTGCCCCTTGTTTATAGTTACTTGCAATCACTAAGGTGTTCCAAGCATTTAAATTGAATATCTTTATTTGATATTACTAATACACATATGCAAATGATAATATAGCGGAGACCTTGGAGAAGTTGGTTGTTTAACTTCTTTGCAAGAGGGGATTTGGAACCCAAATCCTAAGGGAGAGTGTACTTTCACAATTGGGTGAAAATACCACTCAACAAGACACTTTATGTATTCCTAAGAATGAGGGTGGGTTAGGATTCCAATCTGCTATTAATAACAACAAAGATTTAGTTGCTAAATTATATTGGAGGATTTTGCATAACACCAATGCTCTTTGGACCAAAAATCTCCGTGCTAAATATGTTGAGAACAAAAGTTTTGAAGACCTTGTTCGCTATCAATTGCCTTCCAATGGTTCTCCCATTTTAGCAGTTCTTAAGACCGGTGAGGATTTGATAAAGAAAAATTATTTTTGATCATTCATAATGGCCAACAGGTAAATTTTTGGACATATTCTTGGGATGGTCACAAGCCTTTGATAACTCTGTTTTCCAATTGGATGTCTTGGATGGAGGAGCTTCATCGAGCTAACTAGATAAAGGTGGCTAATTATTGTCGGTACCATACTGGTAATTCAGAGATTGATAGATATTGGATCCCTATTGAGGATTGGCCCATTCAAATCCTAGAAAGTCAAAGACAAGATATCCGATGCATCCTTCATATGAGATCTCTCTCTTGGTCCCATGATAAATATTATTTTGGATGGAACAAAACTACTAAGGGTGAGTATTCAATTGATCAAGGTTATTTGGCCTTATGCCATAATAATCCCAACCAATTATTTAATATATTTTCTCAGTTGTGTTCTCAAAATTTCTAGCCTAAGGTGAGGTTATTTACTTAGCTTTTATTGCATCATAGGGTGCTTACTGGTGAGCATCTTATGAAGAATGGTTTTCATGGCCCTTTTAGATGTGTAGTGTGTGGAGAGAATGTGGAAACTCTCAGCCATATTTTTATTGAGTGTACTTTAGTCTGTAAGCTATGAAGGAGATTGGCCACTTTACTTGGCTTATAGTGGTCCAATTTTTTTACTTTTGAACAACTTCGGAGGGATTGGCCTAAACAAGAGGGTGTTCATTTTATTAGGCAATTTTTTTGGATGGGTTCTACCATTCTTCTTTGGAATATCTGGAATGAAAGGAACAACTAAATTTTTAATCAAGATAGGAAGGATATTCACTATATCTGATAAAAGACCATTTCCAACTTAGTTGAATCAGTCCAACAACTCTTTAATCACCCCCAAAACTCCCACCAAATATGGGATCAAGTGATGCAAATATTGAATATTAACTCTTCTAAGGGCAACCATCTTAAAGGGAATGCGAGTAATTGCAAGATGAATAGATCAAAGAATTGGAAACCTCCTTCTAAGGATTTTGGAAAAGTCAATATTGATGGACCCTCTAGAGGAAACCCTGGAAAAGCTAGTGTGGGAGGAATTGGTAGACTTTCAAATGGCTCCTTGGTTTTTACTTTTGCTGAGAATTTGGGTATTCTATCCAATAACCTTGCTAAGGGGTATGGTATCGTCAGAGGCATTCAAGAGGCTGCTAAGGTTGGATGGGAAAAGGTGCTAGTTGAGTATGACTCTCAACTCATGATTAATCTTCTGAAGACTCCTAAAAATCATAAGGTTGATTGGAGAATAAAAATAATTATTAAGAAGATTCAGTTAATCCAGATGGGATTTTTGAAAGTTAATTACAATCATGTGGTCAAATATCAGAACAAGAGTACTGATGCTTTAGTTAATTGGGCTTTGGACAAAGGTGATCTTACTTGCTACAACCACCCTCCTAGATGGTGGGATTCGCAAATAAGGGAAGCTCTTCTTTCTATCATTTCTTTGGATGGCTCCAGTTCTTGAGTCTTTTGGTCTAGAAAGGTCATTGTTAGGTTCAATTTTTTCTTTTTTCTTTTTTTGTTTTGTTTTGTTTTTGCATTTTTTGTGTTGTTTTTTCTTGTTCTTGTGTTTTTATTATTGTTCTTGTGTTTTTGTTGTTCTGGTTCTTGTGTTTCTATATGCTTGTGTTAATTGGTGTTCTTGTATTTTGGTGTGTGAGTGTTATCTATATTTTTATTTTTGTTTGTTGTTTGTTGTTAGCTATTTTTATTTTTATTTTAGACTTTGGTTGTTTTTGTTTTTCATGTTTTTGTTGGTTGTGTCTTTGTAGCATTCTGTTATTTTTGTCATGTTTATGTTTTGTTATGTTGTTCTTGTATTTTTTCTATGTGGTTCATGTTGTGTTTTTTTAATCTTATTTTGTGTGTGTTTGGTTGTGCTTTATCTTTTTGACACACTCAAGACGCATGTTTTTTTATCTTATTGTGTGTTTGTATTTGTGTGTTCTTGTTTTTTGTTGTTTCAGGTTTTCTTCTTAAGTATGTCAAATGTGGTAGGCTAGGTGTGAGCCCTGGGCGATTTTGGTGGAAGAGATACCCCTGCCTACTTGGGTCTTACCCGAAAGTGGCATCCCTTCTAGGATGGTTTCCACAAAAAAAAATAAACAAAAGAAGCCCATACTTCTTTCTAAAATATTTTCAATCCATTTCTAACAAAAGTCTATCCACGAAGCAAGTATTGCCATTCATTTACAAGGCCAAGTTTAGACTATTATTGATTAAGTATCAATCTATCCCAAATTTAGTTTAATAGAAGATTAAAATAAATTAATCCATCATTTGATTAATTGCAAAACCAAAGGTTATGTTGAATTAATCCATCGTTAGATTATTTCCAGACTAATCTATCTTTTGATTAATTTGAAATCTAAAGATTAATTAGATTAATTATCAAACTAATCCATCATCTGATTAATTTGAAATCTAAAGATTAATTAGATTAATTGTCAAACTAATCCATCATCTGATTAATTTAAAATCTAAAGATTAATTAGATTAATTACCAAACTAATCCATCATCTGATTAATTTGAAATCCAAATATTAATTAGATTAATTGCCAAACTAATCTTTTGAAATCTAAAGATTAATTAGATTAATTGATAAACTAATCTATCATTTGATTAGTTTGAAATCTAAATATTAATTATAATTTTTTGTTAGATTGAAAGCAAAACCAAGGTTGCTTGCATTAATATTTTCTTGGATTAATTACAAACTAGAGATTAAATACCAATAATATTAGGTTGGGTTAAACCATCTATTGCTTTAATCAGCCTTAGAGAAATTATATTAACATTACTATAGATTATTTAAGAATTAATCTATAAAGCATAAACCCAACATCATTGCAACAATCTAACCTTAGACTCCCCATAACCAAGGATTAGATATAATATATTAACAAGGTAAATCAAACGATGGAAAAGCACTAATCCAACCTAGATTAATGCATGTACAAGGTTTGACCTAAAACCAAGATATAATACGTGCAAGATTAGCTAAGGTTCAAGCTTATAAAAATCTAAAGCAACGAAGCAATGAAAACTTAGATACAATAATGTTAATCACCTGAAAAGGACTCAACAAAAACCCTAGCAAGCCCACGTATTCTGGAATGGGCGCTCCTATAGTGTCAAGTTCTCTGTAGCATAGGTGTTGGCTTTAACTGCCAAAACATCATTCATAATGGGTTTTGAAATCAGGGGGTACTACAATGTGCTAATGCAAATAGAGGATGTGAAAGGAATGATAATCAAATTATTCCAAGATGCAAGGATCTCAAGTGTTAATTAAACACCACATTCAACCAAAATAAGAATATAAAAGCAAATTTACAACATAAGCTTACAAATATATATACAAAACAAAGAGCAACAATATCATATATTAGATCTGAAAATGGAACTTCCTCAACAAGTACAATGAAGGTACCTTACTTATAATGGTAAGGATGATAAACCATAGTCATAGGATCAAGCTAAGGACAAGTACCCACTGTACAAAATAAATATGTGATATGGTCCATAGATCTGTAACCGCTATGGGGAGAAATAATATCAACCCTCCAAATATACCTAAAAATATCCCCATAATATCTGAGAAATAAATATGTAACATCTCGTAATATCTAAATAAGATAAATGAGATATCCACACATAAGTGGGTGGTGAAAATACATGGAACATCTAAATAAAAAGGAAATAAATTACCTAGGTGAACATGAGCTAAGGTAAAAAACCTACTATAACACCCCCCTCAAGTGAAGCTAGGTACCAAAAAATAAAGTGGTATATCCAAAGTATGAGTCTCGACAACAAGGCTTTATTAGGTACTCATGTACAATGTGTATCCAGAAACTCTCAAACCATAAGTGAAAAAAACCATCCTGCTAGAAAAGAGAGAAGAAGTAAGAATGGAGCTAAGCAGTGCTCCCAACATCTTTCTAGGATGACGAGCTCCATGAATAATTCCTATGAAGAAGTGGATACCTCTATGACAACATGTCTTCCATGAGGAAGAAAGTAGCCATGAAGCATCCGTCGAATGTCTTCCCACTCCAAGTGAGTGTGAGAAGATGAGAATAAAATGTAGAATGATGATGTAGAATCCTTTAAAATAAGTTGAAGTGAAGAAGATATCACCAATGAATTATGAAATGAATCTCCAATAATGTAGAATCCCAAACCAACACCAAAATAGGGTAGAATATAGTCCCAATCAACATCTAAAAATCAATGTGCACAAAACCATGAGTGTGTCAAAGTAGAAGAGTTGTGTGAAGAGCATCCATCAAGGAAGAATCACCAATGTCCTACTGCATAAGTGATGATAAGCCCATGGAAGTAGCAAGAGAAAGAAGTGGAGGCTTAGAAGCCTTGAAAGAATCAACATGGTCTTTAGGATCTCCAAGTGAGAGTCCAACCAAAGATAAAATCTTTATATCCAACTCCTATAGGAGTAAATCATCCAATGTGAAAGAAACAGTAGAAGGAAATGGTGGACAAGGTGGCCCACTCAAATGAGGGCACACCAAAAAAGGGTCCACAAAGGAAGTACATGGAGGAGATATAATGTATACATCATCATCAAATAAACGAGTGAACTCCTCATACATGTCAATAAAATCACATGTATGAGTCTCAATGAAGAGAGAGGCAACACCATCCAGGAAGTCATCTATATGTAAAGATGTAACATGCCATGAAATATTTGCTATATATGCTGCAACATCAACATGATTATCCACATAAAACAAGTGTGGAGATGTGTCCTGTAAAATATCTGAAATAGGTACTATAGCATCAAACTCATCATCCAAAACATCATGAGACAATGACTCCATAAACAAAGATGCAATGTCACAAATGATGTCCTCCATGCAAGCAATTGTAAGAGAAGGTGCCTTGGGTAAAAAATTTCTTCTCAACATATGATAAGCAAGGTGAGGTGTGTTCTTGTGAACTCCAATAATTTTTTGAAGCTCCCCACAAACTGAATAATAAAGCATGATAGATATACTTAAATTGTTCATGAACCATGTCCTATACTCCTTATATTTCACCATTGGTTTGGGTTTTGTGTTGGACTTTAGAGAATACTTTAATCTTTCCTAAGTATCTAGGTTTCAATAATTAAGCAACAATTTAATCTTTGTATTAGCTTTGCTAATTTAGACGTGATTACTATTCTAGAATTGAGAGAGCATATAGGAGATAAGTTAGTATGTGCTATGTTAGTCAAGCTATGTTAGGGAGATTTGATTTACGAGAATAAATGGGCTTCCACTAATTTGAGCTATGATCTATTCTGCTCAAGCCTATATAATGTAACTTGTTCCAGCATATGAATATAATGAGTTTATTGTCTCATTTTGGTATTAGAGCACCAGAAGAAGTGAAGTGAGAGAAAAAAATTTTCCCATCACAAATTTCATGAGTTCAAATCTACAAGTAAGGTGCACATTGAAGAGGACATCCTTAATCGCTACATGGAGGAGGCCATGTTGTGTAGACGTCCTTATTTCCTATGAGATGAGCATGGTGGAATGTTGTGGAACACTGTTGAACGTGAGATGAGCATGCTACGATGTGGTCATTTGCTGCAATATGGGGGATTCAAACATGTTGCTGTGATGAGCGTGGAGGTCCTGCATGTCATCCAATGTTGAGGAAGCCTACACGAGCTGTGATGTACTAAGGAATCCCATGACATGCTGAGAGGAGCAGCGATAGCCCATAATGTCTGAATCACATTTTTTTAAAACTTTTTGACCATATTTTTTTAAACTGTGACGTTGACCTATTGCATAGATTGATCTCCATAAAGAGGATATCATTCGTGAACGATGTATTGTTTCAGGCGTATCACAACATTTAAAGGTCGTGAATGAATATGATCTGATTCATGTGATCTGATTCACGTATCACCCCATAAGAAGCTTGACCTACGTGAGAACGTGATATGCGCTGGATTATCACATTTGGAGGTAATATTTGCTATTAATAAAATGATGCCAAAGAGGTAATATTTGTGCATGATAGTTTACTGACACCACAAAGGTAGATGTTTATAATTTACTTTATTAGAAAGACATTTCACCATTACAACAGTGTGAAGATTAAAAACGTGATGTTTATTTCATGAAATACATCATGGAGATAGTGTGTTGTGCTGTGATGGCTATTTCTATTTAGAAATTATTTGAGATTAGCTTGCTTGTGCATTGTGAGAAAAGTGCTTATGAATCGAACAAATAAAGTCGTAGTCAACTGTTGTGCAGGCTGTCATTCGGAGGAAATAATTTGCTATGTATTTAACTCCTGAGTATTGCGAAGATGGTGTGTCTTGCAGAAATGCTGTGTCTTGTAGATATAAATGTTGTGTCATGTTGCTGTGACATTTGTAATTTACTACAAAGTTGAAAATTCTACTTGCACATTGTAAAACACGGGATGAGTCATTGTAAAACATGCATTACAAAACCAGGATGTCACGTCATTTTGCATCATTGAATTTGGAAGGAAATAAAAAATATAAAACAAATATTTACTATGCAGAGATGTGTTTGTTTTGCTCATGAGAGGAGGATTTTCTCAAGAGAATTGAAAATTCTGCAAAGGAACCTATGAGTATTTGCTCGTTTTATCGTGAGCGTGAGGTAAGACAAAGAAGACCTAAAAGCATAGAAGCTGGAATTCTTAGTTTCCTGTGCGTAGATGTGCTTTGTAGAAGTGAAGATGGTCATCAAAGCATAGAGTGGACTGCAGATAAGAGACCTGATGCTGTTGACTGCAACACATTTGATCTACCCTGCAATTTTTTTACCTGCAGTCACATTTTTAAGTTTTGCATACTGCTACTACTAGTTGTATTTTTTGAAATAGTTTTCTACTGCTGTGAGAATTGCTACTACAAGTAAGACAAAGAGAGGTAGTTTTTTAGTCCAAAATATTGTTGATTAATCAATGGCTATCAATAATAACCTTCCTATTCCTAATTTCAATGGTTTGGGGTATGAGTACTGGTCTATTAAGATGAAGATATTACTCATAAGCAAAGGGTTATGGAACATTGTAGAAGAAGGCTACACTAAACCAATAGATTGGACTATTTTAAGTGCAACTGATAGAACTACTAAGAAGGATGCCCAAAATAATAACTCTTTTTCTCTCTACCATCTCCAAGCAACTTTGGAGAAAAGTATCTTTTCAAGTATTGCTTCTTGTTCAACATTTCTAGAAGCATGGAGAGCCTTTAAAGATAGATCTCAAGGGAGCAATCAAGTGAAGCAAGTGAGGCTTCAAACTTTGAAGAGAGATTTTGAGAATCTCAAAATACAAGATGATGAAAGAGTGGGAGATTATTGTGTGAGAGTCAAAGTAATTGTAAACAAAATGGAGACCCTTGGAGAAGATATAAAAACTAAAGTTGTTGTGAAGAAAGTGTTGAGAACACTTCTTCATAAGTGGAATCATATTATCATTATTATTGAAGAATCTAAATATCTTTCTACTCTAACATTTGATGCACTAATTGGTTCTTTGATGTCCCATGAAGAGAGACTCCAAGGTTTTACATCATCAAGCTTTGGATATGATGACAAATCATTCTCATCCAAGGAAGGTGAGACTCATGGCAATGCACAAGGAAGAGGATAAGGAAGAGGAAAAAGGAGAGGACAATATTCAAGAGGAAGAGGACAAGGTAGATCAAGAGGTGGCTACCAAGGAAAAGGAAAAGGAAGAGGAGGTGAAAAATCAAATAAGTCTTGTTATCATTGTGGCAAGCTTGGTCACTTTGCTAGAGATTGTAGACTCAAGGCTTCTCAAGAAGGGAGAAGTAATAATTATGGAAACTATGGAGAAGAGGAAGGAAATTCTTCAAATTTTTTCCTCACATATGGAAAATCAGATCAAAATCTTAATGGAACTTGGATTTTGGATACTAGTTGGTCAAATCATATGAGTGGCAAAGAAGAGTTATTTGCTACAATGGATTCCACATACAAGTTTAAGATCAAATTGGGAGATGAAAAGGCACTACAAGTTGAAGGTATGGGAGCCATGGATGTTCCAACAAAAGAAGGCACAAAGAAGGTGAACAATATCAATTACACTCCTAAACTCCAATATAATTTGCTTAGTGTTGGACAAATCATGGAAAATAACTATAAAATTATTTTTGAAGATGGAAAATGTGTAATTTTTGACAAAAACAATTGTAATAGAGTTGTCACAAATGTACCTATGAAAAATAATAGGTTATTTATTCTTAAGTTTGGGGAACAATAAGGTGCTCAACTTGCTAGTGTGGCCATAGAAAATCCAAGTGTGCTTTGGCACTTGAGATATGATCATCTTAATTTTTTAAGCTTGAAGTTGTTGACTTCACAAGCTATGGTGTGTGGATTACCAAAAGTTGAAGAGCACAAGGAGGTGTGTGAAGGATGTGCTTTGGGAAAGCACTCAAGAATAAATTTTCCAATAGGTCAAGCATGGAGATCAAGGCATCGACTATAATTGGTACATTCAGACATTTGTGGTCCAATGCATACCAAACTCTTGGGTAACAATTCTTACTTTCTCACTTTCATTGATGATTTCTCTAGAATGTGTTGGATTTATTTTTTGAAAACTAAAGATGAAGCTTTTGATTGTTTCAAGGATTTAAAAAATAATGTAGAGAATCAAAGTGAGTATGTTGTAAAAAAATTAAGGACTGGTAGAGGAGGGGAGTTTTGCTCAAATGTATTTCTCAAATTTTGTAAATATTGTGGGATCAAAAGGTAATTCACTACTTCCTACACCCCACAAAAAAATGGTGTGGCTAAAAGAAAGAACCACACTATTGTAGAAATGGCTAGATCAATGCTTCAAAAAAAGAAACTAAGTAACATGTATTGGGTTGATGTTGTTAGAACAAGTGTTTACATTTTGAATAGGAGTCCCACTTCTAGTTTATATGGGATAACTCCCTATGAGGGATGGTATGGCAAAAATCCAAATGTAAAACACTTCAAAGTTTTTGGTTGTCTTGCATATGCACATATTCCTGATGAGATAAGAAAGAAACTTGATCTCAAAAGTCAAGCATGTATTTTCATTGGGTATTATGAGTCTTCAAAGGCATATAGACTCTACAATCCAAAAACACACAAAGTTGTAATCTCAAGAGATGTAATTTTTGATGAAGGGGGAGTATGGGATCATCAAAAACTTTTTGTTGATGATGGATATCAAGGTATAAGCTCCTCCCAAATGCATCCCATTAACAAGAACAACAATGGAAGTCCTCCTCCAAGTCCAAGAAAGAGTTCTACTTCAAGTACAACAAGTGCTACTCCAAATTCTCCACAAAGACCACCAAGATCATCAAGTTCTTCTCCAATGCCAATGGAAGAAGATACACCACCAAGAGGTAAGAGAACACTTCAGTACCATCCTTCTTTTCAAATTATGGACAAGAATTTTCAAAGAAGGTACACTAGAAGCCAAGCTAGTGAGATGAATGAAGTCTTGAAAAGACTTGAAAATTTGCATATGTATGGTGATGAAGACTCCTAAGAACCTAATGGAGATGTAAAATATGCTTTAATTAATAGTGTAGAGCTAGAGCCATCTAGTTATGAAAAAGCATGTAATCATGATGTATGGAAACAAGCCATGAAAGATAAAATGACCTCTATAAAAAAGAATGACACTTGGGAGCTAGTGGAGATTCCTAAGGGAAAGAAATGTATTGGATGTAAATGGGTCTACAAGACCAAGTTCAATGCTGATGGGAGCATTGAAAGACACAAGGCAAGGCTAGTAGCAAAGGGATTTACTCAAAAGTATGGTATTGACTATAAGGAAACCTTTGCTCTTGTTGCTTGACGAGAGGCCATAAAACTAGTACTTTCCTTGGCTACCCATAAAGGGTGGAACATTCAACACATGGATGTTAAGAGTGCATTTCTCAATGGGTACTTGAATAAAGAGGTTTTTTTACAACAAAATCAAGGCTTTAAAGAACAAGGTAAGGATAACCTTGTCTACAAATTAAAGAAATCATTGTATGGACTAAAGCAAGCACCAAGAGCATGGTACTCATGCATTGATGGCTACTTTCAAAACTATGGATTCACTAGGAGCAAAAGTGAACCTACTCTCTACTACATAAAATAAGGTAAAGATATCCTCATTGTGTGCTTATATGTGGATGATCTAATATTCGTGGGTAGTAGTGCTAAAATGAATGAGGAGTTCAAAAACTCCATGATGAAAGAGTTTGAAATGAAGGATCTAGGTTTAATGCATTACTTCCTAGGAATGGAGGTACATCAAACATAAAATGGGATCTTCATATGTCAACATAAATATGCTCAAGATATGATAAAGAAATTTTATATGGAGCAATGCAAGTCTGTTGCAACTCCAACAGGTCATGGGATACAATTAAGCAAAGAATATGGAGCATCGAAAGTTGACAAGACCACTTACAGGAGCATGGTTGGAAGTCTAATGTTCCTCACCAACACATGACCAAATATTCAATATGTTGTTTCTCTAGTATCAAGGTATATGGATGATCCATCTGAAATTCATCTACAAGCAACCAAATTTTTTTTGAGATATGTAAGGGGTACAATGGATTATGGGATCCATTACCACAAAAATGATGATGTAAAATTAGTTGGATTTAGTGATAGTGATTGGGCAGAAATATAGATGATAGGAAATCTGCTTCAGGGAATTTTTTTAGTCTTGGGTCAGGACTAATTACTTGGAGTTCTAAAAAAAAACTGTTGTAGCACTATCATCTACTGAGGCTGAGTATATAGCAATCACAAATTCTAGTACCCAAGCCTTATGGTTGAGAAAAGTACTTGAGGAAGTAGGTGAGAGATAAAATGATCCTACCATATTTTATTGTGACAATATGAGTGCCATATAATTGGCACATAATCCTATCCACCATAGCAAGTAAAAGCACTTCGACATGAAGTATCACTTCATACGAGACATGGTGGAGAAAAATATGGTTGAGCTAAAACATTGCAACACTTTGGACAACATAGCGAACATATTCACCAAAGGAGTTGCTAAAGCTCAATATATAAAGCTGAGAGACTGTCTGGTCATCCCTCTCAAATTTAAGGGGGATAATGTTGGACTTTAGAGCATACTTTAATCTTTCCTAAGTATCTAGGTTTCAATAATTAAGCAATAGTTTAATCTTTGTATTAGCTTTGCTAATTTAGATGTGATTGCTATTCTAGAATTGAGAGAGCATATAGGAAATAAGTTAGTATGTGCTATGTTAGTCAAGCTATGTTAGGGAGATTTGATTTACGAGAATAAATGGGCTTCCACTAATCTGAGCTATGATCTGTTCTGCTCAAGCCTATATAATGTAACCTGTTCCAACATATGAATATAATGAGTTTATTGTCTCATTTTGGAGTTATGAAAAAAGAATCCAAACCTTCATTTTGACATAATGAACAAAGTACCTTAAACCATGCTTCAAAAGTTTTAGCATTTTCCTCTATGTTAAGTTTAAAAAAATAAGTTTCCAAGATGTCTTCAAAAGTAGAAGAGCCCCTCCCCCAAAAATCAAATGCCATTATAATGTAAGACGTCTAGTGTGATGTCACAAGGTGGTGCAAAGTACCACAAAATCACAACAATGCACAAATGAAGCCTCTGAACTCTAAAAAATTTCCAAATGAATTCCCAAAAGAATCCCCTCCTTCAAACTAAGTGATTCAATAAGAAAGATTGGCACAAGAGGATGCACCACAAAAAAGCAAGGTAAGTCAAAGACAAAGGACTTCTCAAACACAACAATGTGTGGGCTTCACAAATACTGAACATTAAGTAAGTTGATCACAAGGTCCAAACTAAGTGGACAAACAACAAATGAAGAAAGATGAGACTTTATAACAATAGTCTATATACAAGGATCAAGTGCAAAACCCTTTTCATAATGCAATATTGAGTGTGCAGACATAAAATGATTATAAATGCCTAAATACTGATCCAAATGACCTAAAATTTTAGAGACATACCAAAAACATGATTTTACAATCCTAGAAAAAATTTCACTGATATACAAGGTTCAAGTGCAAAAACCTTTTCACAATGCAATATTGAAAGTGCATCATAAAATCATCATAAATGTCTAAATATAGATCCAATTGATCTGAAATTTTAGAGATATACTATAAATGTGATTTTATAGGCTTGGAAAAAAATTTGCTAAGAAAATCCCAATATTTCTCTCAAAAGAATGAGTTTACTAAAAATAGTAAAATCACTGTAACAATATGGATACAACTCAAAATGCTCTGAAATTTTATGGGAAGATCTATCATCTAATTTTACACATGATTTAAAAAAAAAGCAAAAAAATTGAAGTTTTGATGAAGATATACACAGATTACTAAAAACGTGTAGGTTTTCGTAAAATAAAGTTATATTGAAGAATATTTATTCAAATGAGCTGAAATTTTGGGTACAACTCATATGAATGCATCTACAGACCTCTAAAAACTTTTGTGGAAAATTTTCATTTCTATCAGGAGATACATGCAAAATATAAAAATGGGCTGGGTTGGTGATCTGCCAAAAAAGAAAATGCTTAAGAAAAATAATGCTTAGGATAGATCCAAGGGAATGAGGCTATTGTATTATGGGAAGAAGAGAATTCAAGAGGTTGGTTATGATATGGAAATAGAAGGAGATACAAAAACTGGCCAAAAAACTCCACCAAGGACCTTATCATAGAAATTGAAGCTTCCACACCTATCTTCGAACTTGTAAGAGAAAAAACTACACAACACTCACAATTGGGTGACTACAATACCTATTGCTATGATGCCATGAAAGGAATGATAATCATATCATTCCAAGCTACAAGGATCTCAAGTGTTAACAGAACACCACATTCAACCAAAATAAGAATCTGAAATCAAATTGACAACATAAGCTTACAAATAGATATGCAAAACAAAGAGCAACAATATCATATATTAGATCTAAAAATGGAACTTATTCAACAAGTACAATGAAGGTGCCTTGCTTATAAAGGTAAGGATGATCAACCATAGCTATAGGATCAAGCTAAGGATAAATATCCACCGTACAAAAGGAATATGTGATATGGTCCATAGATTTGTAACCGCTATGGGGAGAAAGAATCTCAACCCTCCAAATATACCTAAAAATATCCCCATTACACCTAGGAATAGTCAAACCTAAAAATATTCCCATAATATCTAAGAAATAAATATGTAACATCTCATAATATCTAAATAAGATAAATGAAATATCCACACATAAGTGGGTGGAGAAAATACATGGAATAAGTAAATAAAAAGGAAATAAATTACCTAGGTGAACATGAGCTAAGGTAAAAAACCTACTCTAACAGGATTATCTCTTGGTACCCTCCCTTCAAGTGTCTCACCATAAAAAGACAACTCATTCCAGGATGACATAGGTATGCAATTTTATCCAAGGCTCAAGTGTCAATCAGGTAACCTACAAAAAAGAGCACAACTATACACAAAGTAAAGGCCAAAAGAGAGCATACACAAAGCATAGATAACAAGGAAAAGAGGTAGTGAATATGTAAAACACTCAACAATAAACACCCATGAATATATAGAAGGTTACCTAACCAATCCAACAAAATTGATGCGTAGTGCACTTGCTAAAAATCCACCTGCTTTACACCTTTGTTGTGCTTCCCAAGTAGCTCACACTTCTATCTGAAATCACCCAACATCCCCTATCTCACTCCTTCAATGTCTCCTCTTATAGCCCATGAAAGTGGACAGTAAAGCATTGCTCTAGGGTTGAGTGGTAATGCTCAATGTAAATCCTCCATGATACATTGCTACCTTCCACAGGCACTCTTGATGTAGCATTGAGGAACAAGCATCTTATGTTAAAATAATGGTGGCTACTCCCTTGCTACCTCAAGGCAATAAAGGCACCACTACCACCGCCAAAGCTAAAGGTATTTTTCAAATCATGCCATAAAAACGTAACACAACACCCTTAAGCAAGTATTGACCATAAACTTAAACCAAAGGAAAATAAATATTTTTAGTACAAAGACCTAACAATACATTAATAATTCATTTGACTAATATCAAACCTAACTTTAGATTAATACTAACATTAATCAATATTAAATCTAACATTAGCAATACATTAAACATTCCATTAATTAAATCTAATCATTAGATTAACCAACATTAAACATTATTTCGATTAATATTAAATATAACATCAAAATCACATTAATTATTCCATTAATTAATGCTAATATTAGAATAATTAATCTAAGATTAAGTTTTTCTTAAATAAAAGAAAACAATCTGAATAATCTCCTACTCCAACCTTGAAAAGCGATCTTACAATAAATCCATCTAGTCTATCAAGGAGAACATTAAGTCATACATGCAAGGAAGGTAAACAAAACCATCATGCCATATGCAAGAACAAAAGCACTCTCTCAATGTTTTGTACCATCCTTTTATCCCTAAATGAGTGGCTCCTTATTTAAGATATGTATAAGCTACCACTGACTCATGTTAAGGAGACTCATTGCAAATAACATTCTTGGTCCAATGTGATGAACGTAAGCATAAGCAAACCACAATGCACCTACATGAAAGGGTATTAATTCATGTTACCCTGAGCTTTTTGATGAACGAGTAATCACCATCATTTCCCCTTCAATATAGTTTCTTATTCCTTATGGTCAATTTTCTTGACCACCCATGAGTGTACCTGATCCTACACCCAAACATAGCATCAACAATACCATATTATTACACAAAATGGATATAATATTAGAAACATATATCCATAAAAACAACAAAGCTAAGTATTAAACATCATTTGCTAATACATAGTCCAATTGAGTAGCTAGTACTACCAAGGAGGATCATGAAACCTATTCCTCACATATGATAAAACTCTTATGACTCTTGACTTTACATCTTGCCACATATTATTTGTCTCTTCACTTGTATACTTGACACCTAACTCTATGAATCTTGACTTACTTATATGACATTTTGCACACTCTCACACTTTACACACTTGCACACTCTCACACATTACACGCTTGCACACTTTATTACATGAAACTTGGACTCTTATCATGCATTGACATATACATTATGGGAAATACAAATCATACTTCCTAATATAATAATTACAAATGTACCATGGAGGTACTTTAATATTTACCAAACAATGTAATATCTCCAACATCCCCTGTATTGGCTTACAATCCAAGTTACAATCTAACTCTTCACTCCTCGTGGCTTATAGTCTGAATTTATTTCTCCTTGAATTCATTATGCTTTATCTCCTTCAACCCATGATAATCACATGGCCTTAAATCTTCTTTAGATTGCTAAATCATAATCACTATCCTTTAAATTCTCTAGTTCTCTTCTCCTTTATCAAGTAATAATATTCACTACAATTTCTCTTTTTAGTGAATTATTCAACGTTCTCTAATCTTCTCAACACCTTAAAAAACTTGTCTTCGTTGAATATCAAGAAACTCTAATTTTGGGTGATCTCAACCCTATAATTCAACCTTTATAAATTCAAATGACCAGAGTGCAACTTTGATAACATTTATGGATTTTTAGCTAGATTAAATCACAAGTCCTTTAATTAAGGATCAAATATCAATAAAAAATAATGCTATCAACTATTTGGCCAATATCAATGAATATCATATTCATGATATGAAATAAACTCACAATATTATTGATGAATCAAATATACAACATATTTGATATAAATTTGATCTCGATACATTACATGGAGCTTTGTCTCAGTATAAATTTATAAAATGACTATTGCTCTCTTCACATATTCAAGAGATGCATCCTTTCCCATTACTCACATTTGAAAAAACTCTCATGAATCTTTAATTTACATCTTGCCACATATCATGTGTCTCTTCACTTGTATAATTGACACCTAAATCTATGAATCTTGACTTACTTATATGACACTTTGCACACTCTCACACTTTACACACTTGCACACTTTACACAGTTGCACACTTTGCACAATTTATTGCATAACACCTGGATTCTTCTCATAATTTGATACATACATTAGGGAAATATAAATCACACTCCCTAATCTAAAATTTAAAAATGTACCATGGGGTACTTTAACATCTACCAAATAATATAATAACTCCAACAAGATGAGAGGCCACTTTATAAGAGAATATGACTACAAGAGAATATTCAATATGAATGATGATTATTACAATAAAGATATCCCTTCTTATAATACAAATTGTTGTTCTACTTTGTGGAACCGATGCGTAAATCCCTATCCAACTCATTATTATAATATAATATTCAATATAATCAACCTTGGATTATGTGTTGTCCATGCCAACTATCCACAATACCTATATATAATATAATATCACACCCCATATATGTAATACTAGGTACCATAGCATTCCACCCTTCTTAAAAATGTTTTATCCTCAAAATATTAGAAGAAACTAAAAATATGATCTTCTAATCAATGTTGAAAATTGGTACCAATATTGATCATCCATCCATCTAATTGAAATCTTGATTGGTGGTGGTTTTTGATGATGTCAAGTTGCCATTGTTTCTCTTGAATATCCAAGATTTCTCCATAGGCTCCATGGTTCTACTACTCTACTCTGATAATCAAAATGATTACTCATATGGTTCCATGATGTTGTTGCACCACTCTAAAATCTAAAATTATTATGTTTTTTCTACCAAACATTACCAACTTGATGTCTTTCTAATTCTATGTAGGTCCATAATGATTTTGATGCCCTATGTCAAGCCTCCATGATTGTTGTTGCTCATTATGGTGTTGGTGTCAATATGTTGTAACCGTAACCTAATTTTTTTCTTCCTTTGATTCTTAAAAATTTTGTTGCTCCATCTTAAATTAGTCTTCATGGTCTTTGCTTGTGTGTCCTTTTTTTGGTGTGTACTTGTTCTCTTCTAAAAAATATTTCATGGACTTTGTTGTTGCTTCTTCCTTGGTCTTTGTTACTACCTCTGTTGTAGACTCCACTTTTGATTCCTTTGTTAGTTCCTTACCTTGTTCTCCTACCATAACTTGTAACAATCCACAAAAATCAACCCAAGGGAGAGAGATATTTTTTCTTTTTCACAAGTAAGGATTCACAAAGTAAGACCCAATATATTTTTTAGCATTAAAAGGCATAACCACATTTTGAGTTCATTGTTGCTACAGAAGAAACTCAAGTGAACAAGAGTGGCCAACATCCCATATTTTTAGGGTTTAGTTTTCTAAACCTCATCCTTTAGAAAGGACACCAATAGTAGTCCCCCCACCTTTATTATACCCTCATCGGTATAGGAAAACTTGACCACGATATAGGATTATCCTTTAAGGCCCATAAAACTTGAAGGGGAATGTCTTTTCCCTAATCCTACATAAGTCTATTTATGTAGGATTATCGCAATGCCTTAGTGCTTAGTTACCACACCTCTATAAGCTAAGGCCATTACCACTCACTTGATAATGAGCATGGTCACTCAATACTAACCATTCAAGGTGCCGCCACTATATTGTCTTGTGAAATATTTTAAAAGCCTCACTAATTTGGAACACTTGATCCTCACTATTCAAGGTGTATCATTCACAATTATATGGCTATTGCATCACCACAACTCCTCCCAGATTTGGAAATACATGGTCATTGCAACACTGTGACTCCTCCTAGGATTCACAACTACCTAGTTATTGCATCATCACACCTCCCAGGATTAAGTTATCTTCTTGACTCAAGGGTTCTACTATGGCTCTAAATCTTGTCCAAGCCCCACAAACCCAATAATAAAATATAACCATAAAATCGTAACATCTCTCCCAAAAGGAAATAAAGTGCTATATTAAAATATTCTTATATATAACACATTGCTAAAAACTATAATCTGAATCTTTTTAAGTCAATACTAGCATTTAAAATTTCCTAATTAATAATGAAATAATAACATCATCTAAAAGAAATAATATCCATAAACCATTAAATAGAATCCAACTCATTCTTTCCAATTTCTCTTATCCAAGCATTCCAAAATTTTTACATAAATAAATAATAACATTTCATATTCTATTTTGCGTATAATCCATATTCCAAGAACTTTCATAAAATTTAACAACATCAAGTCTTGAAATACTATAGCAAGAGTATCCACAAAATATTTTATCTTTTTCAAAATTTCAGTACAAATACTTTTCAAATATGAACTCTTCATCAAAATTATTAGTACAAATATAAATGATCTCTAGCTCCATATTTTTTGTCAAAGCCCTCCATTTTATAGGTTCTATCCACAAACTTGATAGAAGTTTAGGGATTGGGATAAATCATACATGCATATGCAACTTAACATGCATCATGCATAAACACAATCAACCATGCAAGATACAAACCATGAATACAAGAAAACTATGAAAGCATAACCATACAACATCATTGAGAGAATCCCATACTTCTCTCTATAATGGATCCCTTATCTATATAAGTCTCATAAAACCATTATATAATATTTCCATAATCATTTATATCCATTGCCCAAATCTTAAAAACTTCCAAAATAATAATAAAATAGAAGAACATTCGTCTATACCTTTAATAAATACTAATAACCAAAAACCCTTAAGTACATTCCAAACCACATTATGTAAAGAAATTTAATTCCTTTCTATTAAAATTAAACTTAATTAATGCAATGTTGCTTTTTAATCAAATAATCAATGTTTTACAACTAATAAATTAATTAACCAAATCAAATGTTTTGAACTACAAAATATTAGATAGCTTAGTGCTAGAAGTAGGCATAAAAAAAATATACAACATCAAAAGAATCACAATCGAACGTTCAACCCTAGAAAATACGTAAACACATAAGGCTCCCAACTCAACAACCTTGCATGAGGAGATGTCTAGGCTTCTACAACAGAACACCAAACTATTACGACAAGGAAGATGTATAGGATGACAAACAACCCTTAGAATATATAGCAATAGAGAAAGGTTTATCCAAAGAAAAAATAATAGGCGAATCACCAAATCGAAAGCAAACACCAACCAAAAAGAAAGATACTTCAATCTCAAATAACCCACAACATCAAAAAATAAAAACTCTCAGACTCACTCGAATCAAACCAAAGTCTTCTATAACAATAAACACTTGTAAAAATGCTCTAATAAGGGGACATCTATTGCTGTTAAGCAACCTGAAACTATGCAACTACATAGCAACCATACCCAAGGATAGCTAGCAAACTTAAAATGGATCAAAATATCAAGGTGATGCTAATAAAAAAAACTAAAACTTCCTTACACACAAAAGTCTAGCCCTCCTATAACAACATTCCAAGCAGGCCAAGAGCATTTTATCAAAATATTCAAATGTAATTTATAGGAATGTATTAACCAAGATACCAACCTTATCGTTGAGAAGATGCTTTTTGGACCTCTTGTGAAGAATCGTCACAACAAAAAGCCTCCTTTTCCTCAGTATTCATTCCTTCCTCAAATTTCCCAAAAAGAAAAATCCCTTACACCAAACCATCCACCACATTTTGAAGAACCTTCACCTTGAAGATCAACTCTTGGGGAGGTTTCTTTATGATTGTCCATTATGTCATCCAGGTAACACTTTTAGCACATTGAAGAATGTTAAATTTCTAACATTAAAGGAATCAAACCGTTCTACTATTTCCATTTTGTCGACATTATGATTTATCTAATAATTATATTTGTCTCTCTTTTTTATATTTTCTCCTTTACAACATTAAAAAAGAATATATTATCTTCCTTTAAAAGGATTTCCTATTAAATCTAATATTAGCCTACTAACATTCATAAGGCATAATATTAACAATAAAATCATCTTCTTAGCATTATTGGCTAGCATCATCAAAATCCAATTCTAATGTTATTTACTAACACTAGTGTAATTAAATTAATTACTCACCTAATTAATTTAATTACTATCGAATGCTAATATTAACCATTAGCATTGATATCAATTAATGCCACATACAACAATACAAAGGCTCTTGCTAAGCCATCTTGTTTTCACCAAGATGCAATCAACAAAATACACAAATTTTTTCCTTAAGAAGAAGGCTTTATGATAACTGCAACATTATCACCCTTCTATGAAGGATGGCTCTTTTGCTCAAATAGCAATCTCCTCGCCCAATTGTACATTTAATAAAAAAACAAATGCAATGCACCTATATGAAGTGTTTATTTTTATCCTTGAGTTGTCGATGATAAATGTCATCCATAATTTTCTATTTTCTCTCAACTTTGGCGGTTGTCCCATACCAATCCACCCGTGAGAGGACCTGGTCCTGCAACCAAAAATTTCATCAGCAACACCGTATCCCCAAAGTAGTATAATCAAAGCATAAATTGCAACTATCCATACATATTGATAACATAAAATAAAGTAATGCATTAGATATCCACACATCAAAACATAAATCAAGTATCAAGATCAAGTCTTGTCAAGGAGGGTCGTTACATAATTGCTTCTTGCTTATCTTTAGATCCTTGCTTCTTGAGTTGAGAAATATCTTGGAATGTTATCTTCTTTTCTTGTATGATAACTTCATGAACTTGTTTTTACAGATTAATGTTAACGATACCAAAAGAATCCAACCAAGGATAGCCAATAAAAATATCTACATCATCCATCTGAATAGCATGAAAATATGAATGTAAAATATATTTATCCATGGTGATATTCAAATTTTTAAAATGAACATTCTCACCTCCAGTTGTATGTCATAATTTTTATTGCTTGAACCTACAACCTCTTAGCCAAATCAATATTAATGAAATTATACTTGTTAGTAGGGTTTATAAAAATAATAACCTTTCCCTATTAAGCGTAACATAAAACTTGTAATATAGATATTTTAGATTTGAACAAATTCTCTTTGACCACTCTTTGGATTATCTAACACCAAAGGTGTGATTCCCTTAGTCTGCATGTTGTCATTTGTATCTTCTCCTTCTATCACATCCTTCATATTAATTTCCTTTTGTTCCCCTTGAATCCTTTTTATTTTTTCTTTATATCCTTGGCGGTGACCTTTAAATTACCTAACTTTTTATATGGGTCTCATTGACTGGACAATGCTTCCTCTATTTTTTCCCAAGTTTGTTTATGTTGATGGGTGCAAGAAAAATAACAATACCAATTCCAAGCTTCCATTCTAAAAATAATAAAGTATGTAATGATTCCAATTAGAGGAAGTAGAATATAAAGATTTTAAAATTTTGCACCATTCCCTAACATCAATATCAACATCTCTCGAAAATTTATGTAACTCTATGAGCTCAATCCTAGTAAATGATAATGCAAACTAGTTTTTTTTGAACTAGGGTTGAATAAAAATCTCTCTCTCCATTGATTTGAAGCTAAAAATACATGGGATAATAGATGAATTGGGAATACTATATAGCAAAAAGATTAAGTAGATTCTTACTATCTAACTATAGTTGCAAACAAAGTATACAATCTCTTCAAAATTTTATTATAAGTAAGCTTAGATCACAAACTAGATCTCTTAATGTGTGATTTGCTCAATAATGATCCATATTCATTTTGATTTCAGTCTATGTGGCTCTGATACTTGGATCTCTTCCAGATTTATTATGTTATAGTGGGATGAAGCAAATTTCAAAGGATCATGAGTGTCAATAATGTTCAAAAGATGAAATATTTAAAGATACAAATGAAGATTTGGCATCCCAAATATTTTGAAAACATATTTAAATAAAAGGAGGAACTTGAATCCAATATCAAAAAATTATAAGAGATAGTAAAAATCAACATAATAAACCAAGACTCTATTATTATGATGCATTGAAAAAGGAGGTTCCAAAAATCTAGTGAGATATGGTTTGAAGGAGATAGAAAGACCAAAATCTTTTATGTTATAGCCAAAATATTTTTTTCTTTTTGTCACATTAAAAAATTTCAACTTCAAATGAAAGAAATATTGAGGAAGAGGAAGATATCAAGAGGGAAGCATTTAATGATTCTTGAGGGGGAGTGGGAGGTCTCTAGCTCTGGGTGGGAAGACCCCATTTCAAATTCCCTGCTTCCCCCCTCTAGTACTACATTCCCAAATGGGTAGACCTTCCTCGAATATCCCTGCTACATTTCTAGGACCTCTACGGGATCCTCCTAGGGCCTTCCACGATGTGCCTTCCTATTTTGATGTGATTACAGTTTCTTGGCTGAATCAACCCGAAGTTTCTTTCCTTGGTGAACTTCGATGGTGGCTAGCTTTTGAATGACTAGACTCAAGAGTTAGAGTTGTGAAGGCTATCCCAACAGACCTTTATAGTCTTTGAGATAACCCCATGCATTATCATTATCTATTGTGAGGGTTTCCTCTATTCCTCTCTAGAGCTTGGCTTTCGGAAGGGGTATCCCACTTTCCTATTTGCCCTTGATGTTGTAGCATGGGATTTTATCTTTACATTTTTCTTGGTCTCCAAGGTGGTCATGGTTTTATCATTCATAGTTGGGTGGCTCTTGTGGCTATTGCTAGGTTGGACCTTCAAATGCAGGTTCAAGATTTGCTCACTACATCTTTCTTGGTCTTTGGGGTGGCCACATTTTTACCATCCATAGTTGAGTAGCTCTTGTGCTTGTTTCTAGGATGGGCTTTCAGAAGATTCATTTTTTATATATCTAGGGTTTTTATGATATCTTCCTTGATTGCTTCTTTCTAGTCTTCAAGACAGTTTCTCACGCAGCTTAAGGTGAAGGTGTCTATGGTTATCTTCTTGGATGGATAACTAGTGGGGCTAGATGGTTATCTAGCGTGGGTGACTCTCTGATGGAAATATTCTTCTATAGTTATTTTTAGTTCTAGGTTGGGGGACCCTGTGCATGCATGCCTACTATAAAAGATGGTCTCCTAATGATAGTCCCTATGTGAGATGTTCCCTTCCATCCATGAGGTACCATGGTGGATTGATTCTTATTTGGGTTTTCTCAACTTTTAACTATGATCTTTGTCTCCTTTGTAGCGAGATCTCCTCATGTTGTTGAATGGTATGAAACTAAATGGTGTGGGAAGTAGGATCATTTTTATATTGAATCACTTTTTGATTGTAAGGTAGAAAACCCACAATAGACTTAATTTATAAATTTGTTCGATGATGCCTTATTATCATATGTGGATTGCATTTATATACCTAGTCTAATAGTTGTAAGAGTGAAGGGTTGTGACCCTAGAATATAATGAATAAATAATATAAGTAATTAGGACATGTTAGGAGCGTCCTAACATGCCACCCCCCTTAAAGGAGCTTTGTCCTCAAAGCTGGAAATTTGGAAATCGCTGCTGGATATCTTGAAAATTTTCCCACGTTGCATCTTATAAAGGTAGAACTTTCCAATGGATTAAAAATTCCGTGATATCGTGAGTACGAAGGTAACGAGAGCGGCGATCCAAGATAGCTTCTGGATCGACTAGAAGTACTCCATCATCAGAGAATTCAGGGAGAGTGGGTTGTGTCGTGATATGGGCTCCCACTGTGAGCTTAAGGCAAGATACATGAAATACGGGGTGAAGTTTGGAAGAGGGAGGAAGCTCTAGTTTGTAAGCAACGGTCCCAATACGTTGGAGAACTTTATACGGCCCGTAAAATTTGGGTGCTAACTTTTGAGAACATTTTTTTTAAGAGAGGATTGACAGTAAGGCTGGAGACGTAAGAAAACCATATTGAAAGCACGAGATTCCGGGAAAAGGAAACACTAGCTATGCAACATAAGACAAAAATGTAACGCTTTGATCCTATGCACTAAAACAGAGAAAGGAGACAACTTGGAAACGAAAGACAATATGCATAGAAATCACAACCCTCTTTATTCAAATATCTTAGCCTCGGTTACATAGACGTCTCCTCCAATTTAAGGGGCTAGGAGCGTTAAATTTGTCTTCATTACAATGTGTGACCTAGTCTTCCTCTTCCCGCGTTCCCACGATTGCAATGGGCGGGCTAAGATGCTGCCGCCGCTGATGTGGATAAGTTCTTCACCTCTGATTGCTTTTCCTGCAATCAAAGAAACAATGAAAATGTCAGTAGCACCTATCGCAAATGAAAGGGGTTCATTCTCTAAAATCAACGAAATACGCATGTAAACATCTGCATGAAACAGTAAATACAGTAAGTCCAAATGGCTTGAAAACTTGACAGAAGACGAAAAATGTTACCAAAATGCCATTGCCCCTGAGACAGCCGACCAATCTAATTTTACCTTGTAATCGTCCCTCGAAAGGACGATTGCTGCTATTAATCGTTTCTTGAAAGGATGATTGCTGCTGTTAATCGTCCCCTGGAAGGACGATTGCTGCTGTTAATCGTCCCCTGCAGGGACGATTGATACTGTGTTGAAGAAGCCGACCTGCCGCTGCTCCAATGTTGATTCCCGAGACCTGCAAAACACCTGTAAACAAGGGGGTTATGTAATTGGGGCCATTTTGGGACGACCCAGATGGTTGGATTCTCCCAATTTGGCCTCCATCACCGAGAAATTGGACGTTGTTACCTGCAAGTCAGTGGGACAACCAAAATAACAAAAGCATGATAATATTCGATGAAAACCTTTTGAAATCAAGATTCAAGATTCTGAACTATTGAACAATAGAGAATAACATGGAATATGAACAAATGACAAAAAATGAACTACAAATAAATCCAAAAGGTGCGGGGTGCCCAAGTGGGCAGCCCACTGATGGAACTTGATTTTGGCACCAATCCACTTGGGATGGGCCCAAAATCTCTTAGGAGTGGGGGGTTGGCGAATTGGTTAGTTCAGGTGTCCATGTGTTGGATTTGGGTCAAGTTCGAGCTTCCAAAGGCCACCCAACAACCTCCCTTGCAAAAGAGATTGGTGGATGTGGGAAGATGAATAAAAGGGGATGCAAGTGGGTCTCCAATTCGGTAGCACTTCGTTGCTTGAAAACTCCTTCAACCTGTCTATCTTGGGTGAGAAAAGTCCCACCTTTTATAGACCCAAGGGGTCTCTTTTTGGGAGGGAAGCACAAATGCCATGTGTTGGTCATAGGCGCCATGTGGCAGTCTTGTCTTCCCAAGAGGGAGGGGAGTCCTCCATTGACTTGTGTTTTCATAATTGCTTCTTGTGACAGTCTTCTAACGACCCTTCTGTCCACCTACACATGCGTGCAATGCAGGAGTCATTAACTGACTGTTCTGGGCTGCCACTTGGCATCGTTTGTCGTTTTGCCTGTTAAACTTGGTAATCATCCCTGGGTGGGACAATTAAAACCATCGTCCCTGGGTGGGACGATTGAAAGTTAGTAATCATCCCTGGGTGAGACGAGTACTGGGCAAAGTGTCTAAATGTACCAAATTGCTTCCTGACCTTACAAAATTGCTATGGAAGTGGTTAGGACCACTGTTTGACCTCTGAGGGCTGCCCTGGGGGCTGTGTTTGTCAAAGCGATCAGTGTTTGCAGTCACATAATCGGATGGGTGCTGTTTTGGTGTCTACACATATCACCCTCGTGGAAACTATGTTTGCTTCTATGTTGATCGGCTTGCTGCCTCATACGATGCTAGGCGGTGTGTAGGTTCTCTTTTAGGATCCGTAGTATGTCATCTCTATTAGCAAGTTTCGTTTCCACGGCATGGACTTTTGTAGTCCCTGGAATATAGGAAGTGAGGGATGGTGGTGTTTGACCATATAGTGCTTCATAAGGAGTCTTTTTTATGGACGTATGGTATGAAGTGTTATACCACCATTCTGCTAGTGAAAGCCGCTTTACCCAATGGAGTGGTTGAGTAGAAAAAAAATATTGAAGGTATGTTTCCAAGCATTTATTTACAACTTCTGTTTGGCCATCGATTTGAGGATGGTAAGCGGAGCTCATACGAAGTTGAGTACCTTGTAATTTGAACAATTCCTTCCAAAAGGTGCTAGTGAAAGTTGGGTTGCGGTCACTAACAATTGTGGAGGGCATACCATGTAATTTAAATATGTTATCTAGGAAGAGGTGGGCTATAGTGCTAGCGGTATAAGGATGAGCCACGAGACAAAAATGGGCATATTTAGATAACAGATCAACGACTACGAAAATGGTTGTTTTTCCTCCTGATTTTGGTAATCCTTCAATAAAGTCCATAGAAATATCTGCCCATGTTTTGGTGGGTATAGGAAGAGGTTGAAGTAATCATGGAATAGCGAGGGTCTCCCTCTTTTGTCTTTGGCTTTTGATGTAATTTTTCATTCCTACCCAATAGAAGGAGGTAGTGGCTCTTTTATAGGTTTTTAAGAACCCTGAGTGGCCTGTAGTGGGTGAGGTATGTAACTCATGAAGAAGTTTTTCATGATAAGTTGAATTGGGGGTGAGGACCATCCTCCCTTTATATCTTAATATATTGTCCTTCCAAGTCTATGGAGTTTTGCTACTAGGATTATGTTGAATTTTTTGAATTAAGGCGTGGATAGTAGGATCATTTATCCATTCTTCATGCACCTCATATACCCATTTAGGAATAAGGGAGGAAAGAGCATGGACTTGAGGCATATCTTCAAATTTTCTAGAAAGTGCATCGGCTGGCATGTTGTCCTTTCCCTTTTTATATGTAATTTCATAATCACAGCCAAGAAATTTAGTAACCCATTTATGTTGTTTTGGGGTATTAGTCCTTTGTTCCAAAAAATACTTCAAGCTACGATGGTCAGTGCGTATAATGAAATGTTGGCCAATAAGGTAAGACCTCCAATGTTGAATAGCATGGACAATTGCTAACATCTCTTTTTCATACGTAGAGTGAGCTAAATTCTTAGGAGAAAATGCTTTGCTTATAAAAGCTAGAGGCCTTTCATCCTGCATGAGTACGGCTCCCATTCCTATTCCTGAAGCGTCACTTTCAATGACAAACGGTTTAGAAAATTTGGGCATGGCTAGAACAGGGGTGGTACACATTGCAATTTTCAAGGTGATAAAGGCCTCATCCGCTTTAGACGACCATTTGAAAGCATTTTTCTTAAGTAATGTTGTTAGAGGAGCAGCGATTTTACCATAATTTTGGACAAATTTTCTATAATATCCCGTTAGTCCAAGAAACCCACATAGAGCTTTTAAGGTTTTTGGAATAGGCCAATTTTTCACCTCCTCGATTTTGGAAGGATCTACCATAACTCCTTCCTTTGAGACAATATGCCCTAAGTATTCAATTGCTTGTTTTCCAAAGGAATACTTTGATCTTTTTGCATAAGGTTGATTTTCCTCCAAGATTTGGAATGCTTGTCTAACATGGTCCAAATGTTATTCCCATGTTTTGCTATAAATCAAAATGTCATCAAAGAAAACTAATATAAATTTATGAAGAAAAGGGTGAAATACCGTATTCATTAGACTTTGAAAGATAGAAGGAGCGTTGGTCAAGCCAAATGACATCACCAAGAATTCATAGTGCCCTTCATGAGTGTGAAAGGCCATCTTAGGAATATCCTTTTCATTGAATCGTATTTGGTGGTAGCCTGACCGTAAGTCTAACTTGGAAAAATAAGCTGCCCCGTGGAGTTCATCTAATAGCTCGTCTATGATCGAAATAGGAAATTTATCTTTGATGGTCATTTTATTAAGAACTCGAAAATCAACACATAAACGCCACAAGCCATCCTTTTTTCTAACTAAAATAATTGGAGAGGAGTAAGGGCTTTTGCTAGGTCTAATGACTCATGCCTTAAGAAGCTCTTGAACTAATTTCTCTATTTTAGTCTTTTGCAGGTATGGATAATGATAAGGTCTAATATTAGGAGGGTGATGCCCTGGAAATAGTGGAATACTGTGATCGTGACTACGTTGTGGAGGTAGTCATTTTGGTTCATTGAATACCGCCTTATGGTGGTCTAAAATATTTTGTAACTCTGGTGTCTCATCTTCTTTGTGACTAGGTTGAATTGAAAATAATTGGGAGACCATTCCTTTGTTTCCTCTTCGGATAATTTTCTCCATTCTATGCGAGCTGACGATTTGGGAAGGTCCTGATTTGAGGCCTTGGATAATATAGGTTTGGTTCTTTGTTGTGAATTTCATCCATAGTTCATCAAATTCCCATTGGAATACACCCAAAGTTCATAACCATTGTACGCCTAGTACAATGTCGCACCCACCTAGGGGTAGAATGTACATGTCGCTTTTCATGTTATAAACCCCCATAGTTAGTTTGATATTTTTGTATTTTCCTTTGCATGCAATTTTTCCACCGTTTCCAATCATCACTTCGAAGTTATTGCAAGGGTATATAAAACAATTTACTTGTTTAGCCACCTTTGGATCGATAAAATTGTGCATGCTACTAGAATCTAGGAGCACGGTAAGGTTTTGTTTCTTAAAATACCCTTTAACTCGCATTGTTTGAGGGGCAGAAAATCCAGCAAGGGCATTGAAGGAAACCTTTGGTGCATTTTCTTCGTCACTTTCAAGTGTGTTGGATAATACCTCTACTTCGAGTTTAGGTTCCTCTTCAGTAGAATTCCCTTCCTCTGTGGCATCTAGAATATATAATTTATGTGAGGCACATTTATGATTTTAGTCAAATTTCTCATCACAATGGTAGCAAAGACCCTTAGATTGTCTTTCCTTCATTTCCTCAAAACTCAGACACTTAATTGGTAGAGCGGGATTAATTTTGGGGGCTATGTAGGAGTTTTGGGTTCGTCCATTTTGCATTGGTTTGGGGTTGGTATAAGTGTTTGATGGTTTCCCCCAATTTGGTTTTGTGAACCGATTTCGTGCCTTGATTTTGTCCTCCGCTAATTTCACCAAGCCGATGGTCTCTAACATGTTTGTGGGGTTATACATTTGCACCTCTATTCAAATTTCTTCTTTTAATCCGTTGACAAAACATTCTTGAAAGAAGGCAGCATCTAATCCAAATGTTTTATTAGCTAGCCTTTCAAATTCTGCTTGGTATTCGCTTACCTAAGTGGTTTGGCATAATTTAGTGAGGGCCCCTGTAAAGCTTTGAAACTTACTAGGGCCGAATCACACTAATAGATTCTGTGTAAAGGTTGACCACATCGGAGTGCCATTAGTTTTCTTGAACCATTTGTACCATTAGATGGCATCGTTTTCCAAGTGGAAGGAGGCGACATGCACTTTTTGCATTTTCGAAATTTGATTTAGTGAGAAATATTGCTCTGCTCGGTAGATCCAGTTTGTAGGGTCTCCTCCTTCAAATTTTGGGAAGTCTAATTTGGTCGTCTGTGGTAGAATGGAAGTTTGTGGACCTCCTAACATTGCTCGGTTTGATGACCCGTGGTTGGGTGAATTTGCATGTGTTGTCCCCTGATTTTGACTGATGGCATCAAGTTTAGCATCCATTGCAAATATTTTCTTGAAGAGTTCTCTTGTGGTCCGGGTATTCTCCTCTCTTTCTTGTTGAACTTCTTCAGCGAGCCTTTCGTGTTTCTCATGAATGGAATCTAGTGATCGTCGTACTTTAGCCATTGCATTTGGTGTAGGTAACAATCAATATGACTTGGTACAGGTGAGCAAAGAAAAATAAAAAAAATAAAAAATAATTTTAATTTTTTTCCTTTGCATTTCGGATGTCGAAAACCTTGATGCTGCGTTGAAGATTTTAGCTTTTTCAAAACAGCCACCGGTCACCACGTGAAAGGTCGAGCAATTTGGGTGTAAGACAACTTAATTCATACCTTAGGAGAAATTTTAATTTTCTATGAGGATTTTGACACGGATCCATGAAGCGTGAATGCTGTTTGCATCCTCGCGAATGTGGACTGGCTGAAATGTGCGATGGAAAAATTTTTAATGGTGAATTTGCTCCTTGATCTAGCTTTGATCCAGATGGTATGAAACTAAATGGTGCGGGAAGTAGGATCATTTTTATATTGAATCGCTTTTTTGATTGTAAGGTAGAAAACCCACAATAGACTTAATTTATATATTT
The DNA here is from genome assembly GCA_028583015.1 of Wollemia nobilis. Classification (NCBI taxonomy): domain Eukaryota; kingdom Viridiplantae; phylum Streptophyta; class Pinopsida; order Araucariales; family Araucariaceae; genus Wollemia; species Wollemia nobilis. Next base: position 13,345,429 of record JAQPPZ010016409.1, read on the forward strand.
GTTCGATGATGCCTTATTATCATATGTGGATTGCATTTATATACCTAGTCTAATAGTTGTAAGAGTGAAGGGTTGTGACCCTAGAATATAATGAATAAATAATATAAGTAATTAGGACATGTTAGGAGGGTCCTAACATTGAACTATATTCCAAGTCTCCTTTGTAGTGAGATCCTATGGCCTACCAGGATATCCCTATGCTACTGATTTTTCTTCCAAACCTCTAGAAATCTCATTTGTATGGGCTTTCCCTATTTCTTTTTGTGTGGGATTCTAGTTTCATTTTGAGAAGGAATCCTATCTCATTTTTGTGAGGTTTTATATTTTAGTTGGGGCCTAGGGTCCCCCAATTCACTTTCTTTGATGTAGGATCCATTTGGGCTGCATGCTAGTTTTTCCTAGTCTTGGTAGGAAAATCTTATTCAAATTTCAGTTCATTTTGGCTGCATGCTGGCTTTCCCTAGTCTTGGAGGGAAAACCTTTTTCAAATTTTAGCTATATCTATTGTTGGTCTTGCAGAGGTTATCTCACTAGTTTAGATGATCTTTGTTTACCTCCAAAAGATAGTCTTCTCGAGCTTGTACCTTTTGTTGTGATCTCTTTGTAAAAGGTTCGGGGACCCTTTCAAAACTTCTTTTACCAATAAAAAAAGAAGGAAGCATTTAATTATTTTAAACATATTTTATTAGATGTTGGGCAATATAAGGAGGCACAAGGTAAGATTTTACAAAATATTCTTTCAGTTATCACACAAGGATAAAATAAAGCTTCATGAAGAAGATTTCTATGGAGGAGCTATATAAGGCAATTTATTGTTTCCATCCTAACAAGGCACATGGACCTAATATATTTCCTACAATTTTCATTCAAAATTTAAAGGATTTATTGAAGAGTGATATGTTGGCTATCACAGAAGAGGTTCAAAAAAGAAAGGCTAAAATAAGTGAGATTAATGCCACCCTTACTACATTGGTTTCTAAGAAAGACTAAAAAAAAAAATTGAAAATTTTCATCCAATAAGCCTTTGTAATATGATTTTTAATATCATTTCAAATATTATACTAAACAAGTTAAAAAACATTTTAATTCTATTATCTTATAGGAACAAGGTAGTTTAGTTCGATTAGCTTTTGAGGATGTATATTAAAGGAAATGCAACCACAAGATGTAAAATAAGTAAGTTATGATAACTATATGATAATGGCACTATAATATGCAGGAAAATTAGATGATAAAATTCTGCAATAACTCAGTAATATGCCATTAATAAAAGCTCATGAAAATAGTACAATGCAATATAATGGAGGACTTGAACACTCCAAAATTTTTAATGAAGAACTACATTGTACCTACTCACTACTCTCTATCTTGACATCATTCCTCTCTCACTCTCCTCTCCTATGCTCTACTCTCAAAGGTCTATATATGGGAAGATATGTTCCTTGGCCTTTACTCTACCCATGACTCTTCATCTACCTATCCTATGACTCATATACATGTGGACTACATGCACATTTACATCATTGCACATTCTAACACTTGTGCATTTATTACATTGCATGAAGTAACTACTTAAACCTTAATCTAAGATAAACTCTTAATCTAGAAATGTATCCAAGGTGGTACATTGGTATGCACCAAATAATGTAATATACTCTAACACCCATTGTATTACATTATTTGGCTATTGAAGACTTTAGTCTTCAATATTGATCTTCATTTTTCAAATATTCATCTTGATCAGGTCCTTCTCTTTCATTTGGTTTGGTCTTCATGTTGTCTTTCATTGTCTTCTTCATTCCTTTGGTTTTTTTTATTTCAAAGTGTTTGGTAGAATATTTTTTCTTGAAGTCTTCAAAGTATCTTTGATGAACTAGAGATCTCATAATATTATAGGTCATAAGTGGATTAGACTTGCTTCATTTTCTTGCCTTTGGTTTTTTGAATGACCTATTTCCTTAATCTTCAACAAATGTCAAGCTTAAATTCATTGTTAGTGGAAGATTTTGAAATAAGAACTTGGAAAAAACAATCTAATATGAATATTAGTCTCTCTTCAAATATTTTATATTACTTGTCTTTATAGTAACAGAAGAAATATGAATGATATTTTCCTCCACAATATTTGCATGGATGGAAACTCTAGCAGTTTGCTTTCTCATGACCAAATTTATTGCAATAAGTGCATAGTGAAGATATTCCAATTTATTTATTATCGTTTTTAGGAGAGTCAAGTCCATTAATTTCCTTGATGAAAGAGTTAAACCATCTATGTATGATTGAAGCTATTTCATCCTTGCTTCTTTCATAAATTTGTAGGATATATTTTTGATGAATACTCTTTTCTACCTTTTGAATATGGTTCTCAATATCTTCATTAGTATAGTAGTAATCATCAAAAGATATTTATGAAGAATTTACTTTTCCCAAATTATTGATTTATTAGAGTGAGAACTATGTTCTAGCATTGATAAATTAATCAAATATATAATGCAATGCTAATTCTAATAATAGCCCAGATAGAAATAGGAAATAAGATCCCCTAATATATGCTAACGACTAACAAATGTCACTAACAACCAAAAAAATAGAGCTAACAAATAATATTCACTAACAATATGAATATCTAACCTGGGAGAATCTACTAATTACCCAAGTAAGGTAATATTATTCTAACATCCCCCCTTATTACATTATTTGGGTAATATATATAACTACCCCAATATAGTGAAGAAGATAAATAAAAGATGCTGATATGATAGCTCTTGCTCTAGGTTGGGCTCTAGATCATGGATCTGGCTTTAGCTCTAAGTGTACCTTTGGATTTGTACCTCTAGGTCTATCTCTAGTTCTACCTATGAATATGCCTCTGGATATGCCTGTAGATTTGCCTATGGAACTTTGTCACTGGGTCTATCTTTAGGTTTATCTTTTGATCATTGCCTCTGGGACTGCCACTCGGTCTATCACATGATCTACCTCTAGGTGTAACATAGGTGTTACCTTTCTTGTATAAGCTATACAACATTTCTTTCATCATGGTATATTGTGTGAGACCTTTCCATCCATAATCTATATGAATCTTGTTGGTCATTTTCACTTTGTACCAACAACTTTAAGAGGAGTGATTTGTACATCCACACGAATCATAAGGATGTAGTTTCCAACACCTAGCTGCTACATGTCATGTTCTTCCATAATGACTACAATAATGCTTTGTAGGAGTTGTAGGAGATTTAGGTTTTTCAAACATGGTTTTACTGGTACTTACTTGTCCATCATAGCCAAGGCCTTCATTCTTTGGCCTGACATTTAGCATTATTGGAGTTTTAATGCCTTGTTCATGTTTACCTAATATCTCACCATTGAATCCCATTTTCTTCATCAGTTTGGATCCAAAGCCTTTGGTGTGTTTTCAAAACACCCAATTTCTTCATCTTCATCAATGCTTTTAACAATATGGTATTTTTCAGAATTGATGAGATTATGGAGCTCTTTTTGAGGATTTTCAACTTTTAAGTCACTGGTATCACAAGAAAAATCTGCTCTTGTAATGAGATCACCTGTGCTACAATTGATATCTACCTTTGAAGGTAAGAGGTCGCTTGTATCACAACAAGCATTGGCCACAGTGGGCTTTAGGTCACTTGTGTCACAACAAGCATTGACCATTAGAAGCTTGACCTTTGGTTCCTCACTAATGTCCCTTTTTGTTTTACTTTGGGCAATGTCAAGTGCAACCAATGACATGTATATTGCCCTTACAATGCCAATAGGGATTAGAGCACCATTGATCTGAAGGTCTTGAGAAGCTTTAGAATCACTAAGAATGGAGCTTACACCACTGCGTAGTGTGAAAAATTTTCCATCCTCATAAAAATTTGGCCCTTCCATATTTGGTGGAAAGTAAGGACCTTTAACTGATTTAGCAAATTTAGTTGGTTTTGGGGCATTCTTTTTCTTTGATTTGCCCATTTTCTTAAGGTGTCGGTTGTTGCCAAAAATGCACCTTTTACAATGAAATTTTGCAAAATATTGGCTAAGGTATCTATCTCTACCAAAAATACACCTTTACAAGTGTTCCCCCCTTTTACAAAATATTCTTGGATATAGGAAATAAATGTTTTATCCACCCCTTAGTGCAAAAAATTGCAACTATGAAGCCTCTAGGGCTTTTACAATGTTTCCAATTGAGTGGAAAAAAATTGCACAAATTCACACAATTAACCTCTTGGGCTTTTACAATAAGCTTTGTCAGCATTTTGTAGCAATTTTTTTTTGTCAAAAAAAGTAAGGGGTAACAATTTTGAGCAAAAAATTGTGGAAAATTGCAATTTTAAGAAAAAACATGTGTAGTTTCTTTTAGCCAAAAGAATATGGTCAAACAAAATAAGGTACCTTTGGAACCGATGAGAATGGAACTCGTGATATACCCAAGGATACACCTTAGTGCCCAATAATAACCAACCGTGCTACCAGCGTTGGCGTGATGTTAAAGGATACAAATTTATCCTTTAATGCTTCACAACTTGACTGTTGTAATGTGTGTCCGCACCAAAAAAAATTGTGTCCCGACGGGATTTGAGTTGAACCTGAGATCTCTTGGGCGCAACGTATTGGACCAACGATACCGAAAATTTGAGCTAATGAGCTCGACGAAAAATAAATTCACCAACAAATATTTATTGGTTCCATCACGTAGGAAGTTGTAAAATGGTGTCGCTGTGTGCATCTCTATGACCCTCACTATAATCCGCGTGTTATATTTTTGTGTTAGGGTAAAATAAGGTAGTGTATTTCATTACACTACGTGGGGTTATTACATTTACTTTTCTATGTAATTACCATGAGATATTTTCCTCATGGTTAAACTAGGTAAGTACCTAAATATCCTATGTCATATATTTAGGTTAGTGTTATGGTTAGAACTCTCTACCTAGGTTAGTGGTTAGCACCACGCAACTCCCTCCCTATTCTATTGTTAGAGGGTAGTTAGCGCTATTCTCTACTAATTGTTAGTTAGTCTATTTTTTAAGCAGACTAAACTATTATGTAGGTTAATTAATTCAATATTATTATTTGCTCTATCTTACGAGACCTACATTGGTATCACTCGCTTGGAGAATACGAGCTTTGCTCATTCCACATGGTCTGGACGGACTTCCACAGAGCAACTAAGGTGCTCGACGTGGGGAGTCCCTCACAAAGCAGCCGTAGTGCTCCTCCTCAGGCCCATAGTCGATTTCGAACATTAGCCCGTAGACCTGGCCGACTCATTCAATGTCAACCAGGGCCCACGATCTCCTAGACTGGCCACGGTCGACGTCCCAAGGCATCTAAGCTTTGGATCTCATGGTGGCCCAGGGCCTACAGAGCCACGTAGGCCAAGCAGGCCACGTGGCCCACTCATGGGAGAGCAGTGAGGGCAGGAGCGCCCTCCAATCCCCTCCCCTCATAGAAAATAGACCCTACATCGAGATCTAAGAGGGAAGGCAGACCTCCAATCCTTAATCGACACATGGCACATATCTGTGTCTAACCTGCTTGCATCGTAACGCTCACCAAACATGCAAATTGACATTGGCACACACCCCAAGGTGCTAGCTAAATGGACACGTGGACTAACATCGACACACATGTCAAGGTGTTGACTAGATCGAGACTAAACATGTGGCAGAAAGCCATTGGACAACAACCAGACGAAGCCCACACACCATCTGGATGCTGACTGGATAGACGACCGGATTGGACCTGACACATGGCAAAAAGCCACAGGGACTAGACCTGACTCATGTGGGAGAGTTGACAGCTAACATGGCAGAAGGTTATTGGTTGATCAGGAAAAAGATCGATGGTCTTGATTTCCCGCAGGCAATTGAAATGCAAAGGGCATGTTTGCCTTTTTAAACACTAAAAATTGCATCTGTGGGACGCATGTGGGATTAATCCCACTTTCTTCCCGCTTGGATGCAAGGAAGCCTTCAAATTGAAGGTCTTCCCATTTAAAATCCGTCGGGATTGCTAGCCCAACCGACGGATTGGCTATTGCGAAGACGCTGCACGATGGGAGGTCGGGAGTTCGACTCCCATCGGGGCCGAGCGCTCTATTCTTTTACACAGGCCGCAACAAAAGGCTCAAAGGTAATAATTTTTTTTTTAACTTGTAATACTTTAATTAAAGTTTTTATATATATATATATATTTTAATAATTTAAATTTTAAATAAATATTTTATTTTTTAAATCAATTTATTTTAAACCTTTGAATTGATTTATTTAAAGCATTTATTTTAGTTTTTATTATTAATTGAAATATTTTGAATTAAACTTTCTTTAAAATTTTGCAATTTCTTTTTTTTTTATTTGTGGAAAACATCCCAAAAGGGATGCCAATTTCGGGTAAGACCCAAGGAGGCAGGGGTATCCATTCCGCAAAAATGCCCAGGACTCGGACTTGGCCTACCACCTTTGACATACTCAAGGAGCAAACAAACACACAAAACCAATTTAAAAATAAGTATATAACAACAAAAATAATAAAATAAAGTAAAAAACATGCTCCTTGAGTGTGTCAAAAACAAAAGCACAACCAAACACACACAATAAGAAAAA
>JAQPPZ010016412.1:0-13210 GCA_028583015.1 Wollemia nobilis
TTATTTTTTTTTTTTTGAAGGTTTTTGTAAAGAACATTTAAATGCAAAATGAGGGCTCTTATGACTCCCAAAATTGGTCACCCCTTTGATATACCATTGCTAGGCCGATATACCAACCTCTCTATATACCCGCCCTTACGTGAGGGAAACTATAGGTACGTGAGAGCAGATGGTACGTGGAACGTAGGCGGTACAGAAGGGGAATCACCCTGTTTATGACACCTACCATAGAAGACTTATCCTCATGCACTAGGAATCATCCTAGATACACTCGATCATATTTCGTCAGGATTTACGTCTAGCAACAATAGCGATCGGGGTTTATGAATGCAAAATTCAAGCCAAGGTGGTGATGAAATCCATCGTTGGTCTTGATCAAGGGCTGGGGTTTTATGACCATCTCCTTGGTGTTTAATTTTCCACGTGGTGTGTGGGGTTGTTTTTATTTTGCATGGAACAAAAGAAACATGCAGCAAACCTTTCCTAAGCACGCAAAAAGAAACCTGAAAAATAGAAAAAATAATAACAGAAAATGACAAGAAAAATTCAGGACTCTTACCTCTTCTCTACCCGAATCTGTTGGTTCTGAGTTTCTGCCCAAAAACTTCATAGACTGGAATTCATCCCAAGGGGGAATGAATTATAGGACCGTATTCGTCATAGGGTGGGGCGAATTCCCATTCGTCCCTGGGTGAGACGAATTACAGCTCTATATTCGCCCTCTGATGGAATGAACAACAATCAGTGCATGAAAATGCGGTACCTGCAAGAAAAAAAAAACCAAGTTTCAATCAGATCTCTGATCTTAAAAATAGAGGACAAGGTCCCATCATGATCGCCACTGAAAGCACGAGGATACGAAAGCAAAAAGGAAAGCGAATATGCGATGCAAACAGAACCGAACTTAGCGCTAAATCCTAGGAACTTGAAAGTGCATGAAAAGAGGGAAAAGCATGAGCGAATCGAAATGAAACAAATGTGAATAAAGAAGACAACCCTTTTTATTGATATGTTTCACAACTCGGTTACAATGCGCATCCTCCCCTTCCAAGGGCTAGGAGCGTTTAAGCATGCGTTCTTGTTACATCCATGGGTGCCTTTCCTTCTTCCGCGTGCCCACATGTAAAATGGGCGGACCAAACATCGCCGCCACTTGCGTTGATGAGTCTTGACTCCTCGCTGCTCCTCCGATGTCCAAACCCTACGTTCAAAGGAACAAGAAACGGTCAGTAGCACCTACGGATAAAACAAAGCATGCAATCCCCAAGCCTACGATAAGTGAATGAGAAAAATGAATTAAACTATGACTAAAACAGGTCCAAATGCTCTAAAAATTTGACAGGGGCATCAAGACACCACCAGGAAGGCCCTGCAAAAAGAACAGTCGGGAAATTCCTCACCGATTTGAATTCGCTCCGGGGTGGGACGAATTCACCTACAACAAAATGCCGAAAAGGTACTGTCCCAAATGTCCTACCTAGGAAGCTCCAAAAGACCTGCAAACTTGGGGTTAGCTAATTGGGGGCATTTTGGGAAGACCCAGATGGTCATATTTTCCCAATTTGGCCTCCATCAATGGGAATTTAATGATGCTACCTGTAGATTAGTAGAAGCGAGCAAAGATAGAAATATGATCAAAATTGTTCAAAACGAGACGAAATTCAAATGACAACCTATCTAAGCATCATAGAATTGAATGCAAAAATGAAAGAAAGCAAGTCTACCATGGAATTCCCATCACTCCGAAAGGGGGCGATTAGGACTGTGGCAGTGTGGGAGGGGGCGCCCATGGGGCAGGCCGCCCATCGTTTGAGGCTTGATTTCGGCACCAATCCACTTGGGATGGGTCCAAAACCTCTTGTGTGGTATTGTCGAAAAATTTGGTGGGATATTGTGGCCAAATTTCGGGTTTTGGGCTCAAGATTCATCCTCCCAATAGTCACCCAATGACCTCCCCTCTAAAGGAGATCAAGGATGTGAAAGGCGCAAATCCAAAAGGTGTGAGGTATGTAAATAAAATGACAGCACTTCGTTGCTCTAAAATGCTCCTTCTCTCTATATTTTGGGGTGAGGAAACTCACCAATTTATAGACCTGGAGGTCTCTTGAAATGGGCATGCAGAGGCGCCACTTGGCAATCATGCCTTCCCGAGGGGAAGGAGATTCCTCCCTGAATTGGGACTTCATGACTGACCTTGCAAATGCCTCTAACGCTCGAAAACGCTCACCCATACTCCCATGCGATGAAGGAAGCGTTGAGTGGCGGATCTGAGCTGCCATTTGTCAAGATTTGACTTTTTTCCCGTCAAACCTGCAATTCGCCCCACCCTGGAGCGAATCCAGAATTCATCCCTGGGTGGGGCGAATCCCAGTTTGAATTCGTTCCAGGGTGGAACGGATATTGAGCAAAGTGCCTGAAGGTGCCAAATTGATCTCTGACCTTCCAAAACTATTGTGAGAGTGGTTAGGACCACTTGTTTAACCTCTGGGGGCTGCCCTTGGGGTTGTGTGTGTCAAAGCGATCAGTGTTTGCAGTCACATAATCGGATTGGTGTTGTTTTGGTGTCTATAGATGCCCCTTTTTGGGATGCGTTGTGCATGGCGCAGCGTCGAGCAAAAATAGATAACCAAAGCACTAATGATTAGGGTTTCTCAGTAACCTAACCAACTTTTGATGCCCCAAGTATGGAAAGGGCATGCATTCTTGAATCCTTGCTTCTGACGAGTGAAGGAACTCAATTCAAGTGTTAACCTTTTTCGGTGAGGTGTTACTTGATCTTGGACATTGATCGGTCATGAATAGGCAAAGGGCGCAACCTTTTGTCTGTGAGAACCTTGAGTTCATGATTCACGAAATGCCAAGTGATTTGATCAGGTTGTGATTATTGCTTGTTTACTGCCCCAAGCAGGAGCGTAATTGTCTTTGTCAATGATTCTTTGAATGCATGTCGTTTTCCTTAATTGGGTGTGTACTTGTTGATTGGTGACTAAGTGTGACTACCCCCTCAAGCGACGAATCGATGAGGGAATGACCTTCATGAGAAAAGCGACGAGTCGCTTGACCCAAGATGACTTGTGCAAAGGTGCCTTTAGATGTTTTAGCATTAAGCGTGTGCAGTTTTTGACATTTAGACCTATTTTTGGTGGGTGTTAACCCTTTTGGTGACGCTTTTTGGAGCTAAAATTGGCAGAAATCCGTCCTCCCGTGGAGCGGTCCGGCTATGGTAGCCTTCTTAGGGAGTAGGATAGTGACAATTTGTAACCCCAATATCTATTTTGGATGCCAAGAATGTCAGGCACGAAGGCGCCTTCGTTCGGCAATGTTATTGCTATTTTTGGGTGGGTTTTGACCCTTTTGGCGACGTCGTTTGGGGATGAAATTCTCAAAAATCCGTCTTCCCGTGGAGCGGTCCAGCTATGGTAGCCTTCTTAGGGAATAGGATAGCGAGGATTTGTGACCCCGACATCTATTTTGCATGCCCGGAATGTCAAGTGCCAAAGCACTCTCATCGGGCAAGTTTATTAGCTATTTTGGTGCATTTTTGTTCAATTTTTGTTGTTTTTTGAAATTTTTGCCCTGAATTCATTTTGGGGTGGGACGAATACCAGCTTAGTATTCATCCCAGGGTGGGACGAGTGCTAACCAGAGTGCTCATCCTAGGGAGGAATGAATATAAGCTCAAAAGGCCTATTTAAAGGCCAAAACTAGGGTTTGGGCTCATTTGTATTCGAATTTTCTTGCGATTTGGAGCTCTGGGGAGGAGGAGGTTAATTCTGCGAAGTGAAGCACTGCCGAATTTCTCCCGACATCATGAGTGCACAAACCGGATCGAGCGACGGAGCCGAAGCGAGACCAGTAAGTGCTCCTTAGCGTTATTGCTTTTGTTTGTTATATGTTTTAAAACTGCAAGTGATTTGTTTAATTTTCTTTGTTATGTTGTTTTCCAAAATTAAAATTGAAACCCTAAAACTGAGCTGAACACAAACCAAGACTTAGCTTAAAACTGAATGAAAAACGTAGTTAAAACCTAGGTGAAATTTTATTTTATTTTGCTTTTAACTAAAACCCTAGGATAAACGGAACGTAAAACCCTAGTTTTTTAGGTTGAGCTTGTCAGTTTTAAAACGTAGGTGAAAACCCTAGGTTAAAAACTGTTATTTTAATTTTGTTTTGTTTGTGCAGACTTTATCAATTTGAAACTTAGAATACATAAACCCTAAGACTGACAACTGTATTTTTTTGTTTTTTTTTTGTTTTAAACTTAGAGTACAGAAACCCTAAGACTGACAATTATTTTTAAAAAAAATGTTTTTGTGTTTTTATGTTGTTGTCGGTTTTAAACTTAGAGTACAAACCCTAAGACCGACAACTATTTTCTAATTTTTTTTATCTATTTTGAATTTTTGTGAATTTTGTTGTTTTTGAGTTGTACGTTGGTAGGCAGTGTTGTATATTCATGTTATTGTTGTACAATTTTTTTATGATTTTAATGTTTTTGTGTTGTTTTCTTTTGCAGGTTGTGAAGAGCCGGTATCGTGTACCTACTACTTTTGCTGAAGCACGGGGGCGCTAACTGTGGCTGACTGGGAGTGGCTTGATGCCCTTGGGCTCAAGCAGGTGGCTCGACTGGAGCCTGTGGTCGGGGATCGGGCCTATCTGATGGCCCTGATCAACCTGTGGGATCCCCGGACCAACACCTTCCATCTCCCAATAGGGGAGATGACAGTGACCTTGGAGGATGTCTATCGGCTTCTACGGATTCTGATAGATGGACTGCCGATCAGAACGTCACCGCGTGATCAGCGGACAACTGTACTGATACGATGCTTCGGGCATGGGGAGGAGCTGGGTGTGGAGAGCCCAGTGGAGAGGGCAGAGGGTGACTGCCATATTGGCAGGATTCTGGTCCGATGGTGGCTTGAGAGAGGGGTGTTGGGAGTGAGGCACGCAGTACTCATGGGCCTCATTTCCAACATGCTGCTACTGACTCGTCAGGTGCGAGGTTCCCATGGAACCTACTGGATGTGGTCTGGCGGCTGGTAGAGTGCCCGATGGAGGCACCGTTGATCATGAGGTGGGGATAGATGCTGCTGGCATAGCTCTATGGTGAGTTGTACGAGGTCCACTATCGAAGTGAAAGGGGATTAGCTGTAGCTATCTATTGCAGAGCTGGGCTTGGCAACACATAGCGGTGGAGAGGCCAGCAGGTTACCGTGGATGACTCGAGAGGAGATGGAGGATAAGGATATAGGCTATGCGGTTCTATGGTGGTGGTCTGAGGAGCAGGGATAGAGTCGATGATGGGCAGGTGTCATAGGGCACTATGTCGATGCCCTCGCTCGGCTTACTCTAGGGGAGGTGTTCTGGCACCCTTATCGAGACTATCCAGCCTGGCCGAAGGCTGGAGAGTGGCTTCGATGGGTACATAGGGAGCGGTGGCTGATTGGGTGGCATGGGACCGAGCATGAGTTCTTCCCTTACAACCAGGTGACATGATAGTTTGGGGTGCACCAGGGGTTTCTTGGTGAGCCCATGGTCTATCGATATCGGGGGACGAGAGGACTCTAGATCGACCGGTCATCATGCCACTAGGCGAGGATTCAGATGTAGTGATCGATGTCCCGGACGTGGATGACATCGGGACTACCGTAGAGTATGACCAGTGGTGGGTACTATGGTGATGGCGGGGAGAGGGGCCACTAGGAGGCACGGAGGTAGCAACAGCGGGTGGGGAGGGTGCCGAGGCACCAGGAGATGATTGGGGAGCTCCTCGGGAGGATGCAGACATGGTGGAGGTGGAGGATGAGGATGTGGATTTGGGGGTTCCGGATCAGCCGGAGATGTAGGACATCACGGAGTAGTGGGAGCCAGAGCAGGCTACTATTCTAGATATGCCTACGCCTCAGGCGGATGTGGAGGACACGGAGTCTGGGCTACGTGCTGAGATTGCATGGTTGGAGGGGCTATTGCGGAGGTGCGATGAGGAGCTGGGGGATGCACTACAGGAGAGGGATCTCCTACGCATGCAGCTGGTGGAGTGAGAGAATGCATTGGCTGCCTACCATCGGTAGGATGGGGGTACTGATGCTGCATGGGAGAGGGATCTCCTACGGATGTAGCTGGCAGAGAGGGATAGGGCTTTGGCATGGTGCGAGGAGAACTTGGTGACGTATCGCCAGTGGGAGATGGACTCGGTGCGGTAGTGGTTGGAGCTGGAGGTAGAGATTAGCCGCCTTGGTGGGTGGGTCCCTACATTCAGTGGAGGTGGATCATCGCACCGCTCGAGAGGGAGTGAGACTGAGCAATCAACATCCTCTCGGTGTAGGCGACTGGATGAGGGGGGGCGAGTAGGCATGATGCGGGGGCTAGCGAAGCCACCCTGAGGGGTCTCATAGGACCCACACCATGGGGGGTAGTTCTCGTCGCATCGATCTTGCATGATCATGGTGGTCGATGCCCTAGGCTTGGGGGTTTTTGAGCTTTTGGATTTTGTTGTGGGGTCACAGGACCGGTTCATTGTAGCCTACGGGCATTTTTGATGATATATACAGATGACTTTATTTTGTTTATGTGAGTGATGATTTGATTTTATGCATGATGAGTGATGAGTATGGATGTATGCATGTTAATTTATTTTGATGGATGCATATGTTATGATAAATGCAAATGTTTTTAATTTATATGTGATATGCAAAATGGAATGGATGAATTGAATTTGTGTTGTTTGGCGAGAGCACCATAGACTGTTTAGACCTTTGTGGTTTTTGGCGATTGTTGATGGCAATGCGAGGATGAAAGATAGCGAGTTGGTTTAGAATGTAGCTAAGGTTTTCGAGACTCGAGACGGTTTTAACTCACTAGCCATGACTGTACTTTATCTTACAAGACTTTTGGACAAGGTATGAATCGGACTTGTCTTTGACCAAGTTATTTCACATCCCTGTGTGTGCAATTGAGTTCGTTTATGTGGTATTGGTCGGGATACCACCAGTGCCAGATAGGCTATCAACCAAACCTATATTGAGGATCACCTAATTAGCTCCACTAACTCCTTTGTTGTATTTAGCTAGATTAATCTGTGGTGCTATCTAGGATACCATAAGCTAGCTCATCCACATGCAAACATTGATCTGTACACGAGTTAATGTGACGAGATATATCATCATGCGGGAGGTTTACCACCAGTGACCGATAGGCTATCCACCAAACCGGTACTGAGGTTTGCCTCATGACCTGTCGGAATGCTGAGAGTTCCAGGGATTCAAGTTCGACTCCCTTCTTTTCTTCAATTGTATTGGGATACTTGCTCTTTTGTAGTGATAAAAATCATTGTTTATTTTTATATATTCTTCTTTTGAGCAAGGGATTTGAATTTTGAGTGATGAGAATCACTATTGTATGTGCCTTTTGATGTATGCACTTTGGTGGTGATGTCAAATTTTTGGAGTTTTGACTTTTTGCAAAATTTTATGATGTTTGCAACTTTTTGAGAACTTGGGATTCTTGGGGAATTGGGTAGGGAGGATGCTTGTCCTTTTGCCAACTCTCAACATTCTTGGGGTCATTCGCATAGGGGGATGAGCAAGATAACCATTTCGCTTATGGTGACCTGGATTGCTTGTGCAGGTTTCATCTTTCATTCACACAACTTGGGAATTTTTATGTGTTTTAATTTGTGTTGGGATGCTACGTAACAAGGTGTGATCCAAGTAGAACTCTACCTTTGTAAAATCTGTCTGACTTGGTACAGTACGTGGCTAGAAAGCTATATAATGACTGAAGGATGAAAAATCTTGATACATTAGAAGACCACTGACTCTGGTATGGTAAAAAGAAGTGAATGGCATTTATGTTTGATGGACTGCTTATAGAATGGAGAAATGTGGAACAAGATGGATTGGCGGAGTAATTACAGTCTATGGTGCCTTTGACCTGTATGACCACAAATATGCAATGTATGGATGTGATGCTTAATGCAGCTACATATTTTTGTGTTTTTGATGGATTGATTTTTTTGTGAATATGAAGATGAGATGTGAAAAGAGCTCTTTATTGTTGTGATGAGTTGGAGTATGCCTGGAAATGAGATGCAAATTTTTGTTATTTTTGATGATTTTACTATTTTTGAATTTTCTTATTTTTGACCAAGCGATTGTGGGAATCCTTGGAGCTTTTTTTTTTTTGAGAATTGCATTTGATTGCCGAGATTGTAGGAATCCTTGGAGCATTTTGGGATTGACCAAGTGATTGTAGGAATCCTTGGAGCATTTTGGGATTGACCAAGCGATTGTAGGAATCCTTGGAGCATTTTGGGATTGACCAAGCGATTGTAGGAATCCTTGGAGCATTTTGGGATTGACCAAGCGATTGTAGGAATCCTTGGAGCATTTTTGGGATATGGCTGCTCTTAGATATGGAATGGTCACAAATGACTGATGTTCAAGGGTTCTAGTTCCTTGATTCCATCAAGAGAGGCTAGCCGGTATGTCCCGGGTCCTATTTTGCTATCAATTACATATGGACCTAACCAATTTGCCATGAACTTGTCCCTTAGATGGGATGGCAAACTAGAGTTCTGTTGGTTTTCTTTTAAGACCAAGTCACCAACCCGAAAGTCCCTCGGGTGAACTTTCATGTTGTATGCTTTCTTAAGTCGCTCTTGATAGATACGTAAATGCTCGAGAGCATTAACGCGTCGTTCATCAAGCAACGTAAGCTGGTCTAACCGGGCCTGCCATGCAGTGTCATCATCGATGAACTCTTGCATTGATATGCGTAGGGAAGGAATTTCCAACTCGAGAGGCATGACTGCCTCGGAGCCATACACGAGCGAAAATGGAGTTGCCCCAGTGGGCGTCCGAATGCTAGTGCGATAAGCCCACAGGGCAAGTGGGATTTGGATGTGCCAATCCTTATGACTATCTATGACTATCTTTTTGAGGATAGCAACTAGCATTTTGTTTGATGCCTCTGCTTGCCCATTTGCCTATGGATAATAGGGTGTCAAAAAACTATGCTGAATTTTGTACTTTGTGGTCAAAGCACGCACGTCTTTGTTCTTGAATGACGTCCCATTATCCGAGATTATTTTGGATGGAATACCAAAATGACATATGATGTTATGCAAAATGAACTCCACAATGCGGGGTCCTGTCGTAGAGGTAAGCGGAACTGCTTCCACCCACTTGGTGAAATACTCTGTGGCCATTATGATAAACATGTGATGACCTGACGACGTAGGGGAGATATTTTCGATTAGATCTAAGCCCCACTATGAAAATGGCCAAGCCGACTGGATCGGCTACAAGGCCTGGGAAGGTACATGTGTCAAATTAGCATGGTGTTGACACTTCATGCACTTCCTTACATATGCACAACAATCTCGCTCTAAAGATGGCCAATAATAGCCCATGCGAAGAATGCGCTTTGCGATGGCCATACCACTGAAGTGGCCACCACACGTACCATCGTGCGCTTGGGTGATCGCCCAAGTGGACTCTTGCTGGTCCAAGCAACGAAGGAGGATTCCTTCATAGCTATGATGGTACAAAATGTCTCCTAACAAGACATACTTAGCCACTTTCTGCTTGAATGCTCGTTTTGCGGCATGCGTCAATCCAAGCGGGAGATTACCTAACTTGAGGTAGTCCCTTATGGGTGAATACCAATCCTGCTGATCGGAAGCCTCGATGGTATGAACAACCAATCCCTCTTGAAGTTCATCCCTAGCAAACGTTGAGCGGGAGAGAACTTGTAAGAATAGCGTTGTGTTGCTATTAATGGGAGTAGGGGAGAACAAGGACCCCCAGTTGGCATGTTTCAGATGATCGTGGATTCGAGAGAACTTATCCGAGGATGGTTCAATCTGGATCATGTGGATTCCTGGCATCAAGTCAGAGCTTGCACGCTCCATCATGGATTGTGATAGTGTTTTGACTTGAATGGTTGTCATATCACCAGAAAGGTCTTGCGGGATTAGTGACCCCAAGGAGGCCATAGTGTCCACAAAATGATTCGATGACCGAGGGAGTGCCTCGATGTCGTACCACTCAAGCTTCACCAAGAATTTGTCCACAAGGGCTTTGTAGGCCTATAGAACTGGGCATTTGCATTGGAATACCCCTTTGACTTGGTTGACAATTAACAACGAATCACCAAAGATGTTCAGTCATTTGATGTTCATGGTGATTGTTGTCTGAAGACCTATGAGCAAGGCTTCATACTCTGCATTATTGTTGGTGCATGGGAAGTCTAATTTAAAGGACAGGGGCACTGGAGCCCCTTGCGGTGTGAAGAATACAATTCCCGTGCCACCACCTTGCTCACATTTAGAACCATCAAAAAATAGGGTTATGTCGGCCTGTGACTCAGGCTCATCAGAATCTGGTGATTCTGAGACATGGAAGACCCCATCATCGGGTAGTTCTATGACCAGAGGCTGATCGTCTTCGAGAGGAGCCTCTGCTAGTTGATCGGCTATGACCTATCCTTTGATGGATTTCTATCCAATAAACTCTATGTCAAATTCCATCAACAACATGATCCATTTCGCCGTGCGACTACTATGATAAGTATGACTCATCATGTACCGCAATGGATTCTCCTTAGACACAACATACGTAGTGTTGCTCAGCATGTAGTGGCATAGCTTTTTGGTAGCAAACACCACTTGCCAAGCAGAGTTTCTCGACGTATGCATAGTTAAGTTCATAACCGACCAGGGTGCGGCTAAGATAGTAAGTAGCCTATTCTTTGTGAAGTTCATTCTTCTGGGCTAGCATGGCGCCCAGTGCCACCTCAGTAGCTGAGATGTATAAGTAGAATGACACTCCTGGTCTAGGTGGTGCCAATACTGGTGGTGAAGCCAAGTATCGTTTGATGTCATCAAAGGCTGACTGGCACTCGTCATCCCAGTGAAATGCTACCCCCTTGTGCAATAATTTGTTCATGGGTCGGCACTTGTCAGATAGCTGCGCTATGAAGCGCTTAATTGACGTGACCTTTCCCTATAGACTTTTGAGCTGCTTAATGGTAGTTGGGGGAACCATTTCAAGGATTGCCTTGACTTTGTTTGGGTCCACCTCGATGCCTCACTTTGAGACTATGAAACCCAAGAGTTTTCTAGATGTGACGCCAAATACGCACTTCTTGGGATTCAGTCTGACTTTATGTTCCATGAGGCGATCGAGGATCTTGCTTAAGTCATCGAGATGATCTGGGCGCAAAAGAGACTTGGCCAACAAATCATCCATGTAATCTTCCAAAGTTTTATGCATGTAATCATGGAAGATGTACGTCATGGCACGTTGGTAGGTGGCGCCAACATTTTTAAGGCCAAAGGGCATGACCTTATAACAAAATGTCCCCCAAGGCATTGTGAACGCCATTTTTAGTTGGTCCTCGGGATTGATACGAATCTGATTGTATCCCGAGAAACCATCCATGAGGGATAGCATTTCGTGACCTGTTGTAGCGTCTACCAATGCATCGATGCTTGGCAAGGGGAAATCATCCTTAGGACTCACTTTGTTTAGATCTCAAAAATCAGTGCATATGCGAATCCTCCCGTCGGGATTTTTGATGGGCACCATGTTGGACAGCCATGGCGGATAATCCACGCAGATGACAAACTGTGCATCCAACAACTTTTGCAATTCATCTTTGACCATCAAGGCCACTGTTGGGTGCATCTTACGTAGTTTTTGCTTAACTGGCTTGACTTTCGGATCAAGCGTTAGATTATGCGTGACTAGCTATGGATCTAGCCCCGACATGTCTCTGTATGACCATGCAAAAACCTCCTTCTTCTCTTTGAGAAGGGCAATGTAGTCGGCTTGCTCTTCAGGGGATAAGCTTACCCCTAGCTTGATAATCTATGGATTCATTGGATCCAAGCCGATGTCTACGTCAGTCGTCTCCTCGACCGACATGTGGGATCCGTCCTCCAACTGATGTGGAGTTGGGATCAAATGGATATCATTTGCTGAGTTTAAATCTATGTTGGGAACCTCGGGTTCCTCTTCGGCATGAAAGATATCCTGAGTTGTCCCTAGGGGTAAAATGAAGCATTTTACTGAAAGGCCAATACTCCGATGGGGATGGAGGTGAATTGACGTGATCCCAGTCAATGGCATCTATGTCTAGATGCAAGGACCATGTTGGATCGGCCGGATTGTGGATGGGGGCGGTTAAGTCAATGGAGATCATGTTGATGAAATGATTTTGGTCTCCATTACCATGGGTGTGATGACTCGAACACTCTGGATGTTCTCTGTGCTCCGGATCTAGCTCTAGAGGTATTGGCACGAATGGATCGGCCCTATGTGCTGATAGGAGGATAGGGTCTACCCTCAGCACTGATATCACCCTAGGGTCTCAGAGTGGAAGGTGCTCTTCGTATACCTAGAGTGGCGGATCCAACACTTGATCCCACCCCACTGGGTCTACGTACCACTCGTGCCCTGGCACTATGCCCATCTATTCAAATATGTCATTAATCTCCAAGGGGTATGGTTGCGGCCTCTACCGCATGTGATTAAGATATGTCATTTATGTTTCATCTTCGTAATCACTATCGGAGATCCAAAAGCCCTCATTGGCTTCGACAACTATTTGAGGCATTACAGGCTCATCCTGCTCGAGCAAATTAATCTAGCCCCATTGTGGTTGTTCCACTCTCCATGGGGGGACCTGATTCTCTTGACGCGGACTGGCTCGCTTGGAGCCTCTAGAGGGAACATTGTCAAGAGGCTCTCTTGACAATCATTCATGGGGATCACTTGTGAGTGATCACTATCGGATTCGAAGGGATCATATGATGCTGGTTCATATTCTGATTCATCCTCCGAAGATCCCTCTTGACACTATTTATACCTTCCTTGAAAGTGAGTCCCCGAACTTTCACCTCTCTCTAGCAAAGGAGAAGGGTTATTGAGGTTAACAAGGGTGGTTGTTGACCATGGGAGGTAATCTCCCAATGTATACATTGTGTTTGGGTTGGCATAAGGATATGATGCCAATCCACCCTTGTTGCCTATCCCTAGGCCTTGCATGTTTTCCACCAAGATGTCCAAGGGCAGGGGGTGGTTGAACCCTAATCCCGACTTGTCATAAGGCATTTGGTATCTTGGTTGGCAAAGGACATGCACTCCTTGCTCATACCTGCCTAGCCCGTATCCATGCCAATTGCATTGGCCAAGATATCTCGAGT
>JAQPPZ010016413.1:0-15685 GCA_028583015.1 Wollemia nobilis
AAAAAGAAATAATTAAAACTTATTGTAGCACCCTAAAATTGGCGCAGTAAAACTTAGTAAATAATTAAAATTACCTTAGTAATAATTCAAATTCAAATTTCAACCCCAAAACCGCTCCCAAACCGCCTGCTACCCGTTTCCTTGTTTTTCGTGCCATTTTTAGAGTTTGTTTCATCCGTTGGACGATATCGTCTCCGATCAGACGATATCGCCTCAGATCGGACGATTTCGTCTGGAGCAGAACGTCCAGACGATTTCGTCCCAAAACTAATTTTTCAAAATTAGCTTCTGTTTCAACAGCTTCTCTAACTCGGGCAGAGACGCGTCTGCACCGTTAGAGTCTCCCCCCATTGGAGATCTCCCAAAATGGGATGATCTCCAACCTCCCAACCTCTTTCCTATGCCTATTTAATCTTAGGCCCTCCCCTTGACATTCCCCTGGCTGAATTTTTTTGTACTTTAAGTTTTACATGCTTCAGGATATCCTAGATTATTGTTCGCCTTTGTCCCTTTTTGAATTTTCTTGCAGGAACTTTGTTATTCTTCAGCCGGAGCAAAGCTCAGATCGTCGCAGATGATCCTGTCCAATTCGAGATGATTTCGTACCAATCCGAGATGATTTCGACTGCAGTCAACATTGGGGGCAATCAGTGCCCAAAGTTTGCGTTTCTTTACTCTTTTTTGTTGTTTTGCTTTGCATTAGTTAAGCTTATTACTGCTTTGCATCTTGGAGTTCACCTCATGTAGCCTAGATGCATAATAAAGTCAAAGTTAGTCATTAAAACCATGCATTTTACTTAATTTGTTATCTAAAGTTGTCATTCTAGCATTCATACTTTCATTTCTATCATTTTCCCTTGCTTTTGCAATTGTATTTTTTGTTCTTGGTATCCATTTCTGCAATTGCAGGTCTCCGACGAATTCGTCTGACGAATTCGTCAGATCTCAGATGATCCTGTCAGATCAGAGATGATCCTGTCAAATTCCAGACGATCTGGACTGCTTCAAAAATTAGAATCTCCATCAGACATCCGGATCAGGTATGGCTCTTTAATCTAGCTTATTCTCTCTATTTTTTGTTCAAATCTATTTTCTGTATTCATATAATCAGCATTTCATATAGCTTAGCTTAGATTCATTTGGCCAAACCTAGGACTTGGATGTTTAAAGCTAAAATTGAACACATTAAACTCATTCCCAACCTAGGCGTGGAAACTGCCACTAAACGTTTCCCGGTGAACCCCACCATCCGTCGAAAAATCACCTTAATACCCCTCCCCCGAGAGGCGGGACCTTCAAAGGGCCTCTCATCCGAGGTACCGTCCCATCCTTTTCCCATCCTCCTTCCGGGCATGGATCCTTTAGCCCCGAAGGTAAGGATGCAAAAAATTTGGAGCGATACATTTTGGTGAACCCGACGTGAAACTAAAACCTTTTGAAAAAAAAAAACAAAACAAAAACATAGATGCATTTAAAATCATTAGAAAACTACTAAGTTGCATATCATGTCTAGATGGTAGCTCCTAAGAAAAGACTAGCAGTTACTATAAATGTTGCAAATCAATTAATAGCCATAGAAGTTAATTCTGTGCTTAGTGTGCCTGAAATAGATAGAAACCAACTTCTGTGGAAAGAACTTGATAGGAGGCTAGGTGTCATTTCATCTAGATCAACCGAACTTAGACAAATCAAGAGGTTTGCCCTAGATAGGATCCTGGATCCTCATCAACTCATTGTTTATCATGAACTTCAGAGAGCCTGCCATAGGTGGTTAGCTTATAGGAGAGCTCTTGTGTCTTCAAAATTGTTCACCTTCGAGGAATACCTCGAGAACGCAGCTGTTATACACCAATTCCTAGGTCATGTAGAAGATCAAGAGGTCATTCTTACGGATAGGGAAATATGGAATAGAGTTCCTAGGGCTGTGTTATATCGAGAGTATTGCCACGAACTTTATTTCTACCAACCAAAATCTGAGATAGATAATATCACTATAGCACTTTTTGTCAAATTCTTGAAAGAAAATTTTCAATTTGAAGAAGAACACTTCATGACTCCTGAAGAACTCGAGCCCATTAATGATATTTATAAATTGTTTATAGAAAACTAGATCATTGCTTTCATTATTATTATTTCTTGCATTTAGTGTGTTGTTTGTTATCTTTATAATATTGTTACAAAAACAAGAAAAACCAAAACATAACAAAAACCAAAAACATTTTATTTCAAATACTATAGTAGGTATATAATTAAAATATATACCTCTTAAGCTTGTTGCATATATATATATATAAAAAAAAAATATATATATATATATATATATATATATTTGCTGAAATCTAAATTTAACCACAATGCCTAAACTTAGGAGTGGTAAACAAACCGAAGAAGAAGGAGAAGATTGGTTAGGAGACAAAACAAAAAACCCAAATGTCCTTCCCGAGGAATCAATTCCGAAGGAGAAACTCTAGAACAGCCGAAGATGACCTGGTGAAGAAAATGAACAACAAGAAAATCTTAAAGAGGAAGGATCCTCATCCCCTAGAATAGCTCCAGATGGAACTATTGCTTTTGATAACTTAGATCATTTCTAGAAATTTTTCAATAATAACATTGGTGCTCTTAATATGGCAGTTCGTATTGATAAAGGACAAATTAGTGACACTCAAGCAGCCATGGAACATATGTTTGACATACACACTAATCCCTTGTCTTTCATTGATCAAGAAAGTGATAAAGCTGGACCATCCAATAGAGATATGGTCACTATGATTCAGAACATGCCAAAACAACAAGTTACCCAACCCCCTAAGGAACCTGTTATTGAGCCTAAAATCATTCCCACACAAAATAAACCTTCCTTAACCGCTTTACTTCGCCAAACTATTGATCAATATGCTTCAAGTAGACAAAAACCTAAAATGAAGCCAAACACCAATTTTCAACAATCGGGCATACAACATAATACAACTTCAAAATTTCTTCATAACACCCTTCCTACCAACAATTTATACAATAGCAATATAGCATCTAATCTCCATGTCCCTCCATCATATGCTCACAAATCCCATATTAATGCCCTACCGAATCAATATGGTGGGCAAACCAGTAATCTGGAAGCCATGGTGAAACAAGTTAGCTTCGCGCATGGACCAGATAGATCCCTACCGTCCCTCGTACAATTATCGAGAGATATGTAGTCAACCTCTGGATCCCATAGTTGTAGCACAACCATACCCTAAACACTTTCCCATGCCCGTCCTGCCTATATATAAAGGAACTGAAGATCCCATAGAGCATCTTCGCATGTTTAGGATAGCATGTCATGATATATCACATGATGACTTGCTATTACTAAAAATGTTCCCAAAAAGTTTAGGAGGAATGGCATTAGAGTGGTACTATCAATTGCCCACTCATTCTTTGAGAAATTTTGAAGAAACAACTGAATCTTTTGTCCATCAATTTAGTGCCTACATCGAGAGGCATGTCACCATTAAAGATTTGTACAACTTAAAACAAGACAAAGATGAATGTTTTGCTGATTTCTTAGCTAGATGGAGGCAGTTGATAGGAAAACCGCACTTTGTGCTACCTTATAGGGAAATGTTGGACATTTTTATTAATAATTTACAAGAACAAATATCTTATGAGTTATCAATTGCCACCTTAACTACCTTCGATCAAGCTATAGACTTAGCTCGAAGGGTAGAAGATGCTCTCATTAGAAGAGGTCAGCTCAAAAAGAAAGATGATGAGAAAACATCTAGAAATCAGTATAAAAACAAACAAGTTGTAGGTGACGGAGTCACTGATAGTAGAAAGGTTGCTAATATCAATACAACGAAGACAACAAAAAAATTTATATTAAAACCTCCCGATAAACCTCCTCGAGAATTTACTAGATTGAATCAACCTTTATCAACCATTCTTCCTCAATTATTAGCACGAGGCTTGATTCAATTACCACCTATCCGGGAACCTGATCCAACTATACCCGGATACGGAGCTGATTTACATTGTGACTTTCATAGAGGACCTGGACATGCTACAAATTCTTGCAAAATATTGAAACATAAAATACAAGATCTGATTGATAATAATGAAATGGAGGTGCAAGCCTTCCAACCTAAACAAAATGCTCCTAATAATGCTCAAAAGACCATTCCCCAAAATCAGAATCAAAATGCTAATCAATCATTAGATATATTTCAACATCCTTTACCAAAACATGGTAAAGAAGTGGCCAATCAAATCGAACATCATAATGTTCCCCCTCCTACCCGATATGTAGGGACTATTAGCGGACAATTATCCTGTTCAGGATCCTCAAATATTTGGCACAACCTTATCCATGGTCACGACCAGACCCCTACATAATATTCAAACTCCCGATCCTAGTGATGTAGAATCAGATATTGAAAGTGAAATAGACATCACCTCAAACCAATCGAATAGTTCTGAAAATGAATCAGATCCTATTCAACCCATCACAGATGCTATGGTTCCAGAAGAACCATTTCCTAGAAGAGTTACTACTCGACCCTCTTCTAATCAGTTCCTTCCTAATGAACAAGCCATAAACGCTCAACCAAGACCAGTTCAGCGTCTTCAATATAACATTGTGGGTACCATCGGAGTTGTTACCAGACAATAGGCTCAAAACTCTCAACAAGATCAAACTCGTAACGATGGATCAGCTCCATTTATTTTGAAAAATCCCAATAAAGGGAATCATATGTCTAATGTTCAACCAAAACCTCCTTACAATATTAATGAACAATTATCCAATACTACAACCATAATTTCCCTTTTGGACTTGTTAAGATCTTCTCCTACCCATAGGGATGAGTTAATGCTTACATTAAGCCAAATGATGGTACCTCAAAATATTCAACCCGAAGCCATGTCCAATACTATCATCACTCGAGAAGTTGATTGTATTGACTTTCGGGATAAAGATATCCCACAACATAGTTTACATAAGGATAACCCCTTATATATTACTGCTCTAATTGGAGATGTAGCTGTTAAAAGAGTCTTGATTGATAATGGTTCATCTCTAAACATTTGCACTTTTGACTTCTACCAACGATTTGGGTTTAGAAGTGATGAAATGAAGAAAACTGACATGATTATCAAAGCTTTCAATGACGAGACACAAGAAACGTGTGGAGTCATTACCTTACCCTTGCAAGTTGGTCCTAGAACCCTAGATACAACCGTGTTTATTGTACATTGCCCAACATCATACAATATACTTTTGGGTCGCCCTTGGATCAATGCGATGCGAGCGGTTCCTTCCACTTTACATCAGTGTGTTAAATTTGAATTTAAAAATCAGTTGGTCACTATCCATGGTGACCCTAGACCCTTTGATATGTGTGCTTTGGTAGAACCCGTTGGAGTGCAATTTTGCCCTGCTCTGTCATCCACACATCCTAATTCTTATTTTTCATCTAAACGTGTGAAACACACACACATAACATCATCTACCCCATCAACTACACCTATACATTTAACTCAACCATCTTCTGAACAAACCACACTAAAACCTCAAAAAGATCTTCAATCCACAACCAATCCTTCATGTTCTATCCCTATAATTTCAAAACCTATAGACCCATTTATTGACACCTCCACATTATCAACATCTATCATACCTTCCACATCTAAAGATATAGGGAATGATCCTTCTACATCTTATGCTCTTTCTAGATGAACTTTTACCGGATTTATCCACAATCTTAATATCAGAAAAAACAAATGCTTTTATGCAAGATTCAATTCTTTTAAATAACTTGCCGCCATCTCCTCGTACTTTGGGCCTCCCACAACCTATGGGAAGTACTTACCAAGTCGGGAGTTGTGCTTTTATTTATAAAGGATATGATTGGGGAAGAATACCCAGGAATATCAAAACTCATCATGAGGGATATGCCCGATGTTATTTTGCTAATGAATATATTAAAGCTAAGCCCATAATGCTTAAAATGGGCTATAAAGGGAAAGGCTTGGGACCTTTCCAAAATGGTATGAAAGAACCTATTGAGGTAGAGCCATGGCCCGCCCGATGTGGTGTGGGCCTATTTCCTAGTAAGGGTCAACCCTTCCCTTTTGAAGATGATGATCAACTCATATGTTATCAAGATTATCTAGATAAACAAGATTCTTTGTGTTCTAAGAATAATCCCTTTACCTGCAATATGCTATCCATAGCTTACCCTGAATTGATTGCTGAATCCGATGAGGAGTTGGAAGGAGATATTTTCCATGATATCTCCGTTGAAGAGTTGTTACACAATGGTTTTTATTTTGATGGTTCTATACCAACTATAGCCCAACTTGAGGCCACCACTCATCAAGACGAATTATCCAACTTAACCTTAAAAGAATTACAAGAATTGGGCGTTTCACCCGCCCCACCTAATTTTGAAAGAGATCTACACATGGAAGTAGAAAACGTCATTAAAGTTAACATTGGAACTGAGGATAATCCTCACATAATCAATATTGGATCAGCATTAAGTCAAGAAAAACAAGATGAATACATTGCATTCCTTAAAGAATATGAAGATGTCTTCGCTTGGACATATGAAGATATGCTAGGTCTGGACCCTTCTGTAGTCATGCATCATCTAGTAGTCCATCCGGATGCTAAACCTGTTAAACAGAAACTTAGAAAAATGCATCCCAAAGTGGCCCTGCTAGTCAAAGGGGAGTTAGAAAAACTCCTAAATGTTATTTTCATACAAGCTATTGATTATGCTGAATGGATCTCGAATGTAGTTCCAGTCACCAAGAAAGAAGCTACCAAAGTTAGGGTTTGCACGGACTTTAGAGATATTAACGCTGCATGCCCTAAAGATGATTTTCCTCTTCCAAACATGGACCAAATCATTGAATTTACCATCGAGAGTGGAATGATGTCCCTAATGGATGGATTTTCTGGCTATAATCAGATCAGATAGCTCTTGAAGATCAAGCTAAAACAACCTTTATTACCCCTTGGGGTACCTTTTGTTGGAAAGTGATGCCATTTGGTTTAAAGAATGCAGGCGCAACATATCAACGAGCTATGACTTATATCTTTCATGATATGATGCATGATATCCTACATGATTACGTAGATGATATTATAGCTCGCTCTATTAAAGAAGATGATCATTTAGATGATTTGAGAAAAGTATTTAATCGGTTAAGAGAATACCTTATTCGATTAAATCCAGCCAAATGCATATTCGGAGTTAAGTCCGATAAACTATTAGGGGTTTTAGTTTCTTTACGTGGTATCAAAATCGACCCTCTCAAGATTGCGGCTATCACTGATATGCCCGCACCTACCAATATATCTGAGTTACGAAGTTTACAAGGTAAGCTTCAAGCCATCCGTCGCTTCATCGATAAGCTGGCGGACAAAACCACTCCCTTTCTTAAGCTCCTTAAGAAGGATGTCCCTTTTAACTGGGACGACGAATGTACAGAAGCTTTTGAACTTCTCAAACAATACCTCCTTAACCCACCTGTGCTTTCACCGCCTAGACCTGATCGCCCATTTCTCCTGTATATTTCAGCTTCAGATTTTGCTTTAGGAGCTATGTTAGCTCAGCTTGATGATGAGAAGAAAGAACGTGCTAATTATTACATTAGCCAAACTTTAATCGTTATGAAACTCGTTATACCTCATTAGAAAAACTATGTCTAGCAGTCATATTTTCTACGCAAAAATTATGCCATTATATGCTTAGTCAAAAAACATATGTCATTGCTAAATATGATCCCTTGCGGTATCTTATGAGTCGACCTTATTTATCGGGTCGCACAACCAAGTGGGTTCTTGCTCTAAGCGAGTTTGAACTCACATTCATAGGACAAAAGTCTGTTAAGGGTCAAATCATAGCAGATCACTTAGTCGCTGCACCCTTAGAGTCTACCCATCCCCTCATCATTGAGTTTCCCGATGAATGCCTTCAATTAGAGGCGAACCATGTTGAACAATGGTCCTTATACTTTGATGGAGCCCGATGCATGAGTGGGGCTAGTGTGGGTATTATTTTAATATCTCCACAAAAACACATTATACCTTTGTCCTTTAAATTAACATTTGCTTGCACCAATAATACTCCGAATATGAGGCTCTAATCCTTGGATTACGAGCTGCCTTGGCATTAAAAATCAAACATCTAGCTAGTTTTTGGTGATTCTCAACTTGTCATAAATCAAATTAATGAAGTTTATCGATCTGAGATGATAAATTGCGCCCATATAAAGCATATGTTTTGCAATTGTTATCCTTGTTTGATAAAGTTACTTTGGAAGCTATTCCATGAACTAGCAACCATGCGGCTGACGCTATGGCCGCAACTGCATCTCTTCTGCCCTTGGAGTTAGATGACGAATATGCCACCATCATTATTCATCGACTCCAGGAACCCGCTTCAAATAAGTCATGTTTAGAACCTTTGGATGTGTTTCTAATCAATGAAACTACTCCTGACCCTTGGTATACAGATATATTTGATTTTCTTCACAATGGGACTTTCCCTGCCAATTCTAATAGAAACCAACGTCAGTTATTACGTAGACGAGCAAGTCGATTTGTAATAATTGGCAATACTTTATATAGGAGATCTTTTGAAGGTATCCTATTGAGATGTTTGAATCTAGAAGAATCCAAATCAGCTTTAAGTGAAGTCCACGATGGATCTTGTGGAGGACACTTCAGTGGTAGTGTCATTGCTAAAAAGCTCCTTAGGATAGGCTACTTTTGGCCTACCATGGAAAATGATGCACATGAGTATGTGCGCCATTGCGACAAGTGCCCGAGAAACATGCTGACCTTGTCCATGCGCCGCACAAGAGCTGCAAGTTATTTCATCTCCTTGGCCCTTTTCAAAATGGGGCTTAGACATTATTGGCAAAATTAATCCCGTGTCATCCGATGGACACAAATTCATCATAACCGCCACTCAGTATTTCACGAAGTGGGTTGAAGCTATGCCTTTAGCTTCCTGCACCTGAACACAAGTCTCCAAATTTATTTTTAATCAAATCATTTGTAGGTTCGGAATTCCTGCAAATCTCATCTCAGACAATGGAACTTGTTTCAAAAATAAAGATGTCAAGAAATTATGCCAAAAATATAAGATTCAACATCGATGGTCCACTCCCTATTATCCTCAGGGTAATGGCCAAGGAAGCATCTAACAAAACCTTAATCAAAATTCTTAAAATATTGGTCAATAAATCTCGCCGCGACTGGCACATTCAATTATATCCAGCTTTGTGGGCCTATCGAACTAGTGTTCGAACTCCCACTAGAACTTCACCTTTTGTCTTGGTTTATGGCGTTGAAGCCATTTTTCCTTTTGAATTAGAAGTTCCTTCTTTGGCTCTACTACTTCAAGATACCAAAGTAGGAGATGAATATCGAGCTGGCAGACTCACCACTGGAACTCCTAGATGAAAAGTGCATCAATGCTTTGGAGCATCTTCGTGCTTACCAAAACAAGCTTAAAAGATCATATGCCAAGAAAGTTCGTCATCGATCCTTTGAGGTCGACGACCTTGTTTTAAAAGAAAATAAAAAAATACTAATGCAACTAAAGACCTTAAAGGTAAATTTGAGCCCAACCGGCTTGGACCATATATTATCACTGCTAAATTTGAATCAGAGCATACAAATTAGCTACCTTAGATGGTAAATATTTAAAAGAACCTATGAATATTATGCATCTTAAGCGATATTACGCATAAAATTTGGTCATTTCATCATTTGTACATATTTTGCATGTTGTCTCATTTTAAAAATATATATAAAACTCTTTAAACAAAAACAAACAAAAATAAAAAAATAAAAAAATAAAAGTCAAAACAACAATATTATTGACTCTTTTCAAAACCAAAAAAATAAAGAAGAAAGAGAGAGTCAAAATCATCAAACTCCTCAAAAATATTTGTTATATATATTTCTTCTTCAAGTATTGCAGTTATATTTTCAAGTTATTTTGGATAAATTAGCATTTATTTGGAATCCCTCACTATCACAAACACAAAAATAAATATCTTGATTTTATCTGGCATGATTACTAATCTCTCTTATATCAAAGTCCACAAAATTCAATTAAATAAAGTTTGAGCACAGAGAATTGATCTTGTTATTTACTTAAACCAAGCATATCCTTTCACAATAAAATGATTATATTTGTAATGTCCATGCTATGCTACATAGTAGAAGTGGTTTCTTGAGCGAAAAGTTTCCCTTGCTATCCTATCATGCACATGGTCTAGAATCTTTGAGAATTGACAAAAGGACAAGCTCACCCCTACCCGGAATAAAAATCCCTTGCTCTACAGACTAATCCGAGCAAGTATCCCTAGTATAGGAAGAAAAGAAAAGTTCAAGAAAAAGAGAAAAAGAAACAAGTTATTTCAGCATTATCTCAAATATCAAGCCAAAATACAAAAATACAAAAAAAAAAAGAGAGAAAAAGAAAAGCAAAAGCAAAGAAAAAGAAACAAACAAAAGCAAAAGCAATAAAATCCCTTTCCCTACCCATTGAAAAGAAAAGAAGGGTTGATGAGCTTGAATCCCTGGAATTCTCAATTATTCGAAAACTGTGGAGGTAAGCCCCATAACAGGTGGTTTGTGCCCAACCCGCTTGGCCTTGGGTAACTCCTAGCGTGGCGATATGTCCGTCACATTAGCGACCTTCTTTTGTACAGACCTATGTCTCGCTTATGGATTAGCTAGCTCTTGATAACCCGACCTACATAGTAGTCTGGTATGGTTATATGCATCTAAATCATGGTTAACGAACACTTATTTGGTTAATTCAAATCACTTGTATCATAGTATCTTGCTCAAACCTGGTAAATGAACAATGCAATTGCACACACATTTTGTCTTTGAGAGATTTTGTGTATCATTATGATAAATCAAGATTGGTAATGAACTCACCTACGCACATGGGATTCCTTATAAATCTAACTTTTGTCTTTAAGATACTTTGAAATATTTTTGCAAATTGTTTGGAATAAATTCATTTTCCTCTTTGAAGAACAGCTTGTTTAGTATAAAGACAACTATATGCATTATCAAAAATCAAAATCATTTTCAAAACATGCAATAAAGTTACATTTATATATAACTTTTGACTTTCGCGACGATGGTATAGTTCCAAAACCAAAATTGGAATTTTATGCCTAGCGCAAGTCCTCATCTTCATATTTTCTGACTATTTTCAAAAATTAAAAAATCAACCATGCAATAAAACTATTATATTATTTTCTTCTTTGGATTTTCGCGATGATGGTATAAGTCTATACCTAAATATTCTATGCCTAGCGCAAACCATTGTACCAATTTTATTTTCCATTTATTCAAAATCATAAAAACATATGACTTAAATCATTATGTTACACAATTATGCTTTAAAACAAAACAAACACTTACTCTATTTTCATGTCATTATGTCAAACTTCAATTTTGCAATGATGGTATAATTCCTAGGGAATTATCCAAAAAATTTATCACACTTAGGAATTTATGCCTAGCAAAAGTCATTTTAAAATATTTCATGCATAATATTTTCATGAAAATCTGAAAACAAATCATCATCATCATCATCATTTGCATCATCACACCAAAGTCTTAAGACAATCTCTTAAGCACTCTTTTACTTTTAACAATATTTCTATACTGGGATTAGCTTGACGACCGAGTGAGCGGCGACTCCATGAAATGGTCTATAATAGCGACAATGTCCTTTGAAATTATTGTTAGAAGTCCCTTTTCCTTTTTATCAAATCACATCACAAACAACCAATTTGTTTACATCAGATTATTTCATTTAAATTTTAAAAACATGACATTCAAACCATAATATTTCCAACCGACATAATTACATGAATCATCAAATCAATCACACCACAACAATAAAGCATCATACAAACACATAAGACAAGTCATATGATCAAAAATATCATATATATATATCTCAACAATATATGTACATCATATCAAAACTAGATTGGTATGCCACAATCTACATCTTGGCATACTCAATCCTCTCAAATCATATAATCCTATATAGTGCAGTAGCCTAGCCTCGAGAACCCCTCGAGCTCTCCCTCATCTCCTCCCCAGCCCCGAGGTGGACGAGGTGGCCCCATCGTAGTATGTGTGGTACCACGAGTCCTAGCCGTCGATCGAGATGAAGTCCTCAATGACCCAACCCTGATCAGATCCGCAATGCCGTCGGCAGTGTACCCTCTGGCCCTCTGGCACCATCTGGAAGTAGATACCTTGATAAAATGTGGTCTGAGAAATCGACTGTGCTAGCTCCCCGAGCGCTCGCTCCTCCGCTCCGTGCTCGAGGCGTGCAACCTCATCTCTCGAGCGTGTAGCCTCCGCTCGATGGCGTGTAGCCTCATCCCGTAGAGTCTGCACCCGTGCCCGGAGACGGACAATCTCCACCCAGAGAGTAGCCATCTCACTACTCTCTCCTATGTCCACACCCTTGCCCTTATCGGGCGATGGTGGCCTCTCTCTCCATGGAGAAGGGGGTCTCTCCTCCCTCCTCTCCCGCTGCCATGGCCTCTACTGAGCCTCGTGGTCTCCTCTGCTCTCTCCCTTCATGACCCTGTGCCGCCTCAATGGCTGCTTGGTGCTGCCTCCCCATCCGATGCACAACTACATGAATCGGACCCTGAGCCCTCGTCATCCGAGGAGGGCGGATGCCTGTGTACTAGGCATCGTAGCCGTCGGCAACCCCTACGTCGTCCCCATCCACTGGCTGAATGGGGGCATCATCTATGTCCTGACTCCAGAAGCGCTGCATATCTGGAGCCCCGCTAACTATAGTGTTATCCCGGATGGTCCGAGAAAACTCATAGTCTCTGAGAGATGGGATCCCCTGCTGTAGACCGAACTACCTCAAAACTTGATCATAGCAATGGAGCTCCACCTCTCCTCTCTCCATCCTCGCAACAAGTTTACCTAACGTGAGCACTCCCGTCCATCCTCGCCCACCTTGGACATTGCAGATCTATCCTCACCGTGACCCTCTTCGAGCCACCAGAGAAAGCTCAAGGCCTCTCCCCATCAATCCCTAACAGTGGGAGCCCTACGACCTCTGCACCATGATGTGCTCCCAAGACCAAACCATAGTAGTGATGTCATAACAGACATCGACACCCTTGTATACGACCCCATGCAGATCCTATACAATCGACATAGTACATAACTCCCCAAGCAAACCTATACCCATGGTCTCTCATGTCTAGACCACATCAGAGCCATGGTACTCGCACTCGATGGCATAGCAAGACCACCTACAACCCCAACAAAACCTATGTCACTAGATGCCCTGCATCCGGCATAGCGACTCGATGTTCACTCCGCCCTTCTCCAGGGGAAGCTCGGATCTCCGCACACGCATCATCACGTGGCCCCGATTGGCCATGGGAGTTATAACCATCCTTGTATGGGGATCCTCAAAATCCTCCATACATCCTCTAGTGTGGGAGTCATCTCCCATCGATAACCAAACAGAAGAACCCGATACCACCTCTCGCTAGGGCCACAATAGCCCCATATCGTAGAAACCTGGCATCTCTACCACATGCCGCAAGCCCACTTGTGCCAACCGATCTCGCTCCCGAGATAGAGCGGCCAAGTCATCCCTCACCCACGTATTTCCATTCTCCGCTCTTTAGTAATCCTCTCTACAACATAAACAACAAAACAATAAAAATCATTAATAAAAAAGGATTAAAAATGCAAGTAAAGCAAGTCAATTCATCAATGATGATATCGCCACTATTGGACGATACATCCCAATTTGAGCAAATTCCATTTTGAACCAAACATCCCATTTTGTCGATTCCCTGACGAAATCGCATATCGAATTATTTATCCCGACGACGTCGACCGCCCAAAAAGGCCACGATGCTCAAAAATCATCAAAATTTAATCTAAAAAGCATAGAAAATCAAAATTCAAGCATTCTAAACTAAGTTTAGACCTTACCCATAGCCCCCGACCCTCGTCGATCTGTGCACTGTCTCGACCATTTTGTTTGCAGAGCTCCACAAACCAGAAAATGAAAATGAACAGTAATAATGAATTAGGGTTTTTCCCTATTTTTTTAATTTTATTCAAAAACAATTAAAAACATTTTAATTTTTTGCTTTTTCGCGTTTTTACCTCAAACGTTCGATTTGGGTAAAAACACAGAGGGGGCATCATAGTAAGTCGTCGTACGATTCGACCAAGAATCGTCGCCTAAAAATGGGAATAATTTTTGCTTTCTCGTAAATCGAGAAGAACTCATCTTTAACGCATTTTCTTCAAAAAATTCGCTAAAGAGGGGGCAAAATGTAGCACCCTAAAATTGGCACAGTAAACTTAGTAAATAATTAAAATTACCTTAGTAATAATTCAAATTCAAATTTCAACCCCAAAACCGCTCCCAAACCGCTTGCTACCCGTTTCCTTGTTTTTCGTGCCATTTTTAGAGTTTGTTTCATCCGTTGGACGATATCGTCTCCGATCAGACGATATCGCCTCAGATCGGACGATTTCGTCTGGAGCAGAACGTCCAGACGATTTCGTCCCAAAACTGATTTTTCAAAATTAGCTTCTGTTTCAACAGCTTCTCTAACTCGGGCAGAGACGCGTCTGCACCGTTAGAGTCTCCCCCCATTGGAGATCTCCCAAAATGGGATGATCTCCAACCTCCCAACCTCTTTCCTATGCCTATTTAATCTTAGGCCCTCCCCTTGACATTCCCCTGGCTGAATTTTTTTGTACTTTAAGTTTTACATGCTTCAAGATATCCTAGATTATTGTTCGCCTTTGTCCCTTTTTGAATTTTCTTGCAAGAACTTTGTTATTCTTCAGCCGGAGCAAAGCTCAGATCGTCGTAGATGATCCTGTCCAATTCGAGACGATTTCGTACCAATCCGAGATGATTTCGACTATAGTCAACATTGGGGGCAATCAGTGCCCAAAGTTTGCATTTCTTTACTCTTTTTTGTTGTTTTGCTTTGCATTAGTTAAGCTTATTATCGCTTTGCATCTTGAGTTCACCTCATGTAGCCTAGATGCATAATAAAGTCAAAGTTAGTCATTAAAACCATGCATTTTACTTAATTTGTTATCTAAAGTTGTCATTCTAGCATTCATACTTTCATTTCTATCATTTTCCCTTGCTTTTGCAATTGTATTTTTTGTTCTTGGTATCCATTTCTGCAATTGTAGTCTCCGAAATCTCCGATTAATTCGTCGTATCTCGTACGATCCTGTCGGATCGAGACGATCCTATCAAATTCTAGACGATCCGGATCGCTTCAAAATTAGAATCTCCATCAGACATCCGGATCACGTATGGCTCTTTAATCTAGCTTATTCTCTCTATTTTCTGTTCAAATCTATTTTCTGTATTCATATAATCAGCATTTCATATAGCTTAGCTTAGATTCATTTGGCCAAACCTAGGACTTGGATGTTTAAAGCTAAAATTGAACACATTAAACTCATTCCCAACCTAGGCGTGGAAACTGCCACTAAACGTTTCCCGGTGAACCCCACCATCCGTCGAAAAATCACCTTAATACCCCTCCCCCGAGAGGCGGGACCTTCAAAGGGCCTCTCAGCCCGAGGTACCATCCCATCCTTTTC